>CM062804.1:328156311-328505783 GCA_031772625.1 Pinus tabuliformis | reverse complement strand
TATGGCTGGAATGTAGATCACCCACTTATCCTTTGAATTTTCCTGCATATTGGAATTCCCTAGGTATGACAAGTGGGAAAAGATCAAATATCTAGGCCTTCCCTTAACCTTGGGACTAAGCCCTCCTCCCTATGGACTAAAGTAATTAGCAAGATAAAGTGAAATAACATATTAGGGAGGCCAATGGCTAACAAAGGCTAGGAAGTTGGTTTTGATAAAGGTAGTCCTCTCCACCCTTCCCATCTTCTAGTCTTCCCTATGCTAGCTCCTAAGCCTATAATGGAACATATCTCCAAACTCCTTCAGGACTTCCTATGAATGGGGGCAAGGGCAATCAGTGCAAGTTACATTTAGTAAGATGGGATATCCTGAATAGACCACTTCGGCAAGGTGGGTTACAGATTCAGGATCCAGGCTTAGAAAATCCGCTCTTGGTGGAAAAATCATATGGCAATTGTATGCAGATAAAAATCATCTGTCAGTAAGATCCTCTGGAAGAAATACCTAAAGGGAGGCTCCCTGAGAAACCTCACTACTACCTGTACTCCAACAACAACAACAATTTGGAATTTAGTCAGAAGAAGAATCGACCATATACAATAGCATATATACAGAATATCGAGTAATGGGCAGAGAACATTACTTTGGGAGGACACCATTCAAGGGAATGCCCCATTGGCCACCCTAAATTCCTGTAACGATTTAAAGATTTGGCTAGTGAACAAAGGGCTCGTCTGGCTGGCATACATATGTTCTTGGGATGGCAAAGGGAATTAGGCAGGATGGACTTTTCCAGGGGTCCTGAACCTCTGGAAACACAAAAAAACTTTCTCTGTGTAGTGGTTTCTGGCCTCGCCCCTGTCCATCGTACATCCAAAGATAAATGGTGGTGGGGAAGAACCAGAATTTATACAACAACTCAAGGATTCTCCTCATTACAAGCCACACACGCATCTTTGCTAACACTGAAGCTCTAGAAATCCATTTGGTCTCCCTTTTTCCTTCCAAAGGTGAATTTATTCACTTGGTTACTTATGCATAAAAAGGCACTAACATGAGGAAATCTGAATAAAAGAGGCTTCCACAGGCCTTTTAGATGTCGCCTATGCACTTCTGCTATCGAAACCTCTTACCACTTATTGGTTGACTGTGTTTTCACTCAAGAAGTTTGGAAGATGGTTCTCCATGGACTTAGTGTACCCACCCACTCCCAGATTTTAGTTGTTACTCTCTACACCTCCTGGGCAGACCAAAACCCTAAGAAAAAATCTAAAAACGTAGGCTGGAAAAGCATTCGGCAAGCTATTCCAATATGCCTTTGGTGGAAAGTATGGTTGGCTCAAAATTTGTGTGTTTTTAACAATAGGATCCCAAAATCAGTGGAAGTGGTTGCCAAGTAAAAGCTCTCTTGTTGGAAATAATAAATAATCCATATTTTACCTTTACACTATCTGTAGAATTCTCTATGTGGCTTGGACCCTGCGCGCTAGGAGAAAGGAAAGATTCAATCAACAAACCAATGAAAGATCCTACTTAGCACCTACGTCTCACTATAGGTGACTTTCTTAAGTGGTGGCAGGGGACCCAAAAGGCACTATCTTCTTCGATGGAGTGTCCAAGGGGAATCTAGGCATTGTAGGCATAGGAGGATTGATTCTTTCCCTAGACAGATCGAAGAAAACTAGTTTCAGTTGGGGCCTAGGCATAAGTTCAAACAACCAAATAGAGACTTACAGCCTCCTAAAATCTTGCTAGATTGTGAAGGAATTAGATTACAAAAAAATCCAAATATTCAGAGACTTGGAACTCCTGATAAAGCTCTTAAACTCTGAATATTATTTCAGTAACCCAACTTTAAACAAAAGCTTGCAGAGAATTCGAAACACTTTGAAAGACTTTGACATTGTCGACTCATACCATATTCTACGGGATTTAAACAAACAAGCGGACTCACTGGCAAATAAAGGTTGCCTGCTGTCTCAAGGTAACCTTACCCTTAATGGAGGACCCTGCTCGATTCATCCTTTACCTTAGACAATCTTTAGAAGGTAGATCTACTTCTCATAGGGAGAATGGTATTTTGGTACCTTTAAAGTCACATTCAGGATCATCAAGTAGCAAGCAGATGGAAAAACAAGAACAAGAACCATTAAGCAGAAGAAATAGTACCAGAATTTACAACAGTAGATGGCAGAAGGAATAGCCATAGAAGGAAAAACAACCAGAATGAACAACAACATAAGGAACAACACCAAATGGAACAACAAGCAGAAGGATCTGCAGAAGAAGGAACAACATTCGAAGGAACAGCAGGCCAAAGGAACAACAGAAGCAGAAGGAACAGTAAATAGATTAAGAACAACAACAGAAAGAAAAACAATCATAAGGAACAACAGTAGAAGAAATAGCTTCAGAAGGAACAACAAGCAGATGGAATAGCAGCAGAATGAACAGCATCCGAAGAAACATCAGGCCAAAGGAATAGCAACAGAAGGAACAACATCCGAAGGAACAGCAGGCTGGAGCAACAGCAGACCGAAGGAACAACCTCTGAAGGAATAGTAGGTCAAAGGAATAGCACCCGAAGGAATAGCAGGCCGAAGGAACAATAGTTCGAAGGAACAGTGGGCCGAAGGAATAGTTGGCCAAAGGAACAGTAAGTAGAACAAACAATATCAGAGTGAACGACAAACTTAAGGAACATAAAAAAGAAAAACATAAGGAAAAGGTAGTAGAATTTTCTCTTCCAGAGATAAAATGTATGACAGAAAATAAGAATAGCCAAAGAACTCACAGAACTTTTGAATTTAATCTTAGGAGAAGGGACTACCATCAGCTCATTCCCATTTCTCATTTTTTAAAAGCACTATCGATTGTAATAGGAGCTTGCTCCACTTTTGGCAATAAATACATTAACCGTTCTTGTTAAAAAAAAAAGTTCTCGACTCATAAAAATGTTTAGATATTTGTATTGGTACCATAATTTTTCTTACTAGAATGAGTCTCCATTGTTTCAATAAAAAGGAGAGATGTTGGTCAATTTAGTACAAGACTTAGTTGATCCAGCTTCAAACTTTTCAAAGAATGAGCATATGGAGGGCTTTTCACATTTTTTTTCTATATCATCTTTTGGATTATTAACTAGAGTGGGATTTATTGGGCTATGGATAATCTATCAAAATTCAAAATTGAAATCAAAAGGATATCCAACAGTATATCAAAAACCTAGGTGCATTCAAAATATATGAGATGTAGTTCAAAATGATGATTGTAATACCTATAGAGAATAATTTCTCTCTTGACTATTTTGAAATACATAAGCTGAAAAGTATTGTAGAGAGGAGAATATCTTCATCTTGGAATTTTTTCTTATGATTTTTCATCTCTAATTAGAGGAATGGGCTTGGATAGACTATTCAAAGTATGTTTTAAAACATGTTTTGAAAACACATAGGGAGTTAATGGGCTAGAGCTATATAGTCCCCTCTCTACCATGCTAGCTAAAATCTTCTGAAATGAAACCAAATCATCCTCCAATGTTATAATTCTTCGTGTTTTAGGTAAGAGGATTCTCATGATCATTTTTTCATACAACTTGAAATTGTTCCTGGATCTTCAAAATTCTCTCGTAAAGTTTCTAGAGCTTTATCACATTTTTAAAGGCTCCTTCAAGTTTTCATCAATTTTTTATAATCCATAAATAAGAGATAATGGAATGAACACTTGAGGACAAAAACATAGTCTTTTTGAGAGAGGAAAGTCCCATTATAGGAGTAAGACCTCCACCAACCTAGTTCACATAAAAAACACTAGAACATTGTGAAATGAAAGTGAAATCATGCACTAGAGGCTCTTCCAAAGCAGTGACCAACCATTGGATCAATATGTAATGTAGAGGGAATATGAGAGAAATGAAGAAAGGACCACAACTAGGAAAGTGACAAAGCTAAGAATTTGAAAACCAAAGGGGGCATCCCAATCTATGGAGAATTTAATACTTAAGACCAAGAAGCTAGAGTACATAGATTCACTAAGAGGAAAGCCATCCCATCAATAAATAATACCAATACATATCCCATCACCCCTTTTTACAATAATATTTTTTGGTGTCACCTAGAGGAAGAGAGCATATGAGTGATGATGGAGGGTTTGATTCCCCCTTCCACACTTTAAGTGAATCTAAACCCATGACCATGTGGAAAATAATTTCCATTGATACACCAAGTTTCATGTTAATTGATTAAGGGAAGTATTCTATGGTGTCTCCATGATTGATGACTAAGGTTTCAAGATTTCTTGTTGCAACTTGGGACACTAGTCTATAAGCTTTGAAACTATTTCTTTTTATAATATGAAAGTAACTTATATTGGAGAATGAGGTTGGATGGGTGAAATCTAATGATGGTCTTTCATGATAGTGTAAGTTAAAACATGGAAAACTATAATTTGTTAAGTTGGTTGGATGGTTTGAGGTACTTCCACAATGAATTTGAATATGGTGTAAAAGGATGAAATGTAGGAAAAAGAAGTAGTTTTTGGAAAATGCAATTTTTATTTAGAGAGGCTATGTATGACTATGTGAAATTTGATTTTCGCTAACAATGATGAGATATTTCCATTCAAAATATGATGCATGTGTTTCCATTAGTACTAAATTTGAATACCTGAAAGATGGAATTTCTCTCTAAACATTTGTAGAATTGTAAAGAACACATTGTTCTTATGCACAACTAGGCTTTTCAAAATTTATGATCTTAATTTTATGTGTTTCTTAAATTATCAAAGTCATTATATCATTGATAGTAGAAGGCATTTAGTTAGTGATAAGTAAATTGGTATTTAATGTTACCATTTTTTTTAAGGATTATAGATCCTAGTATATAGTAGCTCTCTCTCTCTCTCTCTCTCTCTCTCTCTCTCTCTCTCTCTCTCTCTCTCTCTCTCTCTCTCTCTCTCTCTCCCTCTCTCTCTCTCTCTCTCTCTCTCTCTCTCTCTCTCTCTCTCTCTCTCTCTATATATATATATATATATATATATATATATAAAGGTTTTGATATACACAAATACAAAAGTATATTAAAAATAGTAAACAATATTATTTTATTTTAAATATACATTTGGAATCCAAATAGTCTACTATATATGAATTCATAGTTTCATGGAAAATGTATTTGTCTAACATATGTAAAAATAATGTCAAAAATAGAGATATTGAGAGGTATTATGAAAAATGGAGGATTTCATATAATGGCATCCCAAACCACTAGGTTTGTCATTCTGATGCTATATCTGAGGTAACTAACTTAGAAAAAACATGCTCAAGGGTTATCACTCCTACCTGCAAAAATGAAAATATAAAGTTTAATTTATAAGAACATGCATCTGATCTAGGAATATGTTTGTGCTTAAATAATTTCCATGCACTCAAGGAATGCACACATGCTCTTGGAACACATATGTGCTCTTAGAGTGGTGGAAGAGGGGTTAGGGGGTGGGGAGAGAGAGAGAGAGAGGAGAGGAAGAGGAGGGATGGATATAGCGGCATAGGGGCGCACACACAGAGAATGCTGGGTGGGATGATGGGGAATGGATATAAAGGGAAAGTGAGTGAGGGTGAGGGGTAGAGTGGTGGAGAGGGAGGGAGAGGGAGATAATGGGGGAGACTGAGCATGTGTATGTTAGAGAGAGAGAGAGAGAGAGAGACGTGGGAGAAAAAGTGTGTTATGAATCATGAACCTAAAAATGATATGAATCCAAAAATTGTAGTCCTCTTACAGGGGAAAACCTCCTCTCAAATACAGTAATTGTCATGTTTTTATTATTACAATGCCCTATTTTGTTCCATGTTTACCCATTTCAAAGCCTCTTACTCTGCATTCTAATACCCCTTTTTGGTGCAATCACAGAAGAATGTGTACAATAGACATTCTCTTAAAAATTTAAAAGGTAAATGATTATTCATGCCTAACATCTTCATCTATATGATTTTTTTAGGCTTCACTGTTATTAAAAATGTTTCTAAAGAGGGTTATGTAGATATTGCACCCTGCATGGGATCTTACAACCAACTGAATGAGATGCATATAGATGTTGACTCAAAGACTGCCACCTGGGTTGTGATAAGTGGTTATCTTATACACCCTGTCAAATTTCTCAATAAGGATTAAGTAAAGTGTGCCTTCATTATATTTCAATGGTGCATGGCCGAGATAGGAGGACTTAATATCTGATTTCTTCCTACACTAAATATGCAATCTTCCTGGATTATCTTATGGAAGCAACCATAACTATTTTCTCCTATAGATGATTATGATCCATATCAATTTTGTTTGTATCTTGGCTCCTTCAAAGCCTATTTTTGTAATGTAAATATTATAAAAGACAAAGGATGTCTTTGTTGGAAATATGTTGTCATAGATGCAACATATGGAAAATGTGTCAAAAATGGCTTCGAAGATTAGGTTTCAGGCACAAGATGATATTTTAGAGTAAAATATCATCTCAGATGCAAACGGAACACACCTAGATGGGAAGAGATCTGAAAGAGCTTTCTAGTGGCATGCAGAAGTTTAAAATGACTTCCTAGATTGAAATTTAGAGAAGTTGTAGTACTCCTAAAGTGAAAATCACATAGCTAAGGAGGTTGGAGACCTTTTTTCCACTGCTTTAAGTTTGGAAAAGAAACCAATCACAATGAATTCAATGGATGAGCCACAAATAGAGAGTGTTGGCACATGTGGATGTACAACATAGTAGAAAATAGGTTGATGATTGGCCGCAAGTAGAGCCCACCTTCCATGCCATCCCGGTGGAGGTCCCTCACAAAAGTTTAAGGAGCACGAAGAAAATCATCAGGAATATTTGGATCAACAATGATGTGGAGAGGCTTCCTATTAGTATAGATAGAGCCCACATAACACATAAGGCCACAATAGTTAGCCCGATGAGTGCATCTCAAAAAGATTAAAAGGAGCCCTTAATTGTTCTAGCGGGATGACATAGGACATGAAGACGTGGCTTGAGATAGTGTAGTGGAAGTGGTTATTGGCTGAAGGTTAGGTGAGAGGCCCCCACCCTAGTAGCTTAACCCACATAATATAGCTTGAAGGGATAACAAGGAATGTATAAGAAGAGCGTCAACCCAAAGGAAGGTTATGTAGTGCAAAGGAAATGACGAGGACCCTGTGAAATTTTAACAAAGGATTTACTCACAAAAACAGGGCTTTGGATCTTTCTCTCTCCTCTTTGACAACGAGACAGGTGGTAGAATATTACTTGTTAATGATGATGTCAATGAAGGTCCAATGGAAGAATGACACGTGGTAGGAAGATTCAATATTTTTAGGTATTTGAATGGCCCATTTTTGAGTGACATGTGGACCAATCATTGGACGAAACATGGCACATATGATGTTAGCATGACATCATCCCTTTAGTGAGAGCCCATAAGATTAAAGAGTAGCATAAACAGGAAGCAACGTGTTGATTGGGCATTAGGTAGATGTGGGCAGTGTCAGAGACAACTCAAACCAGGTACACAACAATTAGATAAAGGTACAGTGGCAGACCCCATCAGGGCAACTCAACCTCTAAATGGAGGCTCACTGATTTTTAAAGGTGCGTAGAGAGGAAGTACTGGTAAGCAGGCATTAGGCTAATGAGACATTATGGTAGAGTGACAACCAATAATATTGAGGAAAGTGGACCTCGCTTATAGCTAAGCTCACTAAGAGGAGCCTGCAAGTTTGCAAAGGAGGAACAAACAAAAAGCGTTACGTTTGAGAGGTACGGGCTAAGTGTTGGCATGATATTACATGTAGTTGAAGACTAAGGGCATGGAGGTTTACAAAGAAAAATAAGCCCTTGTAGGCTTAAAAAAAGGTTAAGCACTTGAAGGCAAGAGCATAGGTCACAGTGCCTATTTTTGTAGGCAGAAAATAGGCTAAGGTGCGAGAAAAAGTTGATAAAGGAATTTTTGGTGGATTTGAGAGAATTTTTTAATAAATAAATAAATAAGGGCTGTGTAGTTTGAGTTTTTCAGCGTATCTAAATTTTGGTAGGAATGATTATTGAAAGGGTTTTTGGCGTATGAGGAAGTGCATGGGATTTAGCGAGATGAGTCTATAGCTTGAGTTAGCAATATTGCAATGTGTTTGAATGCACGGTTGAGTCAGAAACCATTTTTAGTAGAGCCTTAGGGATTTGGCATGAAATCAGTCGACAACTTTTGAAATTTGGTAGTTTTGGCAAAATATTGGTAAACTAAAGTTAGAGTTGTAGTTAAAACTATAGTAATTTCCAAAAATTCTAAAATAAGCCGAAAAAACCCAGTTTAGCTTGTAGAAACAAGTGATCAAGGTCTGATAACTTGGTGAACATATTCATAGGACATAGCCTGAACAGTTTAAATCCACAAATAATGATTCATGCAAAAATACAAGAAAATCCTTGAAACAAAAGGTATAAAGCCAAAATTCTTTATAAGTAGCCTTGAGTAAGCAATTTGGATATGTTTTTGTGTAGAGAGTCTGATTTGTGAGGTGAAGCTATCGGTGTTATCAATAATCAGAGATTGATGAAGGTATTGGTGATTGAGGAGAAAATTGTTTTATTTTGAATGTAGAGGTGGCATTCATGGTTCCATTATGAAAATGGATGAAAGATGAATCAGTGAGTGTAAAGCAAGATGTAGCTTGCAAACCATGGGTTGGATCTCCTTCTAGTGGGTGATGGTAAATGTATGGGGCTGTAGCTCCATTTAGTTGTAGTTGATAAATCAAGGAGTTGTAGCTTCCTGTTGTTCGTAGTCAGAGAATTTTAACAATAAGTTGTAGCTTTCCTTGTGAAGGAATTGAAGAAGAATTTTAATAATTTGTGTGTCACATCATGATTGGTAATATTATTTCATTTCATGCTCATGTGAATGAATATTTTATGGTTTTTTAATATCATTGAATAAGTGAAAGAAAATATTAATTTGTTAAAATTCCTACGATACCGATTGACTCGCCTCTTAGTATTTTCCTGGATTCCAACAATTGGTATTGGATCCTAGTGTTGTTGCTGCGACAACGGCCATCCAAAATTTTTTCCTAAGTCAATTTGGGAGCCTACATGAACTGTCGCTTCAAGCCCCTTAGTGTCATAATGTTTTTGTTTTCTTATTCTTATGTTTTCTTCTATTTTCACATCCTCCTAGGTCAATGCTACCTAAGTGTTGTCACCTAACCCTTAGAAGCACTTGTGTTATCTTGTTTATGGTTAGGTGGGCTGGTTACTTTTATTGACTTAGAAACTAGCCTTTTCACCATGCACACACTCGAAAAGCAATCAAAAGCACACAAAAGAAAATAAAATCAAGAAACAAACCCTTTGAATGAAGAAGCACATTTCTAGATCATAAAGAAATGCTCTTGTGCTAAGTGCACTCCTTTGGGTCGAAGACCCTCCTTTAGCACACTTATTCATGTTGAAGACATGATCCCTCCTTGAGTGCATTCCTTCATGCTAAATTCATGCACCATTCTTGAATGCGTGCATGGGATTCCTTGTTGCATGTGGGTGCACTCCTAGAAAATAGGATCCCACTTAACTTCCTTCAAATAACTCATTCACTTATCGACAAGTGGTGATTAGGCATGAGATAGTATGTAAAATATTTTAAATTAACCCAAATAATCATTCATTTTCATAATCACTCTCATCTAGGTTGGGCACAAAATTGCGCATCAAGAAACTCTTCATCAATCTACCTTACAAGTAAGTTTTGCATGTTAAATCTACTCATTTCCTTTCATTATTTCAGTGTCGATCTCACTTTACTTGTTGGATTTTCTTTGATTTTAGTTTATTTACATGCAGATCTCTTCATTCTTTCCTCTAAAAGTGTTAATATCTTGTCGCAAGATGAAACTTTGCATGTTCTTTGACCTTTCATATTCTTACCATGATTGCGAGAACATCCATAAAAGCTTGTAGATCTTTCTTATTCTCATTTATAGCATACGATATTGTTGTTAGACTTTTTCTTGAGCCATCCTTAGGCAAGGCACACTTTTAGAACCCAAAGCCCGATAAGGTCTAAAAATTGCGCCCATATTAGACCCGTTTCCCTCTTAAGCATACTCCTTCAACACAAAGAACTGTGTGATCCTTGAGCGCAAGAGCATGCCCAAAAGGCTTTAATGTTTTTACTTCATCCCTTCATCATGCGTCACTGATACCTCATTTTCCTTGAGCACATGAGTGCACCATAAAGTTTTGAAGGCCTAAAGACATGTTCCTTCATCCCTTTGGAGTGTGACAATGCACACTCTTTCTCTCTTTGAGCACATGAGCACACCTTTAAGGCTTGAAGGCCTGAAGACTCATCCTTTGTGTCTTCGAAGTGCACCCTTGTGCCCTTGAGGTTTCCATTCTCTTATTTGAGTGCATGAGTGCACTATAAAGCGTCATATGGCCCTTGAATCCCCTTCGTTCTTTGAAAGTGCGCCCTCCTTGTTTTCATGTAGATTTTCTTAATCATGTAAGAAATTATGTGCCGTCATTGATAGATTACATTCTCAATTACATTTAATGGCTCTTTGAATATCATTTGCTAAGATATTGTTGCAATGGTTAGGATATTTCATAGAGATAACCTTGTCATCATGAGTGTGCTTCCACAAATAGGTGTTCAAGCTACAAGTATTGTCACTCTTCCATCATATGTTGGAGCTATGCCTCCCGTTACATGTAAAGTGGCCTCCAAAGAAACTTTAGAGTAAAAAACTAAGGAAGCAGTTGAAGTGGCAAAGACAATCATTCCAATATATGCAGACACATAGTTCTTCATTGATAGTTTACTAAGGTGACGTGGAGTGGCATAAAAGACACATTCATGCAGAAACAAATTCCTGAGAACTTGGAGGACTTAGAAGTATATATCAATATCAAGTAGTCCATAATACACAACATCGCATGTAGATTCCTAGTCATCGCTTGTGCGGAAGTGATTGAGTGGATTATTACACACGTGGATGACTCTGGTATTGTACTTCATAGTGAGAGTGGCAATCGACTCACCACATATTATGGAGAAGACATGTAGACTTACTACAATATGATTAGGCCCACAAAATATGAAACTAATGAATTCTACATCAAATGGGTCAATCTCGATACAAGTGAAATCATCAAACTTTGGTGTTGAGAGCCCACATAGTTTCGCCACTACCCATCCACAGTTTATCCGGACAGGAGTCTTAGAGATTTATATCAATATCTTATTTCCCTGTATTGTCGGTTGCATGAGCAGAAAAACAATGAGGTGTTTGAGGAAAACTAGATATATATGCTCAATATGGTGGTTACTCGTGGTAAATCTTTCAATTGGACATATATATTTTCATTTGAGTTGCAAAGTCATGCGGGGAAAGAAAAATCATCTTTGAGGGTGAATCAAGAACCATAATTATATATGTATGCATTTCTTTTTTATATAATATGTGAACAATATGCTTTCCCAAGAATGTACTGGAACTAGACCCATGAGAAAAAGTTCCCAATTTACTTCCGTTGCAGCGTGTTGTCAGAATCAAGCTTTAGAGGCATATATGGAAGATTTTCCAAGAACTTCTTTGTAGTTATATTCCATATGATACTTGAGATAGATCCTCCTTGCATGACCAGTCAGGTGAAGGAGTCACTACAAGATATTGCGAATTAGTTTGCAGCTCTTGAGGGCACATAAATTCGTTGTTTTAGATGTCAAATCTCCCCTCATCTCATGCCAAGATATGTGACCAATAAGGTGGTAATGAGGGAAGAATATTGGTTGGACAAGGGATTGTTAGAAGTCCTTCACAAGAGGAAGAAATCCCCTTGGCCCACCTTCCCTCTAAGGGTCATATTTTATGAAATAAAGAGCCATAAGGTGGTAGCTGCAGAAATACAAGAGTTGGATCGCTTGCACTTCATAAATAAATACTTCCATGCATATGATCCCAAGATAGTGTGCATGAACCATTATGAAAGGATCAATTTCAATTGGGGATATTCATCAATGTCCACATCATGATATGAGAAGGTGAAAAACTGGTACAATTCAGTTAAAAAGACACATCCAAGGATGAAGACTAGTTCACCCCATGATACACCAGCTCAAGATATGCAAGTCCAAGAGGAAGAACAGATAACCCCTCAAGAAAAGGGTGCAGCTCTTAGAAAGAGGATCAAGTATGATTCGATAGGAGAAAGCAACAAGAAATGGAAATTTTATCCTTTGAACAAAAGAGCTATTTAAGAAAAACAAGAGAGGAGAGAAGTAGAATAAGAGGAGAAGAGGAAGAAATAGGAAGAATAAAAGGAAAGGAGAATAATAGAGGAGAAACAATAAAGGTAGTCCCAGGAGGAAGAAACAACAAAAATAATGGAAGAAGAAAAATTGACTCAGAAGATAGAAAAAGAGTTGGAGGAGGAGGATGCCATCCATCCCATGGATGATGAACTAGGTTCTCCATAAGCATCCCCACTCACAGATAGTCATATTTCATTTAGAGAAATGGGAATCAAACCTCCACCTAAGGATAGGCTTGAATGAATGTGTGAAATGTCACGCTTTATCAACACAAGAAGATGTTCATATAGCAGAGACAAAGATACTTCTCAAATGATCCTCAAGACCTAGTCTTAGTATCTATAGAGAAGGTGATAACTACCAATACTAGAAGGAATCCTAGGGAAATCATGGAGGAAAATGTTGCTTTCGCTATAGCGGTGTAGGATAACTCTGAGTATTTGTTGAATGAGAATGCTAGATTGAGGAGAGAACTTGTTGCAGTGAAGCAAAAGGTGGAACACTTTGCAAGAGAGAATCAACAGTTATCTTCACATAGTTACAGCACTAAGGAATGGAAGCCATCCATGCAAGAGGAACTGTGGCCAATGGAGGACACTATGGCATGATTAAATGACGAGATTATACTTCTACAATAGGTGGTGGATCGTCTCATTGACATTTAGAAGAAATGACAAGAAGTGGTAAAACTCCTAAAAGTGGAAAACAGAGTAGTTGACCAACTGGAGGAGTGAGTTTCCAAGTATCTGGATGCTCCGCCACATTTGGAAAGGAAATACAATATTTCCTTTGAAATAAATAGAGTTCAGAGGAAAGGAAATTATCTTCTAAGAGATCAGAGGCAAGGAAATTATCTTCTAGGAGATCCCATAGTACATCGAACAGATCAAGCAAATATCATAATAGGAAGGCTTGGAGATTATCAAACACATTATTTTGCAATATGCCATCGCACCAGTCAAATCTCCTATGAAAATATCATGCATGTGTAATAATGTATAGTCAAGCTCCAAGACTATATTGATGGAGGCACTAGACGTGAAGATGCGTTATGCAGGGGACTTGCCAGTTCAGGTCAAAGTCATCTCAATGGAGTTCAGAGTATGGCACACATACATCACAAATGAACTCCATGAGGAAGCAAATGATTTATCAATTTGGCAAGATTTTGTCCTATTGTCAATTTTTTATTATATAACCACCCTCTCATATGTAATTTGTTTTTTGTAATAAATGGTATGTAATGAAGTCCAAGAGACACATGTGGAATGTTAATAGCCACATATGGAATGTAAAGAATCATGTATAGAATATGAACAATCATAGAATTTAGAGAGTCATGAGGAAGCTTAAAGGTCATTTTCATTAGTCATAAATAGCTCCTCATAACTCAAGATAAGGGGTTGGATTTTGGGAGTCTTACCTTGGCTTCGCTTTTAGTGCATAACATATATATCATTCTTTGGAGAAGCAAGTTGTGGCATCATGCTCCACTATTAGATCTAGTGATTCATGTATGTAAAAATTTACTTAGGACCTTTTATTCATAATTATAAGCTCTATGAGTCAACATCCCTTCATATATGTATCATGGACGTAATATGACTATTATTTTTATGATTACAATAAATGTTGGTTTAATTACATAATAGTTTTAATGAAATACTTTGTTGCTTAGATATGATTATTTTTTAATAGATGTTGTTATGTTTTCACGATTATTGTTTATCATGTGGAATAATCTAGAGGTAATCAACAAAGCTTTCTCTTCATCCTAGGTCCCACTTTAGGATAGTATTATTACTTTTCTAACTTGAGGCTAATTTTCCTTTATCAGATATGTAACTTCCCCGTGCACCTTACATTGGGTGTCTCACAAAGCTTACTTACCTTTTTCCTAAATAGGTATTGAAATCTCTTGTGTTTTACTGTAACCAAGGCATATCTTTGAAACCTTTCCAATGGTGGCTGGACCGTATAGCCGGATGGGACTCCTAGACCAAACAGTGTGAGGTCTAATTGGGACTTCACATAAAGGAGATCCCCTACATGTTCGTGAAATCTAGCACCATCAACATTTTGGCACTATAAGGAGTACTAGATGACAAGATGAGCCCGTGAAATCTACATGAATATTTTACCTTTAATGGCTTCATCCAAGATCATAATCCTAATGTTTTTTTCTGAAGCTTTAGATTTTTTAATCCCCGTGGATTTTTTACATGACCTGTAACATTTGAAATTTGATGGCAAGGGCACCACAACTATCCTTGATTATGTAATTGAGTTTTTTCAATTTTTTTTCTCAAGTGACATTTATTCTAAAGAAATCCTTGCACGATTGTTTACCCTTACATTGGATGGTCATGCGAAGCAATGGTGCTATTCTTTACCCAGTTCTTCTATCTCATCTTTCAAGAAATTGATTAATGAGCTTAATTTTATTTTCTAAAAATACGAATATTAATATTTTCTTAATGAAATCGATTAAGCTTAGAATGCAATCCAATGAAACTCTTAAAAAATTCGTGGATAGATTCCTCCATATTTGTTATTAATTTTCATATGAGGATATGGAATGAAAATTATTGTATGAAAAGTTATTCTTCTTAGCTATGATGTGAAGGGAATTTTTTGAATATTATTCATCATGTTCTCCCTATAAAAAATAACTTCAACATTCTGAGGAAGAACTAGATATGCCTTTTGTTCTATATCGCCCTCCTTTTGATGTTCCGTGTTCTCAACATGAACTTATAACTAAATTGAAAGACCAATTTTCTATTGAAGAATGATTTTTCTTTCACATATTCCCCTAATGATGATTTTTACAATCCTATCAATCAATCATCCTCAAATATTTATATTTCTCTTGTCGACCCTCAACCTACTAATCAAGTTGAATCCTTCGACAACCATGACTCTGATGATTTCCTTTTTTATGAATCGTATGGTGATGATTTTTCAAGTATCATGGATGGGTTTTTGTCCCCCCAAGAAGATTCAGATTTATTGAAGTGTCAAATGGAGTCTGATGTGATCATCAAATGTTTTTTTTCAGGTATATCTCCTTTTGATTAAGAAGATGTCATGTTTATCATTGAGGACTTTTGTCTTAATCTCAAAAATCTATCTAATCAACCTAATTTTTTTTTTGAATCTCATGATTTGAATGATGACTCTTTTTTACATAAGAAGTTGACCTTGTCTTGTTATAATTATGATTTAAGTAAGGTGAGTACGACACTTCATCCTATGCTGATGGTTATGTGAGGTTCCTATCACCTTGACAGTATTTGTGATTTTTCGCATTTTAATATTTTCTCGCAAGATTTTCTTGTTAATGTCATCCCATGGGATGTCGACTCTCTCTTGAAGGATTCTTGTTTTCTTCGTATAAAAATTTTTAAACCCTCATGGTAGAAATTTTAATGTGACTGTTGAAATTCAATCAATACATCCCACCTCAAGCAAATCTCTAATCTGTGATGTGGAAACAAAGAGTGATCTTAATGAATGTTAGACCATTCAATCTAACCTACCTTCTACATCATCCATTGAATATTTTAACTCGCATGGCAACACAGATTTTGGCCAACCTACTGATATTTCCTATGATGTGGATTTGTATTTGATCAGTTTTTCCTGTAAAAGTTTCCCTAAAGGTTATTTCCACAATCTCATTGCAAATTCCCTCGAGGAATCCTATTTGTCTGGAACCATGTATCATGGCATGCTATTTCATGATTTTAATTGACTCTTGTATGGTCATGGACCTAGAAATTAATGTTTTTATGGAGTCGTTGGTTCAATAGAGCCGTCAAGTATGTCACACCATTGTGATTGCACCTTCTATTCCCATTTTTTGATGCATATGTTTGTGTTGTTTATCCTTTTCACTACACTTCATTTGGTTTGTGTTTTACATGATCACATGTTTCGACTCAAAGGTTAGGAGAAACTTCAGTGACTGTATTGAAAGTTCCATTTCACATGACCCGACCTTGAACTATTTAGTTTACGATAGGATAGGATTCATTTAGGTAGATGCATTGCATTCTGGTTTTTTTTTTTTCTTTTCCCCACTTTGTTTTTTAGTCCTTTAGTCTTTGAATAAAGTTGGTTTTGAGCTTCGAGATGTTTTGGCTAATATTTCATCATGGGAAGGTTGTGGTAACACACAACCCTTGGCTTATCTATTCCCGTATTCTTTGTTATTGGTTTATATATTTCAAGTTGATGATTTTTTTATGGAAAATATGATCCTTCAGCTGAGAAGCTGTAAGAAAACCATGATGCACATATCTATTTAGGATTT
Organism: Pinus tabuliformis; assembly: GCA_031772625.1. Taxonomy (NCBI): domain Eukaryota; kingdom Viridiplantae; phylum Streptophyta; class Pinopsida; order Pinales; family Pinaceae; genus Pinus; species Pinus tabuliformis. The sequence continues at coordinate 328,489,128 of CM062804.1, read as the reverse complement.
TCATTCCTGCACTAAGTCTTTTTTATGAATACTGTGTTCTTTCTTATCTGTTCGAGTAGTGTAAGATAAGTGGAAAATTTTTAGCGAAAAAAGCATTAGAAATCTTAAACCTGTTTCTGAAGGAGAAACCTCTTCTTCTCTAAATAAGTAGGGGTCCCTCTTCCACTCATCGAAAATAATAAGTGCTTAAGTACAGTTCTATGAAAAAAAAGAAAAACAAAGGGTGAAATAAGAGAAAGGCTTCCCGCACAAGGAGGTGAAGCAAGTGACTTCGTCAGGGTACTATTCAAGCTCACTGGAAGCAAAGCAACATTTGTATTCCTGAAGTGACTCTGTCAAAGTACTGTCCGGGCTTGTTGGCAATGAAGAAACACTAGATATGTAAAACTCATACTCAAATTATTTTAAATCACCGTGCTATATTATCCTTACTTGCGTCGATAGGATAATGATATGGATTTATTTATGTTTTGTTATGTTGAGCAGTGCAACTAGTAAGACTACATCATTAACTGGGTAAGAGTGGGGAGCTAAGGTAACTCACTAATTGAATCAATACTTCATGGAGAATTGAGGTTTTGTGCCTAAATGAAACAATTTCAGAGAAGATGGGGTTCTCCTACTATGTCTCCAAGTGTTGTCGCTGTGACATCAAACCTCCAAAAATTTTCTGTAAGTCAATTCTGGAGCCTAAAGGAATTGTTGTTTCAAGCCCCTTAGTGTTGTTGTGTTGTTTGTTTTGTTATTCTTAATTTTTTTCCTAGTGGAGAATCCTCCCAAGTCAATGTTTCCTAAGTGTCGTCACCTAACCCTTAGAAGAACTTGTGTTATCTTGTTCATGGTTAGGAGGACTCATGAATTTTATTGACTTAGAAACTAGCATTTTACCATGCACACACTTGAAAAGCACTCAAAAGCACACAAAATAAAAATAAAATAAATAAAATCGCACTTTAAAGGAAAAAGCGTACTTATATATCTCAAATACACGCTCATGTGTTGAGTGCACTTCTTCGAGCCGAAGAAGTGACCCCTCCTTTAGTGCACTCCTTCATGTTGAAGAAATGTGCCCTCCTTGAGTGCATTCCTTCATGCTGAAGACATGCACCCTTATTTAATGCGTGCATGGGCATCCTTGTTGCATGTGGGCACACTCCTAGAAAATATGAGCCCACATAACTTCCTTCAACTAACTCATTCACTTGTCGACAAGTGACGATCATGCATGAAACAAATTTGCATGTAATATCTTTTAAATTAACTCAGCTAATCATTCATTTTCATAATAATTATCATCTGGGTTGGGGGCACAACTTTAGATTGAGAAACTCTTTGTCAATCTTTGTTACAAGTAAGTTTTGCATGTTGAATCTATTCATTTCCTTTCATGATTTCACTATCGATCTTGATTTCCTTGCTGGAATTTCATTGTTTTTTAGTTTATTTACTATCTTTTCTATTCAATCTTGCATCCACAAGTGTTAATTTGTTGTCACAAGACGAAACTATTCATGTTCTTTGACCTTTCATATTCTCACCATGATTGCGACAACATCCATACAAGCTTGTATATGTTTCTTCTTCTCATTTGTATCATGAAATCTTGCTGCTAGACTTGTTCTTGAGCCATCCTTAGGCAAAGCATACTTCTGGAACTTTAAGGCTGATGAACTTTGAAAACTATGCCCTAGATTAGACTAGTTTTCCTCTTGAGCACAATCCTTCACCATGAAGAATTGCGCCCTTCTTGAGCACAAGAGCACACCCTGAAGGCTTGAATATTTGGAATTCGTCCCTTCACCACGCACCAATATGTGCTCCTTGTCTTTGAGCACATAAGCACACCTTTAAGTCTCGAAGATATGTTCCTTCATCACTTCGAAGTGTGCCAGTGTGCCATCTCTATTACTTTGAGTGCATGAGCTCACCTTGAATTCCTGAAGGCCCCGAAGAATCATCGTTCGTCTCTTCAGAGTGCACCCTTGAGGATTTTAGTTTCTTCCTTGAGCACATGAGCGCACGAAAAAGCACCAAATTACCCTTGTTAGTGTGAAATTTCTTGGAAGGTGTACTAAAAACACTTCACTTAAGTCACTAGGTGACAAGTGACCCTAACAACAATTTGTGACTGCTTATGCTTCAAATTTGTTATAAAACTTGGAAAACCTGCAACAAAAAAACTTATACGTTCCAAATTAGAAAACAACAATATAGGTATATAATACAGTAACCCAAATTTAAATACTTTAAAATGAATAAATATTTGATTGAGAACACTTGGTGAAGGAGATCTGCAAAAAGGGCTTGCAAATCCCCCTTCGTGGGATGGGTCCTTTGATGTCCTAGATGCTTTAGTAATCGATTCTCTCTCTCAATGTGTGAAAATCCCAAAACAGTGTGGAGAACTCAAGTGCAAGCTCAGATAAAAAGAGACGATAATGGTGATAATGATAATGATCTTGGTAAAAAATGAATGGAAAAACCTCCTATTTATAACAAAGTATTGAGTTAATCTCGAAAATGGAGAATAACATAATAATATTGAACAAATCAAGATCTAACCATTAGGAATACTTTATTATATTTTTTGGAGAGGCAAAATATATTTAAAATGGTCAAATATATTTATTTAGAAATAATTAACAAAAAATGATTTATTAATTATTTCACGAGGATTAAGAATGGTGTGAAATTGAAATAATTATTAAACAATTATTCCAATAATGGAAATAAGGAATAATAAATAAATAGTGACTTATTTAATTATTCCTAGGAGATTTAGTCAAATGTGACAAGAAATAATTATCAAACAATGACTTAATAATTATTCATAGAGAAAATTAAACAAAGAATGATTTATTCAATTATTCTCATGGGTTTTTTATTTTTATTTTAGTCAAAAAATAATTTAATAAAAATGGTTTACTAAATTATTTCCCATGGTGAAAGTGATTTTACTGTGATAAAATTAATCCTACATGCTGTATTTTGATCCACCTAGTTAGAAATGGCTACGTGATTGTTTTTTGGTGATAATAGATTCCGCCCCCCAACGTATGAGTGTTAGGATAAAATCATATGACCAAAATACGTTGTAGGTTACACTTCTAGAAGACATCAAAGGGGAGTCGGAGAGAGAGAGAGGGATACCTAAAGCAATGCAAGGATAGACAATTATCGAGGGGGAGAGACCTACTAAACTAATATAAGTCTCATTTTATGTTGGATTACATGATATCGAATGATTCAGGGGAGGCTTACTCATACCCACCGAGATAACTTCATACAAAAAATAATGGTGAGCCCAACAATGTGTTACTGAGCTACAAAGTACATGATACATGACATGCTAGCATCAATGGGAAAAAAGATAATACAATGGGTCCCATATACATAATTCTCTTGAAAAGACATAGGCCAAGACTGAATACAATAACATCTGAGTACATGAAACATAATGCCCCTCAAGATGACATGTTGAGAGGGGATCAGAACCAAATAAGCCCCGTTGAATAGGAAACGACTCTGAAGATCTGAATGGATCATCTAAAGAAGACGTGCATGCTGTGAGCATTGAAAGTGACTGAAACTGAACCCATCACATTTGTAGAACTACATCTGATGTTAGATCAACATCTACGAACATCTGGACATGTAGGGTCTACTTAAAGGGCCACCCTCTCATGAGGTCTAGAACATCTCATACACCCAAGAATCACTGGGAAAATCATCTGAATCACCATACCGTCAAGTGTATGATTCTCAATTGTGCAATAAGGAGTTCGCATTGCACACATGAGAAAAAACCAAGTCAAAGGACAATGATGATTCCCTTTTCTTTATTTTATGCACCGAACAAAGATGAAGGCTGCAACCAAGGTACACCACCTTCTAGACCACACTTCTAGAATAAATGTGCTGATGCCAATAGAAGAGGGCCCAGCAGAGTTAGGGCAATAGGGAATCCTTAACAAAGGCATGAGGTATCATAGTAGAGTGATTGATGGACTGACACCAAGGATGATGATGGAGGAAAATAAGATGAGTGGAATATTGATTACTTCCCTTGGGAGAGAATGATATGTATGGTTAATCTGGTAGCAACTGACTCGATTCCGATAGGGATGATCAATGACTCAAACAGGCTTTTGGAAAAGACAGAGTAGTAGAGATGGAGGCCAAGTATGAATATAATGGGGTGGATGTGACACAAATATGTATGCAACACTATAACTGGACTCAAGGGGACTCGAAACAGACTCCATAGATGCAAGGGTGACTCATCTCACATGCTCTTAACAAGGGCACTTAATGATTCTACCACGTGGGGGAGGCTTGAAGAGGACCATAACAACATGAGTAAATAATGGTTACTCATGAACAAAATCGACAAGTGGGTCAACCATTGCAAAATTAAAGTGGTAGCATAGTACGAGTCACTCAAATGAAGAAATTTGATTTTAATAGGCGACAAAGTGAGACCTAATCGAAAAAATGGCTTCCTGGTGTAGTTTCAAATTACCATAAACAAAGGGAGACCCATTATAGAACTTGGTGATATATTTCCAACAGTTCTGATGATTCGTCAAATAGAGCTATGATTTGGTCGCAATGGGTGACAAAAAAATGAGGCTTTTTTCGATAAAAGGGATTTTTTCCCACAAATCCAATTCATTTGCGTAGTGAGCTATTATAGAATTTGGAGAGGAGGATAAGGCCCTAAATATTGAGGAGATCATAGTGAAAAAATTGATCGTCATAATCTGGATATGCAACTTTCAGGTAGGTGACCTTACTTGTCTAAAAATGGCCTTAATGCTTCATGGAAGGATGGTTCTTGGTGAAGAATAAAGGAATCAATGGAAAGAAGAGAATACAGGAATGAACTACTAGAAAAGTTCTAGGATCATGCCCACCCACCAAGTCAAACATGGGGACCAAGTGGTAAATGTGGTATCACATAGAGTATAATATTTGAAGATATGGTATCAAGCATCTACAATATGCGATGTGTTGATGGCTTGCTGAAGAGATGGGTAGGAAAAATTATCCAAGGAATGAAAGGATAATTGAACATACCTAGATCGTTGAGGTCTAAGTTGAGACTTATGTTGATCAAGTGAGAATGTGGCCAAGGGTCATCATGCCCCCAAGCATGGGACACTACCCCCCAACATATGTGGTGGGGGTGGGGGTGGGTACAAAGGTGGTAATTATGCCCTTAACTAGATGAGTTGGTGGAACACCATTGTGTTCCAAGTACTCAAGTAAAGGATCCAAGCATATTGGCCCAACTAGCACGAGATTCTACAAAGGATGATGAGGAGATGTAGGGACATATGTTCCCCCTAGTTTTGTAGGGTTGCAGCATGTTATGGACATGCTAGATGTATTTAGAATAATGGTTTCCAAACACATAGGGATGGTACATAATATGGTTAGGCATGATGTGTGATCTGGATCTTCGGGGGAGGCCCCAAAGCTCTAAAAAATTGAAATGGATCTTGGGGAGAGGCCCCCAAGATATGAAAAATTGAAATGGAAGAAGAAAATAAGAGAAAACACATTAAACAAAACCAACAAGAATTTTTTTATTAAAATAGAGAATATTTGTAAAAGCTACATTGTGGTGGACCATATGTCCTTTTACAAAATCTGACTTGTTACTTATAGCATTTTTTTCGTTACAATACCACAGGTAAATTCCACGGGTGGGTAAATACCATGGGTGGATTTGACTTACAATACCATGGGTAAATTCCATTAATGGGTAAATACCATGGTAGGATGAAAACCAAGGATGGATGCCACAATACCATGGGAAAATACCATGGGTGAATGAATACCATGGGTCGATGTCACTTACAATACCATGGGTAAATTCCATGGGTGGATGAATACCATGGGTGGATTCCACTTGCAATACCATGGGTAAATTTTGTGGGTGGGTGAATACCATGGGTGGACGTAATTTTCCATTCAGATCATTCCTCCCTCCTTAGGAAGCAATGGTCCCCATTGCACGAAGTTCCATCCTAAGAATCCTTTTTTGAATATGAATATCCACTAAAGAGAAGTGTTTTGTGTGGTTAACCAATAACCACGATGAATGAAGATCCAAGGATAGAGATACCCTGTAATGCTTGTGACCAACTATGATATTGAGAATGTGTGACCTATCAAATGGACTTTAATGAAGTGTGGGTTTGTGGATGACCCATAACCATGATAAACGAAGATACGAGGATAGAGATACCATGTAGTGTTTGTGACCAACTGTGATACTAACCATGTGCGGCCTAGTAAATGGACTTTGATGATAAGGATTTTGTGTGATTGACCCATAACCATGATGTTGATTGTTGATAAAGTAGTAGCTGCCTACATAGCCTGGGGTGGTAAGGCACATCTCCAGATAACCGAAGCCAGATATTGCTATGCTGAAACTTATGGATGTTAAGTAAGTGCCTACTAAAGTAGGGTGGGAGGGCACATCTCTAAAGGGAACCCTCTCCGAATGCTACTCTAGATATAAAATTAATTTAAAATGGACATAAATCGGTCAATATAACTCTGAATCTTTATTATTACCTATTATTCGAAATAGAACGATCATTATGCATCTTCCCATGTGATTGAAATCCCTACTTGGAAACTCTGGAAACTCAAATTCGTGCTACAACTGTCTCACTCTCACAAAAGTTCTGAAAAAATAGTTGATTTTAAATCAACGATATCTCCCTCATCCGAACTCTGATTCGACCAATTGTTTTTTGAAATTGGGTGATTTTTCAATAGGGGCTCAGATGTGCAATCATTTTTATTAAATTATGCACAAAATATGTAAAAATGATAGGAGATCTGCCATCCATGAATTGTGGTCTAAAAATTTTCTGCAACACAACTGATTTTAAGTCATTGATATCTCCCTCATTCAAACTCTATTTCAACCAATTTCTTTTTTTAATTTGGAATTTTGTTTTTTCAATGAATACATATATGTTATTTATTTTTGTAAATTTTAAACGAAAAGTTTGAGATATGATCTGGATTCTACTTACACTACCATGGGTAAATTCCATGAGTGGATAAATACCATGGGAGGATGAATACCAAGGGCAGATGCCACAATACCATGCGTGGATGCCACTTGAAATACCAGGGGTAAATTTCATGGGTGGTTGAATACCATGGGTGGATTCCACTTACAATACAATGGATAAATTCCATGGGTGGTTGAATACCATGGGTGGATTTCATTTTCCATTCAGATCAATGTGGTTCGCCATTTGTTTATGTTATGGATATCTTCGTGTGGGAAGGATATATAGATACAATTAGAGAAAGGCAATAGTGGATTGTAAATCTCATTCGGAATTGCATATATGAATCAAAAGGACTGAATTTCCAGGTTCACATACATGGTGTCATCATATGAAAGAGTGGCTTCAAATATAATGAATTGATGCTCACTTACATGATACGGTGGTTGAACAACAACAATGTCTAAGGGGCTCGGTTGTTGATGTAATATGGAGGAATGATTAAGTGTATCATCCCTAGAGTGATTTGGAGATCTATGGGACTCTACATGCTCTTCTAAATGGCAAAGAATAATGGCACTAGATTTGACACTACTAGATGTACTAGGAGGCTTGGGGAGAATTGCTTCTCCTAGAATCTCAAAGATGGATGCCCCCTTACCCAAAAATTGGGTGTCAATGTAATGGCTATAAGGTGGATGTTGTTCAAATTTGTGGGTTCAAAGTAAGGGGTGGTTAAACCAATCGACCTCACCATGGATGAAGTCTTTAGATGCCACATCATATTGGTCATGGGTTTGTTGTGGAAGGAAGTACACATGACGGTGCATATCATCCCAAGGATAATCAAGGGTGTTCATGGCTTCCATGATGTCATCATCATAATGAAAGATGGGGGCACTAGAGAAATAGAGACCACATGATGAAGAGGAACTACCTGAGGCATCTTCATGAGAGATAAAGTTCACATACACATAGTCAAGGTTGGGAGACATGTGACTAGTATATGTAATATCTACCAATGTTGAGATCAAAGTGTTCATCGAAGAAGGTTCAACAAAATCACAATAGGAGACATCAAGGGAGTTCCAATGCATCGATATCATGGATGATGATAGGTAGAGAATAGGGGCAGTACAAAGCACTTGAAGTGTATCACAAAAATCTTCGAGATGAGGAAAACGATGAGAATAATGGCCATAATTATCACACAAAGCACCAGGGTGATTCATGTGATCTATTCTTCTTAGCTGACTCAGGTTAGTTGACATGAACCTTAAGAATGTTAGAATTAGGGAATGTATCATAGACCACATTCTTGATATGAGGAAGCTCATGACAATTATTGGTAGGATGACAAAAAAAATCACACAAAGCACATGGAGGAATAGGCTTTGGCGGCTTAGGAGTAGCTGGAGTCGTTGGTGGTGGCTTGTCTTTGGTTCCCTTTTTCTAGGATTTCCCCCCCTCGCCAGACACTTTCGTAACAGGAGTAGGTTCCAGTTGAGGTTGTTGTGGAACTTAAGCAAAGGCATGGGTAGGAACAATAGGTTGGACCAGTGTCAAAGAAGTGTAAGGTTTGAGTTGATTGGGGGGATTGTTTGCAGGAGGATCAATGTACCAGACTGGGATCCCCAAGATAATTTTAGGTAAACGCGATGTGGTCATGAAAGGTGTAGAATAAACTTCCGGGGGTGGAAATTAGAACAATATCCGACCACAAGGATAATGGCCTGGGGGAACTGTTCCAAGATGGTTAAGACCTAGGGAAATAGTTTCAGGCGGAAACAGATTAGGAGAGATACTAGTAGAAGGAAATGGTCCTTGAGGAGTAGTACAGGAAGGTTGGGTTGAGTTGGGGACAACAGGTTGTGGAGGTGTTGGCTACTGTGAAAGCATACTAGACTGTTTGTGGGCGACCCGTGACACTTGGAGCATGTAAACACTGGATGAGCTAGGATCAGAAGGACTAGTTGGTGGACCATAATAATAACCAAGCAAAGTGGAACCTTTTTAGACTCCAGGAGAGACATTGGTGAGGGACGAGACTATCTTATTGTCAGTCACTAATGAGATATTGGACTAAGGTGAAGTTTGATATTTGGGATCATAATACATCAACTGATTGATGATGATGATATTTCCATTGTGATGGAAGAACATCTTATGGTGAACCATAGATGTGACAACTGGCATAAAATAGGTATAACTATGACCCAAAAGGATGTTGTAGTGTAATGGGGCATCACTACTTCGATATCAATAGAGACGATCTTGTCAGCAACAATGATAGGAAAGTTGTGATACAAGCCAACAGTCTGTGTGGGGTTATCGTCCCAAGCACGAAGAGCGATGGCGGAAGGATACAGGTGAGGTGAACCAAGTTTCTTCCAAATATTGACATCCATCAAACAGGTGGAGGGGCCTTCCTCTATGATACACTATTGGACAATGGCGATTATTATGGAGACTAGTATTTGGAGTGCATCGAATAAAGGTAGGAGAGGATTTTCTGACTTTTTAACATGAAAGGTAATAATATGATCATATTGGGGATCCAAAACACCCAAAGTAGAGAGTAGATATTTCCATTGGGATGGGCATGCTTGGAGGAATTCCAATGTTGACATGGCAGCAAGAGACTATGCCAAGTCATCTACTATGCTATAGGTATGGGTGACTTTAGAAAAAGCAGTGTTTCGATTTAATGGACCTTTAGGAATCTTGGGAATAACCTATACCTTAGGCAGAGGGATTTGTAAGGTACCATTGGATGATGACAGAGGCTCAGTGGAAACTTGGGGTTGGGACTCAGTTGCTAAGTTACCGGTTGGCTTGTCATATTGGCGTGATCAATTCTAGAGGTTTACTTGTGTGGTATTGACCTCATCAGAATTCATGATAAGAATATGATAATCATGGTGACCAGATGGTGGAGCTGGTAGAGCTTACTAACCTTGTGTAGGTTGACCAGAAGGATATCCTTGGCGAGGAAAAGGATTGGTAAGCACTACTGATTATGATGAAACAAGAGGGGGAGGACGAGTTATCATTAGGTTCCTTTAGAAGAAATTGCTCGAGCTTTCCATACTTGATGCATCTGAGGTAAAATGGGACACTCATGAGTATAATGTCCATATACACCACAACAGGAACAAGGTTTGTTCACACGAAGACCCTTGTTTTTCTTGGGTTGTTCACCCTATTTTTGGGTTGCAAGATTAGGTTGGTTTATCTGAGGTGCATTTGGTGGTGGACCCTTGTCACACGGAATTTGTCAAGGGTACGGACACGACTGACCTTCCTAGAAGTCTAAGACGTTCTAATGACAAACAAGACAAAATGGAGTGATCTTTCTCTAAATACACCTTTTACAACATGAAAACTACAAGTGTTTAGGCTTACCTTATTCCAAAACGCTGTTGTTGAAGTCCGTTCTTGACGATCCGGATGAGCTCCTCCTTCAAGTCAATTCCTGCAACCACAAACAATCAAACAATTACCAAGCACTTGCATTTCATATAATAAAACATATATTCAACATGCAGACCAAGGAACACATGAAATAACTCATTAACACAAGCTATTGAGAAAAATAAACCAGTTTGTATTAATAACGAAACAAAGAAACTCTTACAACCTGGCCTTGGTGTTGTGCAAGTTCCTCCCAGGGTCCATCAAGGGTTTTCCTCTACTTTGACAAAGCTCACCCTCTTCCAAGTAGAATCAAGTGAAGACAATCTCTCCTCACAAAGGCTCTAATGGAAGACCTAAATCCTGCAGCATTTACCCAAAGAAAATGTATAGCTCCAACCTCTTCTCCTTCTGGCTCAATGCCTTTATTTATAGTGCTGTAAAGAGGTTATTCAGGTCCACTATCAATGGGATCATCCCCCTCTTTGGGTGGGATAGCTCCCTTATTGATGGGATAAGTTCCCCCTTAATAGAGATACATGAACCAACTGGAGGCGCATCCATTTCATCAAACCGACCTCTAGAATGTTCTAGAAGTAACCACAAGTAACTTTTTCAAGATAAAACTCGCGCATTTTGCCTTTTACAGAGGGACGCACCTGTCCCTTAACATACAGAGCGTCCATGGACGCAGATTTTGTGAACATGGTCAGCGTCCCCGCAGGTAAGGCTAGAGAGAACCTGCGACCCCAGAGATAAACATAGTTTTTACAAGACTTTCTCTCTTCTTTGAGTTTGAGATGGATAACAGAGGCATGAGACTTGCCTAAGAGGGTAGCATGACTGTTGATTTGAGCCATACTAACTGTAAGTAGTCAAGGTGACATTTTTTAGTGTAACAGATTGCCCCCTAAAGTGCGAAGCCTGGAATAGAATAGGGTTTTGTAATTCTAGGAAGGGTGAAGCGCTTTATCATTTCAAGGATTGTCTTGTGGATGGCCTGGTTGGAACCTGCAATTTTCAACACAAAATACATGGATAAGATTATATCATCACTGAGGTAGGCATTCCCATACTCAGATTCAAAACTTTAACTAATGGACTAACTATTCTGATACAGGAATGATCTTGCAGTACATCATTTTTATAGACTTTTGTAGACACAGTATGGACGCAGCCATCTGTTTATGATTAGTCTACATAGATAATGAATACAAAACTCCTCGCAGCCTGGATGGTAGAAACTAGATCCAGGGTCTTCACTTCTACTTCCCGAATTGGTACGATTCTAGCCATGTGATTAAATGATTCGATGTCGAACATGGTAGAAACCACTTGATTACCAGTCAATGATGTAAACTGTTAACAAGCGTGAGAGAGACCACCAGTAATGTCAATGGTTCTCAAAGTACCAAGCACAACCCGTGAAATGTGAATAGATGTTTTGATGTCGAACACTTCACGGAATCCTTTGATCGAAAGTCAATGATGTAAACTGACGTCAAAGGCGAGAAACCTGCCATTGATGCATGCAGACTTCAAGGTACTGTCGATTCCTAAGTCATCTTTCTAGATAATGTGTCGATGTCGATAGAAAGCGACCCGTTGCAGGCAAGCCCGCAACACGAAATCATTGTTCAAGTTGAAGAAATGTTGCTGTAAGGACTGACTCAGGGATGGTCAAATGGATGACAAGTATTTTGCAGATGAAAGTTTTGCTTGCAGACCTCTTGAACACATAACGACACAACAGATGGCTTGGTGACGAATAACTCAAAGTTAATCCCCGGAACCCGGTTAAAGACTTTCAAAGTGATTTGGTCAACTGTGAGGTAAAAGATTTCCCAACCCAGGTGAATGAAAAGTGTCGTGTTCAAGAGTGGTAATAAAGTTTCTTCTGAGACAAAAGGTGACAAACAGGTTCATTCTTCTCTCTTTTCCCCCACCATTTCTGGCAAGTACCTCTTTATTTTTAACAAGCTTGAGGAGGATAACATATGCTTGATTATAAGCTCATCCTTCGGACGAGTCCAACCTAGTTTAAATTCGAACCCTAGGAAGGAGTGGTTCGTTCCTGTTTGTAATTGAACAGGTCCTCTACTGTAAAAGTTTAACGAGCCCAGTATAGGAGAAACTCGGCGTTTTTCAATTTTAGAGAGTCTGAAAAAACTAAAGGAGACTCCACGTTGAACTTTTTCGTATATTTGTGTCCCTCAAGCCCGAAAAAGTATAAAATAATACCTGGGGGAACCGCTTGATCTTGCGACCAAGGAGTACTTTCATAATAGTGTCGTTAACCTGAAAAGTAAAAAGCGATCAAGGACACGTCGTTTTATTTCCTTATCGAGTTTGAAACGACAAAAACCCGGCAATCTTTTCCTGATTTTGCGGTCAGAAAAGAGCTAAAAGGGGACCGTCTTTTAATTCCGTTTTAACGAGTGAAAAAGAAACACTCGGCGATCTTTTCATGTTTTAGGAGTCAGAAAAGGGCTTAAAAGATGACTCTGATATTTTTGTTTGTGAAAAATTACAATTTCCCTCGAAATCCCTTTGTCCTGCACAAAAGCAACACATTACTCATACCTGTTTAAAATAGGCAAAAATACATTCAAAAACATCTTTTCATGGTAAAAAATGAACTAATTCATCCAAAAAACCTATAAAAAGACCTTTTACCATGTCATTTTTACCGTTTCACTGTTGAGGTTGAAAAAGGAGCTTTTGACAAGAAACTTCCCGTGGTTGCTGCGGAAAATCTGACCGTCGGAATCGAACGCCGTCTCATCCAGGTATTTTACACATCCTACTCTGCATTTCTATCCGTTTAGAATCAATTTTTAGGTTTTAGTTTCATTTTTTGGGGGGGTTTTGGTTTTGGAATGCGCCTCTCGGCGGACGCAGGTGCCCTTCGGGTGACCTGCGTCCCCCGACTTTTTCTCATACGGGAAAACGGTCGGAAGACGCAGCCCGCCTTCAGGCCAGCTGCGTCCGGGCGCCCTGTGCTACAAAGCCGGGGTGCGTCCTCCGAGAAACGCGCATTTCAAAACCCCAACTCTCTCAAAAAACCACCAAAAATTCCCAAATCAATTTCTAATTGCTATTTTTGATATGCAGGGCATTAATCATGTTAGACTGGAGAGAAAGAGAGCATGTAGAGGAAGATGAAGCTGCAATAAATCATCAACCTTCCCTGGATGCCCTAAGAGCATGCGGATTATACAAATATTGGACCATACCGGGCATGAGGGGCCAGGTAAGATTTTTGGAATGGCTGGTTGAGCGATGGAACGTACAAGAACAATGCTTTTACATAGGAGGGCACCAGCTCGAGATAGAGCCCTCGGATGTATACTTTCTCACTGGCTTGCCAAACAGAGGTGAGCAACTCAGTCTTGCGGGGACTAGGCCGGGTGGCCAATCCCTTGATAGTCTCCGCGAGGATTGGTGCACACCTGGGGCTCACCATTCAAAAGGCATAGAGATAAAACACATCACTCTACCGGAACTCAAAGTCATAGCGTTCACGGTTACCAGAATTTGCGGCGCGGCCGCTTTACACATTGCTTCCGGATCCCAAATGCGGATGGCAATTGACTGTTACCAAGGCACCATTTTCAACTGGTGTGAAGCTGTGTCGGCTCATATGAAGAGCCAACTGACCAAGGCAAAGAACGGACGACTAAAGACTTTTGGATATGGGCCTATAGTCGTGAGCTTTGCCTTGGAGAGAATTCCAATGCTGATCCCTCAGCAACTCACTGTTGATATCTTGGGTCCTCAGCAGCCAAAGCTGATACGATGGGTTGCGGTGATGGCCCGGCATCCTGACGAGGGCGCGACAGTAGTTCGATTCTCAGATAGTTATTTTGACTGGTTAGAGGGCCAGCTTTTTGTGATACAGGACTTTCCGTATGCCGGAATGGATTTCAGAGGTGATCCGGACATGGTTCTTCCACAGGGAGAACAATGGGACGACAGAGGTACTTTTTATTTTCACAAGTTTTCTAGTTATGTATTTTTTGTATTTTTTATATATATCGTCTCAAAACTAATAGTAAAATTTTTCAAAATGCAGATGTTGGTCCACAGCGTCCAGCCAACCTCCGGCCTTATGATAGACTACATCCAGCTGCACCGGTACCGGCCCCACAGGATGCGACAGCAGAAGTACTAGCTGAGTTGGAGCATGATCTAGAGCGTCTCACGGCAGATATACCTGAGACTACTATGGACGACATTCCTATCAGGCTTCAGCGCTTCGTAGTCGCGGTCCCTGGACCGTTTAGGAGATTTTTGCGTAAGGTAGCCCGCGCAGTGGTGTCGTACAGAGAGCACCACCAGTGATTGACTAGTCACTTTTGTAGTCACATGTGACATTTTTGACTTTTTGTACTATCATTTTGCCGATCATAAGGTGTTTTAAACCTATGATCGAAGACGATGTATATATTTTTTGACACACTTCTATCTATATATATCACTATTACCGGCTTATCTTGTTTAACATATGTGATGAAATGTTTTTAAATTTACTTGCATGATTATCGTAAATGTCTGTCCAACATTCGAGAAGCAATTGCATCTGCTAATGTATTCAAAGACCTTGGAATATGTTGATATTCAATGTAATCAAATTCACGTTCCAAGAGACGCACTCTCAAAAACAACCTTAATAACACAGGATTTCTAATGGCATAAACTCTATTAAGCTGTAATACAACAAGTTCAGAATCTAACCTCACTATCAAACGTCGAATTCCAAATGAAATAGATTCGGATAATAATTCAACCACTGCACTGTATTCTGCAATGTTATTCGTTGTTTGACCGAGGCTTACCCCATGCATAGAAACTAACTCGTCAGAGGGCGAATAGATAACCCAAGCTGCGGAAGAGATATTCCGTGTATTACGACAAGCACCATCAGCAAATCCAATGTATGTTTGGAGAGGCGTCGACATCTACAATATCAAGAGTAAAACCAAGATAAGCCAGAATAATGACGAAAAACCACACTCGCTAAGCTAAGCACACTGACTAAACTAACACACTTGCTAGCTAGAAAGGAAATCTAACCTATCTAAAAATTTCTCCATACCCATCATTTTAAGCATAATACCTCTTTAGGTAAAGTCCATTTCTGGGTTTACCCAAAGAGTCCCCATCAAAATCAACTAACTCATAAGCCCCTTTTGCTAGCTTTCGCTTTACAATGTAGGGCCCATGCCACATGGGAACGAATTTTCCGGCACCTAGCTTATCGTTAGCTTGATCATATAATAGTACTAGGTCTCCTTCCGAAAAACTTCGAGGGGTTACATTTTTATCGTACTGAGCTTTCATTCGTTTCGCGTGAGTCTCGATAGCTAAAGTAGCGTCACGTCGAGTCTCATCTAATTTAGCCAAGTATAATAACCGTTTCTCCTCTTCGGAAGTAGCTGGAAGTAATTCGACAGCCATTTGAAGTGATGGGATTTCGCATTCAATAGGTAACACAGCTTCTAAGCCATAAACTAGCTGGAAAGGGGTGAAACCTGTTGAATTTTTCACTGAAGTTCGATATGCCCATAGCGCCGAAAATAACATGTTATGCCAATTCGTTCGATGGATACCAATGATCCGTCGAATCATGATGACTAGAACTTTGTTGATTGACTCAACCAAACCGTTGGCTTGCGGATAATAAGGAGTAGAGCTATCGTGGCGCAAACCAAGCTGGCTTGTAAGCTCAGTCATCATGACGTTTCGAAAATGGCTCCCATGGTCAGTAATGATTGCTTGTGGGACACCAAACCTAGTTATGATATGATTGAATACGAAAACTGCAGCTGTCTTGCCGCTTGCGTCGAATGTAGGCATCGCCTCGGCCCATTTTGTAAAATAATCAACCGCGAGGATGATATACGCATGCCCCCCGGCCGAGTGAGGGTTACAAGTAATAAAGTCAATGCCCCATTTGGCGAATGGACCAGCGGCAATTATAGGGTGGAGAGGAGCAGGTGGAGCGCGCATCTTTCGATCAAACACTTGACAGTTGTGGCATGTTCTGACAGCAAGGATACAATCTTTAAACATAGACGGCCAGAAATAGCCAGCGCGCAACACCTTCTGAGCTGTGGCATACCCAGACATATGACCGCCACATGCTCCAGAGTGACAATCATTCAAAACTCTCTCAGCCTCTTCGTGAGTTAAACAACGTCGAAAAACTAAGTCTGCCCCCCGGCGATAAAGTGTATCTCCAATAATTCTGTATTGCTGGGATCGAAACCGAATTTTTCGACGGTCTTCCTTGGAAGCTTCAGGCCGAAAGGTTTGGGTTTGGAGATAGATGATTATATCCCCATACCACGGATCTAAAGTGCTAATAAGAAACAAAGATTCGTCCGCAATGGACTCCTCTGCCACAGTCTCTGTGTCAGCACTCGGGAAATCACACATCAATTCCGCAAAAACTAAAGATTTCTTAGACTTGGACTTCTCGAACTCCAAGTCGAACTCTTGCAGGATAACAATCCATTTAGAGTACTTGCCCCCTAGCAGTTGTTTTGTCAAAATATAAATCATAGGGTTGCAATCCGAAATAACTGTAGTCTTGCGGAGAAGAATGTAGTGACGAAAACGCTGGACAGCTTGAACGGCTGCCAGGGCCAATTTCTCCACATGCGAATATTTTAACTCAGTGGGATTTAAGGTTCTACTAAGATAATATATCACATGCTCTGCTTTGAATTCATCTTCTTGAACTAACACCATTCCAATGGTGGAATGCGAAGCTGCGAGGTATAAGAAGTAGTCCTGGTTGTAGTTGGGAGGATGCAATAACGGTGCATGGGTCAACGCGTGTTTTAATGCATCAAAAGATTGTTGGGCAATCTCGTCCCAAAAGAATTGTGCGTTCTGTTTCAACAACCGTGTAAAACCTTTAGTGACCTCGGCGTAGTTTGGGATGAATCGGCGTAAAAAGTTCGCTTTCCCTTGCAAACTTTGGAGTTGGCGCAAACTCGAAGGAGGAGGCAATTTGATGATAGCCTCGACTTTCGAGGGATCGACGCGAATGCCGGCTTTTGAAACAACAAATCCCAGCAATCGACCTGTTTCTATACAGAAAACACACTTGTGGGGATTCAACCGAATTCGATAATGCCTACACCTCATAAAGATTGCTCGTAGGTGGACAAGGTGATCAGCTCGTTGTAAAGAATGAGCAGGCAAATCATCGAGATAGGGTTGCACAATGTGCTTGATGTCATGAAATGCATAAGACATCGCCCGTTGAAAAGTGGCCCCGGCATTCTTAAGTCCAAAAGGTAATTTGCAATAAGCAAATGTCCCCCATGGACAAATGAATGCCGTTTTTGGTTGATCGGCAGGTAGAATATTGATTTGATTATAGCCTGAGAAACCATCCATGAAGGAAAACATCTCACTTCCGGCACAATCATCAATAATTTGATCGATATAAGGCGTAGGATAGTTGTCTTTTGGACAAGCTCGATTGATATCCCTATAGTCGATACAGATTCTTATTGTTCCTTGTTTTTTATTGACGGGAACAATATTCGATACCCAATCCGTTAACGGGATCGGATAAATGAAACCTGCTTTCAACAGCTTTTCGACTTCTGCTTTAATTGCAGCCGCTTTTCGAGGGTGAATCTGACGCAACCGTTGCCGAATGGGTTTAGCATCCGGGTAGGTTTTGATTTCATGAACAACAATGGCAGGATCAATTCCCGGCATTTCCTCGTAAGACCAGGCAAACACGTCGCGGAATTCTTGGAATAGGGCCTTGTAAGTTTGGATTTCTTCTTCAGTACATGCGGCACCTATATGAATGTTCTCCTCGATTCCGGGCTTCACTGAAATATCAATGGGAATAGTACGAGAAATATTCCCTAAATTCAGCTCTGAATCAGAATGTTTCGTTGGATCCTGAGCGTCTTTGACATATTCAGCGGTAAAGATAGATGAAAAATCATTTTCAAATGCATCATCCTTAGGTAAAAACGAAGATCTGTGATGGAGATCTTCCCATGGTAGATCATCTACACTTAGGATTTCGCGAAGTTGTTCGTCAGATGACACTTCTTCGGGAAACGTTATCCGTTCTAAGGGTGAGGTGAAAAGTGACTCTTCACTGACCACATTCATTTGGTCGGTTTCGGTTGAATGAAAGTCGGTAAAAGACATAAGAGCTTCATAAGCAATCTCATACGGACTCAACGGCATAACATCACCGAGTGAGTCTAGCTCAGAGTCAGAGGGAACATACCAAGGATCATCATAAATAATGTTTTCTGACGTGATCATATGAATTGTTGCAAACGAAGGGTCTGCATTGAGTGGAGGGAGAGGAAAAGTTCCCAGTAAACCGGAATCCTTAACTAAACCTACACCAATGTCCCTATAAGGGATTGTCGTTTTACCAACATGCTGGATAGTTTCTGAAGAGGTTGGGTCGGATGAAAAGTATGTCAGCTGATCAATAGTCACGATCTTACCGTTATGTGGAAACTTAATGACTCTGAAGACCGATGAAACGACCGCTGTCATAGCATATGACCAACTTCGACCCAAAAGAAGGTTGTAGTCTAGAGGGGCATCAACCACTTCCACATCCAGACTAACGGTTTTACCTTCGACCCCTATAGGCAATTCTTGTAGAATACCAAACGGACGGAACCCACGGCCATCAAAGGCCTTAAGGATGGTGGGGGATTGGTTCAACGAAGGAGAACCAAGCGATCTCCAACATTGAATCGACATAATACACGTAGAAGCTCCCTCATCAATCACAGTCCGATGAATAGGCCTGTTTTTGACTATCACTGGAATTTGGAAAGCCATTTGATGGGGGAGACGCGGTGTACTACTTTCTAGATCAAAGATCATTAGGTTCGGGTCCTGAACATCGACAGCTCCAATAGCCGACAAAAGCAATTTTCGTTGCGCTGGACATGATTGCAGCACTTCGAGTGCCGACATTGCTGAAGGTGAAACAGCTAAGTCTTCAACAATGTTGTAATTCTGGGCTGCTCTCGCATGTGGATTGAAAGCAGACCTTCGAAGTACACCCTTGGCGGGCGGCTTAATCACTAAGTCTGGGTTAGGTTTTTCGATCTGTAGTGGATCGGAACCAGGAGCTGAGGTTGATGGGTTAGAGTGAGAAGATTCTGCTTCTTTACCATCAACAGGAGCCTTACTACCATAATCTTGCGATCGAGTCGCAATCCTGACATGAGACATCATCAAAATGGGTTCTTCACTGGCATTCGAAGAAGAACCTATCATCTTATTCTCCTGCTCTGGAAATGGATTTTTTAACACAGCAGGAGTGGGAGAACCTTTGACTATTTTCACTACCTCGGCCCGATGAGGGCAGTCTCTCGTAAAATGATCTTCTTCACAAATAAGACAAGGATATCGAGGTTTGCGTTTTTCGTCATTGGTTTCCGACTTTTCCGTTTTCTCCTTTGGAGCCTTGTCTGCTTTAGCCTTCTTCTTTCCTTTCTTCTTTCCACCGTTTTTTGATTTGGCCGTAGATGACTCTACAGCGTGAATGTCGGCGGTAAGTTCAGGAGGAGAAGACTCTCCTGTCGGAGAATCAGGCAAAGTGATAATTGGAGTATTGGAGGCCTTGGAAGACTTCTTCTTACTCTTCGTAGTCACGATACCAATCATACCATCAGCGGCATGAGATCCCGAAGGAGCAGCAGCGATTTGGTTTGACTTTGGAAGATCCGGAATTTTCTCGTGTAACGTACCCGACTGAGTGTAAACTAAGTCAAGGTATTGTGCCTGAGCAATGACTTGCTCCTCAGTAACTACTCCGGCCTTAGCTACATCTTCAGTAATTCTTGGTAATAATGATTTGACAAACCATTCAGCTAAGATTTGGTCCGGGATAAAAACTTTCACTAATCTTCTTCGACGTCTCCACTCATGGATGTGATCAGAAATGTACGTGGATGTCGATTGTTTTAGCGAAGTTAATAATTCTGTACCATTATCGTATCTGACTGGTAACTGAAAATGAGTTAAGAACGAGGTAGCTAACTGGCTAAAGTTGTAAAAAGAGGCCCGTGGTAACTCAATGTACCACTTGGCTGCGAGACCAATGAGTGTACGCTGGAAAAGACGTAAGCGGATGGAATCATCTGAGATGGAATTTGATGCACACCAGAGGTGGTAAGTCATCACGTGATTAGACGGATCCTCTCCAGACTTACCTTCGAACTTGGGTATATCGCTGGGCAACTTATTTGGCATTGGCGGCCAGAACTGAAGATATTGAATTGGATCGTTCGTTAGGCGCGTCAAGTCGGGTAAATCTAAAGTCGCAATAAACGGTAACTGCCGGTTAGGATCTCTAAAACTCTGAGTCACAATACCAGCCCCAGGAGGAGGATATCCAGGATAACTAGGAACAGGAGTCGCATTTGGGATATTATATCCTCCTGGAAAACCAGGATTAACCGGACCGTACTGGGGTTGCTGAGGTTGTTGATAAGTGTACCCAGGATACGGTTGATACTGGTAAACCGGTTGTTGGGCAGCTTGCCCAGGTTGATACTGTCCCTGGTACGGAGGTTGAACAAATTGAGGTTGAGTAGTAACAACCGTACTTGTACCAGGTTGGCCTGCAGGCATCTGGACTGTGGTTTGAACCGTGGGTCCAGACAACGGTACAGATGTCTGAGGAGTGGTTACAGGGACAGTAGAAACCGGAGCTGCCGATACTCCAGAAGTAAGCATGGTAGATGAAGCGGTAGTTGCTGCAGCCGTGTGAGGTGGAGTACCAGGTGCAATTGGCGGCTGAGTAACTACGGAAGTTACAGGGGTCTGAACACTTGACTGGAAAGGTTGCGGTTGTCCTGCTTGAGGTACCGACTGTATACTTGGTTGCGACATCTGTTGACCCTGTGACGGATCCCATGTTAACATTCCAGGGTATTGACTCGTAACAGGTTGAGGATACTGAGATCCATAGCCGTATTGAGGATAGGGTTGATAACTGTAAGGTGCAGTCCCATATGATTGCCCTTGAGGTGGTTGATAACCTTGACCAGGGTATTGACCCGTAGGTTGATAACCTTGAGGTAAATACGAATACTGGGGTTGACCTTGACCTTGAGGTTGGTATCCTTGAGGTTGATACCCTTGGGGTTGATACCCTTGGGGTTGCCATCCTTGAGGTTGCCATCCTTGAGGTTGATATTGATACTGAGGTTGACTTTGGGGTACATATTGAGGCTGGGGTTGATACCCTTGGGGTTGATACCCTTGAGGTTGCCCCCCAGTCACGAATGAAGTACCTTGAGGTTGCCCCCCAGGCATTAACGAAGGTTGCCCCCCAGGCGGTAATTGGCCACCTTGAGGTTGGTTAATGGGAGTTGAACCTGACATCATATAAACGTCACCTATACTCAATGGTACATTACCACTGTTTCCAACTAATAACCCATGATCAATGGGTTGAGGAGATGCTCCCGCAAAGGTACCAGAAAGTGATTGATACCCAGTAGGAACAGAAGGACCGCCATGTAAAAATGATTCAGGACTTTGTGAAAACACAGATGACTGACCAGACATATTTACAGGAGAATGAATTCCTCTAGGTGGAACCGGAGTACGAGGTGTAGAAAAACCTACTGAGTTGTCTAAAAAATTGGTTAATGCAAGGTACCAAGATTCACTTCTAGGAGGACTGTAAAAGATGGATTCACGCTCCCTTAGATCAAGGGTAATTAGATCTTCAGAATCAGAAACGCCTATTTCTTCCTCTGGAACAAGTTCTTCTATAGCAATTAATCCAACAGGAAGATTTTCGGTGATAATTCTTTCTATTCTTGGTGAATCAGGAACACTAGGAGTTGGAGTAACAGGTTCGGAAATTTCAGGTTCTTCGCCTGTTTCACTGGCAGATGAAAAACTACCAGCAAGCTCGGAAACTGTAACAGCTTCGGGATTGTAACCTGTTTCTAAACTTTGGTAATCTGGATGGACTACCAAGGAAAATTCTCCTTCTTCAGGTGATCCTACTCTACTGCCACTAGGAGGAGTTACAAGGACCTTTAACCCTTCTAAATGACCCGGAATGTCTTCAGGAGATTCACCCCGCGATTTACGGAGTTTTCTTAACAAATCTATTCCGGTAACAATCTCAGGAGACTTGCCCCGAAGTCTACGGGACTGTCTCGGTAATTCCGCCACAATTAAAGATTTTAACTACAACACACGAAAACAAAGTAAAAATTTCAAATCAAACCACCTAAAGTCTTCTAAAGAAGCAAACAAATTTGAAGCACACGCCTAAATAATCTAGAGCGTCAAACCACACACAAACAGTAGTCTTCCGGACCAAAAGCGCTAGTTGGTGATTAGGCCCAACCTCGCAGGATTCAGTACAGAAATGGTGGGTGGAACAGTTACCCCGGCAACCTGCTTAATGAATAGACTGGACCAAGTTCCTCCACTTTAACCGTCTCGAAGTGAAGCGAACCCCCCAGAAAATCCAAGTGAGTATAACCGACGTCTGCTCCAGGTACAGTGGGACCTTCCCTCCACCGTCACCTTGGGTAGAATCCTAGATATTATGGCCACTAAGGTTACCAATCACAACAATTACACCTGGGGGAACAGTCTAAACTCCGACAGCACGCAAGGGCAGAGTAGCAAGCTCCAATCCCCTTACCGGCTCCTTGACAACAATCCAAGGTTTACCGATAAGTGACCCCTGGCTCCTCGACAATGGTTAATCCGAGGTTTACCGTTTGTAATACGTACTGCCTGGCGTCGTTCCCAACGAGGGAGGAATGATCCCCTCACTGGTTCGGACACGAGCTCGTGCTTCTCCTTTAAGAGGAGCTTTCCCAGAATGTAACTGAAACAATTGGATTTGTTCTACTCAAGATAGACTATCTGTTTGGTTTTGTAGTCTTGGAGAGTTAAGTACTCACCTACTCCAAGACCCTAGCCTAAGCTATGTTGGTGCTTCAGAGCCCTAGAAAAATAAAGATTACTAGATTGATTTTAATTTAAGCGTTACTTTTAAGGTTGTTTCTTAAGTCAAAAGGTGATGGAAGTGAAACCAGTGGTGTGTTGACTCGACTCGAAACCACTACAAAATGCACCTAGAATGATTTATCCACTACTTTACTTTTTCGATGAATTGCTTAACTAAAAAGTTGAGAGAATGCAATCTTTATAAAAGCAACTTCTTAATTGAAGACAATCAAAGAAACAATTCGTTTGTCTTTTCCAAGCATAAAAACATAACCTCTCTTTACATGCACGAAAAAACTCTTTTCTTCTTTCGAAAACAAAAAGCTACTTGAAACAAGACTTTTAAAGAAGATGTTTTTGTATTTTTCTTTTAATAAAGCAAATAAATCTAATATAACCAAAAATCAATCTTAACAACTCTTAAAATCTATGAAAATGCACTCATAAGCAAACTAAAGGCAAATTTACTCTAAGCAATCTTAACGAGGCCAAAACTAACAATGATTATTTCTAAGGTGTTTTACTTGATCACAATCAAATCAAGGACTAGCTTATTGCAGAACCAAAAACTAGTCAAAACAAAATTCTAATCTTTTTGTTCTTTTTGTAAAATGGAAATCAATACTTTATAAACAAGCAATTCGAAATTTGACCCAAAACAACTCAAATGGCAAGTTGCTCACAAAAGGAGACTTTACGACAGGCCCGACTTCTAAGAAGGTTGACTAACCAGAGAGATCTAAGGCTGGACAACTTTCTACTATCAAAGTCACTACAAAGCCTTTCCAAAAATCAAACCCTAGGTCTAAACTTCGTTGAAAACCACTAAAACACTCAAAGCTCACAAAACTAGTTCAGGTGAAAATTCTTGACAGGGTACTAAAGGATCTGGGCAGAAAACACTAAGGAAAAACAAAATCTAAAAGCAATTTAAAGCAAAAATGGAATTTTCTTAAGTTTTACAGGAAGACGCAGGCAACCCGTTGTCACAGGTGCGGCCCCGCTCTGTGCAGACGGCAACAGCGCGTCCAAAGACGCACTGTGCAGTACTCAGAGGGTGCGTCCTTCTGGAAAAATGAAGAAAAACCAAATCTAACTAAATCTAAAGCTAAGCCACCCAAATACTAATTCTCACAGTCAAAAACCAGAAAATAAAAATGATTTTCTCAAAGCAAAGTTCATATAAAGGAAAAGACTCTCTCATTAATGGATTCCCCAGCGGAGTCGCCAATTTGTCACACGGAATTTGTCAAGGGTGCGGACACGACTGACCTTCCTAGAAGTCTAAGACATTCTAATGACAAACAAGACAAAATGGAGTGATCTTTCTCTAAATACACCTTTTACAACATGAAAACTACAAGTGTTTAGGCTTACCTTATTCCAAAACGCTGTTGTTGAAGTCCGTTCTTGACGATCCGGATGAGCTCCTCCTTCAAGTCAATTCCTGCAACCACAAACAATCAAACAATTACCAAGCACTTGCATTTCATATAATAAAACATATATTCAACATGCAGACCAAGGAACACATGAAATAACTCATTAACACAAGCTATTGAGAAAAATAAACCAGTTTGTATTAATAACGAAACAAAGAAACTCTTACAACCTGGCCTTGGTGTTGTGCAAGTTCCTCCCAGGGTCCATCAAGGGTTTTCCTCTACTTTGACAAAGCTCACCCTCTCCCAAGTAGAATCAAGTGAAGACAATCTCTCCTCACAAAGGCTCTAATGGAAGACCTAAATCCTGCAGCATTTACCCAAAGAAAATGTATAGCTCCAACCTCTTCTCCTTCTGGCTCAATGCCTTTATTTATAGTGCTGTAAAGAGGTTATTCAGGTCCACTATCAATGGGATCATCCCCCTCTTTGGGTGGGATAGCTCCCTTATTGATGGGATAAGTTCCCCCTTAATAGAGATACATGAACCAACTGGAGGCGCATCCATTTCATCAAACCGACCTCTAGAATGTTCTAGAAGTAACCACAAGTAACTTTTTCAAGATAAAACTCGCGCATTTTGCCTTTTACAGAGGGACGCACCTGTCCCTTAACATACAGAGCGTCCATGGACGCAGATTTTGTGAACATGGTCAGCGTCCCCGCAGGTAAGGCTAGAGAGAACCTGCGACCCCAGAGATAAACATAGTTTTTACAAGACTTTCTCTCTTCTTTGAGTTTGAGATGGATAACAGAGGCATGAGACTTGCCTAAGAGGGTAGCATGACTGTTGATTTGAGCCATACTAACTGTAAGTAGTCAAGGTGACATTTTTTAGTGTAACAACCCTAGCTATCTTGATTACCTTGAGATTATTGGTTTTAGTTACCTTTCCCCTTGTTCCTTTTCTTGGGTTTATGGAGATTGGTCACACTCTGCTGAGAATACACTTAACCTTACGGAGGAGGTTGTCATTGTGGAATAGGTGGAGAAGGCATAGGGGTCTAGGGCGTTGGTTTTGGAGGGGTTGGAGCGTTAGGTAGTCCCTATGGATAATAAGGGGAAACATTTTGATATACAAGTGGAGAAAAAACTAGCCCTGGCATCTATTGATTTGCATGGGAATATGCATACAACATGTTGGGGCTTAGATAAGAGCTATCATGTGAAAGATTGGGGGAGGGATAAATCTAAGAGAAACTGGTCACTCCCTACGGTTGACCATAACTCATCATAGGTGGAGCACATGGTTGAGGGTGTGAAATGGTTCCAACTATTCCATCCACGACATGAGATTCCCTCTGTAGATTGCAAACATCATTTCGAGGCAGATTGAGGATGATAATATAAACATAACATGACCGGGCATAGATAAAACCAAATTTCAAGGCTACTTGGAGTGCATCTTCCTCAAACTAGGGGAAGTGTGACGTGACATATTTATAAATGGGGGCAAAAATAAATCTAAGGAACCAATCCATATAGACGCGGTCTTCGAATTCAGGAGCTCTACATATTCTCCTCATTCTATTCCATTCCTGAACATGGTCGGATAGGCAAGTGGCCAAAGTTTGACAGAAATAACTCAATATTTCGGTACCAGTGTCATAACAGAGAGGTAACTGGAAATAACAAAGAAAATCTTTAGAAAGAGTTGAAAAATTGGAATGAGTAGCTATAGGTTGATCGACATACCGCTTCGTAGCAGCTCCAATAAGAGTATGTTGGAATAGACGGAGACAGATTCAGTCTTCCGTGATAGAATTGGATGAACACCACATATAACACATATCTCATTAAAATTGGAATTAAATAGTGGAACTAGAATTTCAAGATAACCAAGAAACTCAATTCTAGTGATGATCTTGTAGTAATGTTTTTCTAATTTTAATGAAATATGTGTTATACGGAATGAGAGAACATGATTTGTTGTATCTTCTCCAGGATTACAATCGAACTTTGGGATGTCTTAAGGAAGTTTATTAGGCATAGTTGGCCAATTGGGATCATGGAGAAGAGGATTGTTGATGAGTTGGCTGAAATCAAGGAGACTCAAACCAGCTATAAATGGAATAAATGGAGGAGTAACCACACTGGTGGAGGTTTCGCTTGTGGGGTTACCCTAGTTGGTACCTAGGTTACCACCTTGGTTTCCCACACCCACGTTGGTGGCTGACATGGTGATGGTACAGAGTTGAGAAGACACAAATCAAAGGAAGAATTGGAAGAATTAGAATCAGAATGATGGCTTGATGGAGGACTGGGAGGATGTACTGTAACTCAATGGGGAGGAGTAATATGTCCTAATGGGAACTATGGGTGAAGACCTCAAATTCTCTGCGAAAAATTCCTAGGGGGCCTAATGATGTCAAGACAATGATGAATCTAAGGACTAAAGGGTGATGATATGAATAAAAGAGTAACAAATATAAAGAAAATACCTAGTGCAGTGGTGCCAAGTGTAAACTTACTATATTATTGATGTTACTCTAATACAAGAAAATACGTCCTATCAAATAAAAATACCTCTAGCCTATAGGTCTTCTAAATCCTCAAACAATCCTAAATCTATTGTTTCATATGGCCTTCCAAATAACTTTTTACTTGAAAAAATCCCAACCCCCCAAGCAGAGTTGTCTAGAGGAAGGTTGGGTAGAGAACCAACTGCTTCTCATAGCCAATCTTATAGGGTGTTTTCCTAAGATTTGTCACTGCGGTTACCTTCATCCCACGAGCTGGTCAAGTCTTGAGCTTCTTCATAGTTAGCCAATGCACGGGATTCCCTACCACCGGTTGGGTAGCCTCAAGGAGAACCACTCACATGATGACCTAGCCTAACTCCCTCTGAATCGGGTTTATGACACACTCCAACTTTGGACCATGGGATGGTGAGGGATTTTAAGCTCCCTAATATGTCAACTTCTATTTTTCAATGAAATAAATCGATGGGTGTTATTGGAATCCTATTCCACCAATTCTACACCTAAACTACAAAGATTGTTTGGCCCTAGTGCCCAAGTTGGCTTAATCTATGCAGGTAGAGTTATTAAGGTGTAGTGTTTCGAGTCTTGGCTTGACGGTGTTAACCAAGATCACTTTCGCTTAAGGTGTGAGTGTGTGAAAATAATTTTTCAAGTGGATGAGTTAATTGAGAATGTTTTATGATGCCATGTGATGTTGAAAATAAAGTTTGGAAATACTATAAATAATGTTGAAAATGAAAAAAGAATAAATAACCAATAAATCACACAAAAACCCACCCAAAAAGGATATCAAGAAGCTAAGGAAGACAAGGAAAAGAATTTATTCAAAGACACATAAAAATGCCTAAATTACCTAATGTCAAAGGGACTAAGATCTAGAGGCACTAATTTGTTGTAAATGGTGCAGATAAACAACAGAAATTAGAGGTGAAAAATGTTGCAAAGAATAGGCATGAAGCTCCAAAACTTATGATGCTCAAGGGGATCCTAAGGGGGAAAAGGAAAAACCCAAAATTTAAAGGGAGAAAAGGTAAAATAAACCTATCCAAAAGTGTTGAAAAGTAATGGATCAAACTCTAAAAATCAGTGGCTGAAAATGTTGAAAACCTAGACTCCTCACTCGGCCAATCTCCTCTTAACAATGTGGAGGTTTAGTCTAAACTCTAGGGGGGTTTTTCCTTCTTCAAAGAGAAAAAATAAGAGAATATAGGCCTAGGGTAGACTGAAAATAGGGATAAAGTGTACCCTTCCCAGTATACACACAACACTCTCGGTAAATCTGAAAAAAAAAATCTAGAAAAAAATCCAAAACGGAGGAACTGACCTGGAATAGTGGAAAACACAGTTTTTGGGCCAAGAGGTATGTTTTGGAATGCAGATCTAGGGATGAAAAGTGTGTTTTCTCCCAGGACTCTCGGTTGGCAAATCTCGCACAGATTTTTTTGTCTCCTTCTCTACTGGTACCTATGACCTGCGAAAAGAACCAAAAAACGACTAGAATATGAAAATTTGACAAGAAAGGAAATAATACTATAAATAGAAATTAAGAGGGTACAAATCATTGTAGAAAACCCTGAAACTTCAGTCACCCAAGAAATTTTTTATTACAGTAGTGGAGTCGTCATTTGTTAGTGTGAAATTTTTTGGAAGGTGTACCCGAAACACTTCACTTAAGTCACTAGGTGACATGTGACCCTAACAAAAATTTGTGACTACTTACGCTTTAGATCTGTAATAAAACTTGGAAAACTTGCAAGAAAAAACTTATGCGATCCAAAACAACAAACAACAATATAGATATCCAATGCAATAACCAAAATGGAAAAACTTTAAAATGAATAAATATTTTATTGATAACACCTGGTGAAGGAGATTTACAAAAAGGGTCTCCAAATCCCCACCTCGTGGGATGGGCCCTTTGATGTCCTTGATGTTTCAGTAATTGATTCTCTCTTTCAATGTGTGAAAAAACCAAAACAATGTAGAGCCATTCTAACTAGGTGGATCGAAATACACTATGTAGAATCAATTTTACCATAGTAGAATCACTTTCGCCATGGGAAATAATTTAGTAAACCATTTATATTAAATTATTTTCTCATTAATATCAAAAAGTACCATGAGAATAATTTAATAAATCATTATTTATTTAGTTTTCTCTACGAATAATTATTAAATCATTGGTTGATAATTATTCCTTGTCACAATTGACTAAATATCATAGGAATAATTAAATAAAACACTATTTATTTATTATTCCTTATTTCCATTATTGTAATAAGTGTTAAATCACTATTTAATAATTATTTCAATTTTACACCATTCTTAATCCTCGCAAAATAATTAATAAATCATTTTAGTTGTTAATTATTTCTAAATAAAGATATTTGACTATTTTAAATATCTTTTCCCTCTCCAAAAAATATAATAAAGTATTCCTAACGTGAGATGTTGATTTGTTCAATATTAATTTATTATTCTCCATTTTCGAGATTAACTCAATACTTTGTTATAAATACGAGGGTTTTCCATTCATTTTTTACCATGATCATTATCATCATCACCATTACCATCTCCTTTTATCCGAACTCCCACTTGAGTTCTTTGAACTAGCGAAACAATTAATAGATCCATAAACCAAAATTTAATAAACATCCATAAACAAGAATAATAAATATCCATAAACTGAAATAATGAATGTACTAATAAACTACCCATATGAAAATATATACAAATTACATTACATTAACCTCCATAAACAGAAATAATGTTGATGTATCCATAGACTGTTCATGTATGAAAATTTACAAAATTTCTATCACATGTGAATGTGCCCTATGAAATGGGCCTAAAAATATACAGACTATCCACTCTAGAAAGTATCACTAAAACTCCTATGTGATTTCCACTACACAAAGCAAGCATTCATAATACAGTACTGTAATATAACACATTCAAATTCAAATTAATTATAAAATTATTTGTACAAAATAAACAATATGGAAACAAATAATTTTGAATTGTGCATTTAATTATATATATGACTTTATTAGCCTCACTCTATTCCAAATGGAGGTCAGGTAGGATGGGGGTTTGATCAATCTGGGTTTTGTGCTCCCCTACCTGTAGCTCAAATATTAGGGCCTGTGTTGATGGAATGATATCATCAATGCCTCCATAGCCAACATCCCACTCATGCGTCCACATAACCGTGATGATGACATTACTCTACATTTGGGCCTATGTACATAATGGAAAAGAAAAATTATAATTAGCCAACGAATTAATTAGTATGCATGTAACCTAAAAAAACAAAATTTTGAAATCTTAGGAGTATTTTTTTAACCTCAAATATTGGTCCATGTGGCTGTACATAGTGACTTGCCTCCACATGACTGTTAAGAGGTGGAGGTGGAGGAGAGTGAGGCATGTAAACATGCTTTGGAGGAGGCTGCTCTGAATGATCAACTACCCCCTTCAGTGACCTCAAAAGCTCATCGATGTAGTTTGGTTGTGTATGCATGTTATCGTGAAATTATTAATATAAATGAACTATGATACGAACTTACTAATATAAATAATGTATAATTTGATAATAAGAGGAAAAAGTTCTATATATGTGTACCTAGGTTGTGTCACATGGATCATGCACCCTCCAAGTGTCACAGATGGCATCATGACACATAAATGCATATGACATAAGTTGGTCACACCTTATACTCTTGAGATATAAATCATTGTATAATGGAATTCATTGGTCATGAGGCAACAATGCTGGTATGCTCATCTCTCCACGTAATGCAACATGTGCACTAGCCAATGTCCTATGAATTCTATCTGCAATGGTATGCCTGGCCTTAGTGTCGAGCTATGACAATTTCTCTAGCTCTGTCAGTAATACCATGCTCTGAGCTGGTCATGGAAACAATATCAGAGGTGGTGCTACATGTGCAGGGTCCCTACAAGCCCCGAGGTATAATCCAACCTCATCTCTTTCATGAACTCTACATATATATGATTTGCTATGTAAATGGGTACCTGATCATGGTGAGGGAACTAGCCATATGCTCTAATGAATCAATCACAAACAAAAGGGGCCACATCAACATTTGTCAAATATTTGAGCAGAGTTAGACCAACATGTCTAGCATGGTAGTCTGGAGGGATGTCAAAAAACTTTCCACAAAAAACAATGTACTTGGTGGCATTTTTCAATGCCTCCCAAGAATGTGGCCCTCTAATATCCAATCTCCTAACCCGATGTATGGAATGTAGGAGGTGGTTCAATGGGCCCGCCCTCTGATATGTCTCGATTAACCTATTAATGTTGTCTAACATCAAAGACAAACTACGCCCAATAGCCGAACTAGCAGGGACTTTACCTGACTCTCATGTGATCCATGCCTATTGGGCCCCAACATCCTTAAGTCATTATAGGAAATTTCAGCCTAAAAGTGGCCTCCTAGGAAAAAATAATGAAATAATAGGAAAATAATAAAATAAGAGTTATGAATTTTAGATGGAAAAGAGGAAAACTATTTTTGTTTAATTGTATTTTTGGCTTATGTCCTTATAGTTTTACTCAAATTTCAAGTGTAAGCACTCATTGGATGCAAAATTGAATTATGCATCCAACGAGTGCCCATTACGCATACTTTTGATAAGACCCACACTGATAAAAGTTGAAGATACATTAAAGACGTGTGTTGAAAAAAAAATTTAACATATTTTTTTTAATGTATCATCAATTTTTATCCATGTGGATCTTCTCAAAAGTATGCATAGTGAGCTCTCATTGGATGCAAAATTTAATTCTACATCCAACGAATTCCTACACTTCAAATTTGAGTAAACCTATAAGGAGATAAACAAAAAACACAATTAAAAAAAGTAGCTTGTTTATTTCCCTCCAAAATATTTACATGTACCTCGTTTAAAATTTAATGGATTTTGATTGGTTTACATATTATGTACATGAAATTTTCAAGGGCACTATTAGGATTAAATTTCCTCTAATGGTGATTATGGCTATAACGTCATTCCACGGATGGTTCAACATTGCACTATGATCCTCAGCTTCCCCCGGCTAAGGATCTACAAATCATAAAGATAATTTAACATATATTACAAACTAACCATAATTCAAACACAATAATTAAAGATTATTTAAAAATTAAAGATAATTTCAAGACAAACACATAAAGTTTAAAGAGGATTTAAAAATACAGAGGTGTACCAACAATTGGTAAAAATGGTCCACTATCTATAACATGATCACCAAGAAAGACATAAACACTGCCTCTAACACTTTGAATGGTGTCAGAGCTAGGATCTAGGAGTGGAACACACACTTTGGTTGGGCTACGTGATCTATCACGAGCCTGACCATGTATAGGAGATCTCCCCACACTTCGACGAACTGTGGTTGGGGTGCATATAGTACATGGCTCTGCATATTACATATAATAGATATAATACATCAAAACTAATCCAAGAATTTGTTTTTGACTAAACTATTACGTATAAAGCAAAGCTATTACATATAATACACATAAACCAATCCAAGAAAAAATGTTGTCTTCGAAAGAATGTTGACAAGAAAATTGTTTCTAAACTCAAGTAGAATAATCTACCCTGAAGTCTTAAAATTTAGAGTCCATTTTTTTATATTTTATCAACAAAAAATTTGGGTTCCATGTAAACCCAATCGAAAACAGTGACCAAATCTAACTTGACACTTCTTCCATTTCTAAATAATGCATTTTATTCATAGAGCATAAATATGTAAATATATGTAAAAATTTGAAATAAACCTTTTTGCAAAACTAATAAAATTATAATGCCAACCAAATACACCATAAGACAAGTTCTTATAATGTTTGACTTTGACACATGGCATGTACTACGTAAAATCACATGAAGACAATGTTTATGGTATAACACACTACATAATGAAACAATATGGTACAAATTAGAAAGTAATCAAAATGCCTTTATTCACTTTAAATACACTTTTCATCATAGATTTAATGATTGTATCAATGAATATTTTTTTAAACTTGAAATATATATATCTATATATATATATATATGTATGTATGTATGTATGTATGTATGTATGTATGTATGTATGTATGTATGTATGTATGTATGTATGTATGTATGTATGTATGTATGTATGTATGTATGTATGTATGTATGTAAACTTATCTTATATAGTTATAGTTATGTTATAGTTATAATGTTATGTTATTCATTTAAAGTTATATTACAAAGGTTAATATAATTATATATTTAACTTTATGTTAACTATATAAAATAACTTAACACACACACACACACACACACATATAGATATGTTATTATAGTTATATCCAGTTAACATAAATTAACACTAATATGTTATATATAGTCAAATAGTTCTAAGCTTTAGATGACAATTTTTGCTTTGGAATTGTTAAGTTCCAAAAGTCTTATTAGTTTCTGTCGTAATTACTTATAGTTCACATGATTAGTTATTCTACCATATATCACTCACATTGGATTATTTTGTTGTAGGGTCTAGTTAAATAAAATCTATTATTAACATAGCGAGTGTGATTTACAAAATCATTACTAAACTAATAAATTTAATAAGGGTGGGAACTACGATATATAGTTTTCATTGTTGAACTATGTAGCTAGGTTTGGTCTTCATAATGACATATTTAATCATGATTTTATGTATTTAATGAAAAGAGAAAAATAAATTTATTATTATTATTCTTGAGACATGAGTTTCATGCTCAAGGGAGATTTATTTTTACGTCAAGCACCCATTGAGTGCTTCTAGGGCTTGTCATTGAGTTTACAAGTCAATTGAGTCCTTTTCATGTATGAAAGACCCTTTTGGGCATGTTACATATTGTAAATAAAATTTATTTGAGTCAAAATAAAGTCGAAAGACCGTCCAACACCTCGTCATGGTGCAAAGATCAATTCGGTCTACATGAAGGGACAAGTCGGCCTAAATATAGCAATTTGTACCCCTCAAAAGCATATAAATAAGAAGGAAGTCGACCTCGTTTGGAAACACTATCAAGAAAATTAGATATACTCAAGATAGAAGTTGAAAAAGGATAAAGCAGAACAAGAAGAACAAGATCGAAGTTTTGGGTCTCTGCCTCTCTTTATTTTGATAGGGTTTCTATAGTTATTAGGCAGGATGAAATTTTGAAGTTGCATCCAAGCTATGAAGCTACATTAAATTTGTGAAGATTCATAAAAGTTGGTAAGCTACATCGAAGGTGTGTAGCTGCATTGAAGCTATTAAGCTGCATCGAAGTTGTGAAGCTGCATCAAAGTTGCGAAGCTACATCAAAGCTGTGAAGTTGCATCGAAGTTGTGAAGCTACAACAAAGATGTGAAGCTGCATCGAAGATGTGAAGTTGTATCAAAGTTGTGAAGTTGCATCAAAGCTATGAAGTTGTAGCTAGGTTGAAGATATGAAAGGTTGAAACTGTGAACCTACTAGAGAGGTCAATGCTGCAGTAGAATCTACTAGTCCAAGTTGTAGAATAATTTGTTGGGCAAAAGAATTTGATGGAGGTCAAAATTGCAGTAGTTGCTAAGGATCTACTAGAAGGAAAGCTTGTAAAGGGACTTGGCCTTGGAGGGTATTGGTCAAGAGTCATAGGTCATGGAATTCATCAATTGAATATTCTATAAGAAGAGAAGAATTCATGTGATGTTTCCTCTCAAGTGGAGAGGTTTTGTCCCTAGCTGATCGTCTATATCTCGTGTCCTTTGTTTTATTGTTCTTTATGGTTTGATAGTTGTTTTATTAAGAGAATACTAATAATAATTAAGGTGAAAAATAATCTAATCAAGATAAGAAAAAATACATCACAAGGAGTTATCAAAGTAAGAGAAATCACATAATCTAGCTACCCCTAGATTTCCAAACATTGAATTAGCACTAATGTGACAAGAAAAGGAAATGTAGTTAAAAGAAGGACACTCAAAGGCCGAAGCACTAGAAGGACTATCAAAAAATATCAAAAAATCGGCATTGTACCATAAAGAATAAATTCACAAGGACTGAGTACACGAAAAGAAGACCTCAAAACCATGGCTTATGAAAGGAAGGGTTTCTCACTTGAAGCATTATTGGGAAGCTCATGCATCATCATTAAAGAAGATCTCAAGGGCCCTACCTAAAAGGACTACATATTGAATCATCTTAAAGTCTCTACATTCAAGGGACACAAGAAGATGCATTGTGATCATCATCAATGAATCAAGGTGATCTCCGACTCTTTCAAGGATCGCTTTTGAAGGAATACATCTTCATCAAGAAGAAATATTCTACTATCAACATCATCATCAAAATAAAGAAGGCATCAAGTTGAAGATATTGTCATCAAGGAGAATATTCACTTGACAAGTAAGTGCCTTTATATTTATGAATCAATATGCTATAAAAATGACTTCATTTTGCAAGGAAAGCAACAAATTGGTTGGGTCATCAAAATTTCTTGCATGGAATAAGAGGACATATTTGATCCTTATAAAAAAAGAAGTCGTTGAACATGTTAAAGGACAAATTACTAAGCCTCCAAAGGAAGAAGCTCAAGCTATATAAAAGTGTATCAAAAGGGGAAGTAAGGGCTCAAAGGATTCTCATTAAATCCATCAAGGATCCCCTCATACCTTATGTATCAGAGTTGGAGAAATCAAAAGAAATATATGACAAGTTATAGAATTGTTCTCTGTAAGTACTGCAGAAGAAGTGATTTATTTGAGGAACAAGTTGTACAAAATGAAGATCCCAAAGGAATATGGAATAAGCCCAATATTTTATGA
The DNA here is from genome assembly GCA_031772625.1 of Pinus tabuliformis. Classification (NCBI taxonomy): domain Eukaryota; kingdom Viridiplantae; phylum Streptophyta; class Pinopsida; order Pinales; family Pinaceae; genus Pinus; species Pinus tabuliformis. Next base: position 328,452,894 of record CM062804.1, on the reverse strand, counting down.
AGGTATCAGAAATAAGAGAAAAACCACAAGAGTTGGGAGAAAAATTTTCCTATAAAGAAATAACCACCATAGTTGTCAATGCACTTCCAAAGGAATGGGGAAACTTCACATCTAGAATTTTTCAAAAGAAGGAAGCCACTCGATTAAGTGAACTTTGGTCATTATGTAAAATTGAAGAAACAAAGTTTAAAATAAAAGAACAATGTGGGAACAGGTGAACAAGTTCAAGATTTTTTTTCCATGGCTAAGAGAAAATGAAATTTTGGGAAATATGGTTCTCATAAAAAGAAGAAGAATATGTCAAAAGTCCAATACTTTGGTTGTTAGAAATATGCGTACTACAAGAGAGATTATTTGAAGTTGACGAAGGATAAAAAGAGGAAAGAAAGCAATGGAGCTTATATCATTGAAGAAGTGAAAGAACCTAATGAGAAGAAACCCAAAGGGACAGATCTTCACTATTAGGGTTTCTCCAATGCATACCGAGGAGAAGTAGGAGGTGAAAATACCTCCACCATGGAAGTTAAGATTAAAATAATTATGACGAGATGCATCTTACTAGAAGCATATCATTGAAGAAAGAGCTCATGATATCATAACTGAAGTAGAAATCTACATGGATGTAGCAGTCATCATATAAAGGAAGTAGCTCTCGGTAACCCCATCGAAAGCATGTGTAGTGCATATGGGTAGAATAAAGTCATCTAACATATAAGTTCATCATACATCATCATAATTGGGAAGGATAATTTGTAGGATGAGGATAATCAAGGTCCTCCATTGGAATCTTCATTAGAAGGTTCACCTCCCTTGGAAGAAGCAAGTGTCTCGCTGAGAATTCTGCCTTCTATGGGATTCATTGTGTGCAAGAATGCTGGTATGGTAACAAAGGAGTGCACCATTTCAAGATGGTTGAATCAATATCAATGTAGGAAAGGAAGCTACCTAAGGAATTATAGATCAAGAAAAGGAGAAAAGATGTATATATGCATATGTTTGATAATTTAAGTCATGTCACCACATAGTTGCAGATAACATGGGTGAATACTCTACCTCATGAGTATGATAAAAGGAAATGGATCTCTTCCATTAAAAATATGCATGAAGGAATGATTCAAATATTGAAAATATGAAATCAACATAATATGTCCTCATATGTAATATGAAGTGGTTGAGAAAGATGAAGGAACTATGGGTCGAATTTCTTAAGGAGAAATATGTTAATAAAGAAAGAACAGATCATGAAAGATACAACTATGTTCACATAGAAAAGGAAATCAACATCTGATGACTAGAAGAATTGACTATTACATCTCCATGGAAAATTTATGAAGGCTCTGATTAAGTCTATAAAGGAAGGAGACGCTTGACATTGGATATCTTGATGATGTGTCAATATGTATGCATGATGTTGATGTTGAAACAAGTAGACATCATGATGAAGGGCCAACACAAAAGGTAATTTTGATTTGATGTTAATTTATTTTTATTTTCTAGAAATATATGGATGGGATGATATATGGATACCAAAAGAGAGTTGTTGATGACACCTACAACTAGTACTCATGTGGTGGGATAGAATATCCTATAGGAAACATGATGTGGAAAGGGTAGCTATATGAAAAAAATCCAGATATGGACCAGTAGATCACTTTCTGATGAAAGGAAGGATGACATGAATGACATGGTTCATGAAGGAAAGTGATGGATGGTCGATGCACTACAAAGAAATCCAAAGAGTTGAAGGCTCCATAATGATAAATATAAAATTCACAACATCTAAAGGAGCATCTCTCCTAGCAGTTGATAGTGCCATGCTCTCCACCAAAGAGCTATTGTTGGAAAACAAGTCCCTAGTTAAGGGGGAGCTTGGACAAGTCCCTAGATAAGAGGGAGCTTGGGTACATTCCTTCATAGGAATGGGTATATCCTCCCTAGTTGAGAGGGAGAGATATATGCATTATTATTTTCTTTTCTTCGAAAGAAAGAATGGAGGATTCGATAAGCATATGGCATCTGATACTACTCGAGGATGAGATAGGGCATCCAAGATAAGAGTAGTCATAGAGGACCAATATTATTTGAGAACTAGAAATCTAAGATAAGAATAGTCCTGGAAGGACATACTATATGAACACCTAGGTGGGGTATGTTCCTTGAGAGACAATGATGATTGTTTCTATCAGTCATGGGTCTCACCAACATCGTTCTCTGATCTTGTGGAGATATAGAGTTGTTAGTTAAGGAATTTCTATGTGACAATGCTAGATGCTATGATGCTAAATATATGGGTTACCAATCTAACTCTTCTTATCAAAATTCTTGAGATTAATAATGTCCAAGTACCTTGTATGGATTATGAATACCTCCCTAGTTAACAGGGAGTGTTGAAATATGTAACTAGGTTTGGTCTTCAAAATGACATATGTAATCATCATTTTATGTATTTAATGAAAAGAGAAAATTAAATTAATTATTGTTATTATTGAGGCATGGGTTTCATGCTCAAGGGAGATTTATTTTTATGTCAAGCACCCATTAAGTGCTTCTAGGGATTTTCATTGAGTCTACAAGCCAGTTGAGTCATTGTTGTGTATGGAAGACCTTTTTGGGCATGTTATATATTGTAAAGAAAATTTATTTGAGTTAAAAGAAAGTAAAAAGACACTCCAAGACCTCGTCATGGTGCAAAGGTCAAGTCAACCTACATGAAGGGACAAGTTGGCCTAAAAATAAAAATTTTTAGCCCTCAAAAGCATATAAATAAGAAGGAACTCAACCTCATTTAGACACACTCTCAAGAAAGATCGATCTACTCAAGATAGAAGATAAAAAAGGATGAGAAGAAGAAGAAGATGATCAAAGTTTTGGTCCTCTCTCTCTCTTTTTTGTTAGGGTTTCTACAGTTACTGGGCAAGATGAAATTCTTAAGCTGCATCGAAGTTGTGAGGCAACATCAAAGCTTTGAAATTGCATCTAAGTTGTGAAGCTACATTGTAACACCCTCCTCCCACATCCACCCAAGTAATTATGCCAACTGGGGTAAACATGAGACGAGAGGCTACTATGATCATATTTGACCTCCTTGATGACCTTAAGGAAGTAGAATCAATGGAACATCACATACAACCTCCAACATAATCACCTAAACACTTAGGAGACAATATAGCCACTCAGACAGCTTGTCCCTAGGTCCCATTGTTGTTTTAGATAGTTTACGGCTCAGTCACTCTCATTCTACGAGAAAGGGAGCGAACAGAGACCTAAAGTTGCTCTCATAGGCTGGCCTGCCATCTACTATGGTCCAAACTTGCCAATTTTCTGCCAGTGACCTTAGGATTTGAGCCACTTTTTCAGGCGCAGAGCCTAGGCCACTACATAGAATGGAATGAAAGTTCAGAATTAAGTAAAGTACAAGGAAACAATGATGCGAAAGTAAATAGTCGATCAAGGCCTTAACCAGACCCCTACTAGCCATAACAGGAATTTCATCAAACATATCAATGACATGTAACCTAAAGGTGTAAACAACAGAGTTAAGTGTAGGGATCTCTTACTTATTTGAGAACCACCATGAGCCATTGTTTCCTCATGCCATTTTCTGCCTTACCACTTATTAGGTCATAGATACAATATCCATTCAAATACAAGTAAAAACATGCTGAGAGCCAAACATAGATGCTACATAAAATGAACATATATCTAACATAATAGGAACATAATTATAATAAATATATTAGCCATCAAATCCCATATATACACTAGTACATTTACACATGAAAATCAATGGAATGAATTTCTAATTAATCAATGGAATGAATCAACCGGAGATGGGACTATCATGTTCCACCCGACCATAGATTGGTTGAGCCAAATCTCTCTTTAGCCAATCACCCTTGAGCCATATTCCAAGCATGAACGTGGGACTCATAGAGTACATAAAAAACACCAATCAATGTGGATGCCACTGGAGTTCTCCACCTACACCATGAGGAATTTGAGTGCCTCCTAGTTTCTTAGGATTTACCCTCCATCCGCAGTAAGATCCAAGGATCACTAGGCCCTACAAAAAGACATACTCTCCGATATTTACCGTGCATTCCATCCCAAAATACCTAGTCCAAACAGAGAGAAAATCCACCTCTTGGCTTTACAGTATATCCCGCAATTCACCGACAAGGATTCCTATGCCCACCGAGGCACACAATCTAGCTTTACCCCAACCCATAGTCTAGTTCAGGGGTTACTAGGCTAGTGGCTTCATGTATCCTCAGTCTGTTTCAGGGAACACTAGCACCATATTTTTTTCAATTCGGAGATCCACCCAGCTCAACTTTGAATCCAATCCGACCATCCACACAAACTGCATGAAATAACCCACCTCATCAAAGCTATTAGGAAATGACAAGGCTAGGCTGAAAATACTGTCAGACCTGGAAAAACCCATGCCATGGTAGAAAAGAAACACATGCAATCCCATGCATGCCAAATCTCGCAAGGAAAATACACTTGCAAGTTAATGCCTGCAATGAAACCTGTTGTAGCTGCTTGATCCCGCCTTTCCCTTATTGATATTTGATTCGTCTTGCCTTCTTTTTCTTTCTTGCTCCAATGCCGAAGTGCTCCAAGAAAAATCTAAGTGTCCAAGAGTATGAGAGAGAGAGAGAGAATAATGGGAGATCTCCAAAACTAAATTGATAGAAGGTTATCAACTAATCCTCAGAAGCCTTTTTATGAATGAGGCCTCTATTTTCTTCATTTTCCATCATTTTCCTTCATTTTCCTCCTCACTTGCAACCTCTGACCTTCCACCTCCTTTTTCTCCTAATTTCCATTATTTTCATAAATAAATGTGCCAAAATGCCATTTAATGCCTCTTTAATGCCTTAGCCATTACCTTTGCTAATTTCCTTAGCCATAAACAACCAAATGAACTCCCCCTAGGATTCCTTGCCTAACATTTAGCTTGGAATATGTGTCCCATTCATCAGTGGTTATTGTTTTTAACTTTATTACGTGGAATTTTCTCCAAGGATGTTACATACATTGAAGTTTTCAAGCTGCATCGAAGGTGTGAAGCTGCATAAAAAATGTGAAGCTACATCAAAGTTATGAAGTTGCATCGAAGTTCTGAAGTTGCATCGAAGCTATGAAGATTGAGCTAGGTTGAAGTTGTGAGAGGCCAAAATTGTGAATCATTGGAGAGGTTGAATTTGCAGTAGAATCTGTTGGTTGAAGTTGCAGAATAATTTATCGGGCAAAAGAATTTGTTGGAGGTTGAAATTGCAGTAGTTTCTAAGGAACTGCTAGAAGGAAAGCTCGTCAAGGGACTTTGTCTTAGAGGGACTTGGTCAAGGGTAATAGGTCTTGGAATTCATTAATTTAATATTCTATACAAAGAGAAGAATTATTGTTGGTTTTCCTCTCAAGAGGAAAGGTTTTGGCCCTTGTTGATTGACTATATCTTGTGTCCTTTGTGTTATTGTTCTATATGGTTTGGTAGCTGTTTGATGAAGAGAATACTAATAATAATTAAGGTGAAAAATAATATAATCAAGATAAACAAAAATACATCACAAATAGTTACCAAAATAAGAGAAATCACATAATCTAGCTATCCCTAGATGTCTCAATAGTCATATCATTAAATTAAAATAATTCTAGAAATATGAGTAGTGGAAAATTTAGGGAAAATTAGAGTTTATAGATAAACTCAAGTCTTAAAAAGTTATTGAGTATCACCCATCTTATATTACTATGAAGAGCACATTATGTTAAACAACTATAGAACTATATATATATATATATATACATATATATACATATATATATATACATATATATACATATATATACATATATATACATATATATATATATATATATATATATATATATATACATATATATACATATATATATATATATATATATATATATATATACATATATATATATATATATATACATATATATATATATATATATACATATATATATATATATACATATATATATATATATATATACATACATACATATATATATATATATATATATATATATACATACATATATATATATACATATATATATATATACATATATATATATATATATATATATATATATATATATATATATATAATTTAATGAAATAACAAAAGAAAGACTTTTAACTTAGCTAATATTTTATTTAAGTAATTATTTTTTAAAACAAATTACTATATTTATTATGAAACAAATATTTAAAATGTAAATTAATTTAAATTTAAAATAAAATAAAAGAAATAAAATTTCTTATTCGATAAATAGAGGTTCACCATGAGAAACCATATTCATTATGTCAATATTAAGATACTAATTTATTTATTTATTGTTTATAGTTTGGTTGTTTTATGTTTTGGAGTTTTTTTGGTCAAAATTGTTTGAAATTTAAAACACATTTTAAATACCAAAAAATAAAAATCTTTTGAAATTTTATTTCACTAAATTCCTAAGAAAAAAATTCAAAACCTAAAATAATTAGAAAATAAAGTTTGTACCATTCAAGACCAGAAAAGAAATCATAATAAACATACTACCATTGCAATTAATGAAAACTTATACAATGAAATTAAAAAAAATGAACCTAAATTAAAGTTTTTTTTGTGCTTTTCAAAAGTTTTCTTGGGGTTTTTTGAGGTTGTTTTTTGTGGTTTTTGTGTGGCAGGTTTCCATTTCAAATTAATTTAATTTTTTGTAAGAAAAATTAAATAAAAGAGACAAAATGATAGGAATTTACCTACCTTTGCCTCTAGATGGTGGTTTGTTTGAGTGTCTGGGACATTGGTGGGGTCATTGGGTAGCTGGAACAAGCTCCTCCATCTCAGTCGAGCTCATAAGCTCTCGATTGAGATCCTTCTACCTCATGGTCTACGAAAAATGGCTTGCGCAGACCGCAAACAAGCTTTTAATGAGAAATAGAGGCTCGATCAAGTGTATTTCTCAATCAATTCCCTGTGTTAACTCAGGTTACACAAAAGCTCGATAAAGGGTTTGTTTTAATGCTCAATTGTGCTACGTCTTATCCCTCAAGAAGCTTGATCGAGCAGTAAAAATGGCTCAATCCGGCTCCCTTTTTTCACCAGAATGCACCCTCTCTTTGCCAAAAAGTGTAACCCAACTCCATGGATAGACCCATAGATAATATATTATTCTTGAAACCAAGATGACTCATTCAAGTGTATACAGTCAACTTGAACTGGTTGAGACCTGTCATTAAAGCACCTTAATTTTCTATTGAGTGATCACAGGTTGTATTATATCCATGCTCTCAGGGTTATGTTAATGCTTAATTCATTTAACATTTACCAATTAGTGGAGAGTATGCTTTCATTAATTTACCCTTCATAGAGTGGATGTGTTAATGGGACCGACATTGTTTTTTTTTTTTTCAATTTGCTCTTGTATGTACTAAATTTTGACATGATTATAGTAGATGCATGAATTGATGGTATGATATGATTTCAAGATTCAAATATGACTTAGACAGAGAATTCAACAATAAAAAAAAATATGACATAAATATCAAGTAGATGAAATTATTTATTAGTTTTTAGTATCATTATCATGGTATGTATTTAGCCTCAATGGTTAGCTCAATTAGTCAAGTACCCATTGTTAAATAACCTTAATTTTATATTCAGAGGTCATGGGTTTATTTCTTTTGATGCTCTTGGATTAGATAAATGTTCAATTCACTTAAAATTTAGCAATCAATGGAAATTATGCTTTCATTAATTGACCCCACAGAGAGAGGGTTGTGAATGGGGTCAACATCGAATATTTTTAGCTAGTGCCTATATGCATTGAAATTTGGCATGGTTACCATAGATGGAAGCATTGACAGTATGGGATGTTTTGAGACTCAAATAAAACACAAAAAAATAATTTGATAATAAAATCACAAAAATATGACATAAATGTCGAGAAGATAAAATTATTTATTATTTTTTAGTGTCCTTATCATGGTATGTATTTATCCTTGAGAGTTAGCTCAATTTCTCGAGTACCTATCATTAAAGAACCTTAATTTTCTATTGAGAGGTCACAGCTTGAATTCTCTCCACACCCTTGAGGTTAGGTAAAGGTTTAATTCACTTAAAATTTACTAATCAATTAAAATTATGCTTTCATTAATTGAACCCTCACAAAGGGGGTTGTGAATGGGGCCAACACTGAAATTTTTTCAGTTTGTGCTTGTATGTATTGAAATTTGACATGGCTATCATAGATGCATGCATTAACGGTATGGGAGGATTTTGAGACTCAAATAAAACTCAAACAAATAATTCAACAATATATATATATATATATATATATATATATATATATATATATATATATATATATATATATATATATCTATATATATATATATATATATATATATATATATATATATAGATATATATATATATATATATACCTATCTATCTATACATATATATATATATATATATATATATATATATATATATGGCATAAATGTCAAGGAGGTGAAATTATTTATTATCTTTTAGTGTCCTTATCATGTTATGTATTTAGTCATGAGGGTTAACACAATTGGTTAAGTACCCGTTGCTAGAGCACCTTAGTTTTATATTCAGAGGTCACAGATTCAATTCTTTGGATACTCCATTGATTAGTTATATTTTCAATTCACTTAAAATTTATAAATGAATGGAAATTATGCTTTAATTAATTGGCCCCACAAAGAGGGGGTTGTGTTAATGGTCCCAACATTGAAATTTTTTAAATTTGTGCTTATGTGCACTGAAATTTGACATGATTATATTATATGCATCCATTGACGCTACGAGAGGGTTTCGAGACTCAAATATGACTCACATGAATAATTTGATAATCAAACAAAAAAAATGTAACATAAATTCCAAGGAGGTGAAATTATTTATTATTTTTTAGTGTCCTTATCATGGTATGTATTTATCCCTGAGGGTTATCTCAATTGGTCAAGAACACCCATCCTTAAAGCACCTTAGTTTGCTATTGAGAGGTCATGAGTTTGATTCCGCCGATGCTCTTGGGATCGTGTCAATATTCAATTCCCTTGACATTTACCAATCATTGGAAATTATGCCTTAACTAATTAACCCCACACATAGGGGGGTGTGAATGGGGCCAACATTGTTTTTTTTTTAGTTTGTGCTTGTATGCACTAAAATTTGACATGGTTAGAGTAGATACGTGCATTAATGGTATGGGAGTGTTTCAAGACTCAAATACGACTCACACAAATAATTCAAAAATAAAATGACAAAAATATAATATAAATGTCAAGGATCTGAAATTATTTATTATTATTTAGTGTCCTTATCATGGTATGTATTTAGCACCGAGGGTTAGCTCAATTGGTCGAGTACTCATCTTTAAATGTTGAGAGGTCATGGGTTGAATTCTCTCCATGCTCTCAAGGTTAGGTAAATGTTCATTCAATTTAAATTTACCAATTGATGGAAATTATCCTTTCTTTAATTGACCTCGCATAGAAGGGGTTGTGAATGGGGCCAACATTGAAATTTTTGTTTGTGCTTGTATGCACTGAAATTTGACATTATAATAATAGATGCATGCGTTGATGGTATGGGAGGGTTTTAAGACTCAAATATGACTCAGCTGAAGAATTACACAATCAAATGACAAAATTATGACATAAATGTGAAGGAGATGAAATTATTTATTTTTTTTAGTGTCCTTAACATGGTATATATTTATCCACGAGGGTTAGCTCAATTGGTCAGGTACCCAGCATCTAATTTGAGGTGCAATCCCATTATTGGTTCCATAGTTACTTGCGTCTCTTCTTTATAGGTACCCAAAGACCCATATTCATTTTTTTTATTATTTATGAGGTTAAATGATTCAAACTTTTCTTAGTCTAGTCAAACTGCCATGTGAACCATAGCCTTCCTAGAAGTACCAAAATTGTGTATTGATGTACATAAAATAAAGAGCCTATATTTTAGGGAATTGTCATAGCATGGCCTCACATACTTGATTTTATTGTTAAATCACACAATTTTACCTTTTTTATACAATAATTCCCTCTAATGATTACTTTAATTTTCACATATTCCTTGTGGTTGTTCCCTTACCTATTTTCCCCACTCCATTCCTCCTTGTAATTTGTGTACTCAACTCTTTAAATCTTCTATATTTTAGAACCCATATTATATTTACACTCAAATTGGTGTCAAGATTTGATCTGTCTTGCTACCTCTTATTCCATGCTCTTTAATTGTAAGTCATTTCCTATCTTCTCCAACAAAACCTCTATATGGATCTCTTAATATTAGGTTGGTCCTAACCTTGAAGGATTGTTTCTTCACGCTAACGTAGGCTCATAGGATTTTCCCTTTAATATCTTGAAAAAATCAACTCCTCCAACTCTTCCGATGTTCCATAATATCTAGGGCGAGGAATGTTATGTGGAATTTACGATTACGGACAAAAGTAATTTCCTTAGACCTAGTGGACTAGTCTAGAACAACAGAGGGAAAATAATATAGAGTTTCCCTTAGATAAATTGAAGAATGGGAAAGATGCTTACTTGGAATTTGTCACAATATATACTTTCCTCCTTGCTTGTAAGCTCCAATCGTAGCTCTAATTACTATAATTAGAATCTGCACATGCAACTAAAACAAGGTAAGGATCCACACCATTTACATAGCATAATTCAATTAATATTAATTGAATCAGCAAGGAATTGAAATATATGAATGTAAATTTAACACAACACATATAAGAAAACAAGATACTCTTTTTATTAATAGAAATAGAGAGTTTACAACCAAGAATAGTAGTTGATCTTTAGAGATCTCCCCAAGTTGACTTGTCCTTCCTTGTGACAAACAACACCTCAATATCACCCTAATGTATGAAGACAATTACTCCTTTAGATTGAAGGTGGTATCATGAGGGCATGATGAGTCTCCAAAATCCAACCTTGATGCTTTAGATGGTAGTAACTTTATAAGAGAGGGATGGGTTTAGAATTTACCATAGTGGGCTTGAGATCCACATATGATGGGAGGATGATATCAAGGGATAAGAGGTGAAGTATCTAAACTAGGATAATATAGGAATCGAGCTTCTTATCTGTGGTAAATGGTTAAAACAACCCCTGGAAGTTTCCAAATATTTTTTAATTTTTCTAAATTTCTAGAATCAACACACCTAGATAGTTACGCAGGGTGCACTGTTATGCATCCTCAGAGAAGGAGAGACTACACTGCAACATAATTTCTCAGTTATTTAGGGTACATTGGGCCCAAAAATATGGTTTTTCAGTAGATAGACCCATAAACTCAGGCCTTTTAGAGACGTTATGATTAGGATTTTGTGAAGGGATGATGAAAAAGTGTTCACAAATGTTAAATCATTCAGTTTGTAGGCCTATTGACCAGACGTGACAAAATGGCCTATAACAAATTCCCCCCTAAAGCGCAACATCAGAAACGATAGTTGATCACTGAAGTGATTTACCTTGTGACAAGTCTGGAGCAAGAAAAATTAGTTGAGATAATTATCTGTTATAATATATTTTCATCATGATATCTCTATTGAGGGTGGCATACCCATACTCAACACATAATCTTACATCACATGTACAATGATCAAGAAGTTTTGTCCACTGATGACAGAGAGCGGACCCATCATTGGATGATTGCTTGTATGATCATAACCATTATTATTTGTAATATTACATTACTCTTAAAAGTGCAACCCAGATGGATGTAACTAGATCCGGGGTCTTCTATCTTGCTCACTCGATTGTGAAATGTGTGAGTCTAACCATGTGAATAAATGAGTTGGAGTCGAACATGGTAGACACCATCTGATTACTGGTCAATGATGTAAGTTGTTAATAGACGTGATAGAATCCACCAATGATGTTAATGGTTCTCAAGTTATTGTAGTACAATATGTATGGTGTGAATGAATGAGTTGAAGTCTAACACCACACATAATATTTCGATCAAAAGCCAATGATGAAGATCAGTCACCGAGAGCGAGGAAACTTTCCATTGATGTATGCCAACTCCAAGGTACCAAAGGGAATTTCTAAATCAACTTCATGGATAATGAGTTGATGTTGACAGGAAGTGAATGGTCATGGGAGGGCCTTGATGTATCCCCCATCAATGACATGAAATAGGTATCAAGTTTTGAGATAGAAGATGTTGATGTGCAACCAGTTCAGGATCTAGAAACATGAATGAAGGCTTAAGAGTATCATAGCATATATTTGTTAATTTTTAAAATTGCGATAAAATCCCACCCTGGATAGCTCAAATGATGAAGATGACGATTACATTAGATTATTCTTTTTGATAGGACTAAAATCGACCTAATGATCACACAATTTGGTTAAGTGAAAGTTGAGTCATGAATTATTTTATTCATACATGTATTATGGAATGGGTCAACCCTAACCACATGAGTAACTACTTGGGTCATTTTTAACCCCAAGTGAACCCTTAAGAAATCCTATAAATAGAAGTTACCTCAAGATCATTTGGAAACATTTTCTCTTCTCTTTTTTCTTGGTTCACACAGGTTTGGCGGAAGGATTTCACACAACGGTTTGAACTAAAAGGTGAAAGGTTCACTTTGGGCTACGGTTTTCTGGATCATCGATGCTAGCATAGAATTGGGCATTTTAGTCCTTGGACGTTGGCACACAATCCTATGAGAGTGATGAGAGACCCATAGACACTATCACAGAGGCATATGGGAGCGACTTGGGCTTCAAAGAAAGATCTGGAGGTATCATTCCTCGGTCGCTCGCACAAAATGGTCATGAGAGTGACTAGGTTGTCTCAGACACATGTACAATAACTTCAAGGGAGAGATCAAGGGTTTTATGTGTGTTTCACCCTAGCTGCACGCATAGAGTCTTCCTAAGAGTGACCTAGCAATCATAAGCGCCCTCACATAGTATCTGAGAGAGTGACCAAAGAGTTTCACCCACACACAAATAGTTTTGATAGGAGTGACCAGAGTTTAGAACTAGGGTTTTACTATCTTGGCTTCAATTGACTTCAATGATCTAGTATATTGGGGTTTCTCTCTACTGTTATACAAATATATAGATCTGTAGATATGATTTCTTAGTATCTATTGAAAGCATATGTATTGGGCTCATTGATAGTCAAAACATTGCTCAGTAATGTTGGGCACAGTGACAACAATACACAATAGTTGACATCAGTTTGTGATTGCACATTACAGTCATCAGTATGAGGGTTTTAATTCCTAGCATGATTAGATCTGTTTCATGGATATCATTGTTTTTTTGCTGCATAAATAAAGTTATGGATCATTGTACTCTCTTTTCCCACATCATTTGATGATGATATAAGAAGAATAGGATTTGAAAGGGTTTTCCCCATAGTGGGTTTTTCCCTGGTCTCAGACCAATCATGGTGTCTCTATGAGTGTGCATGATTTCTTTAACTGTTCCTTTATATTCTGCTACATTGATGATGATGGTGATGTTGTTTCTCTCTATGTAATTACATACAGAGATGTATAATTATGTAGATATGACTAATGTAAAGATGATATAGGGTGAAACTAATGTATTAATGATCAAATGCCATTATCAAAGAAAAGAACAATGTCGCCCTAAGAATTCTCCCTAGTTGAGAGGGAGTGCTAATTTTTTGAACTGTGATCAAATTCCACCTTGGATGTCTGAAATTACTAAGATGATGATTTCATTAGATTCCTCTTTTCAAGAGGACCAAAATTGACCTAAAGATCACCCAATTCGGTCAAGCGAAAGTTGAGTTATGAATTATTTTATTCATACGTGTATTATGGAATGGGTCGGCTCTAACCACATGAGTAACAAATTAGGTAAGTCTTAACCCCAAGTGAACCCTCAAGAAAGCCTATAAATAGAAGAGACCTCAATATAATTTGGACACATATTCTCTTCTCTTTTATCTTGGTTCGCATAGGTTCAATGGAAGGAGTTTGTACAAGGGTCTGAAATCACAGGTGAAAGGTTCGCTCTGGGTAAGGGTTTTCTAAATCTTGGAAGTTGGCATAGAACTGGGCATTTTATTCCCTGGGCACTAGCACACAATCCTATGAGAGTGATCATAGACCCATAGATGATGACACAAAGTCTTATGGTAGGGACTTGGGCTTCAGAGACGGATCTCGAGGTATTTGTCCCCGGTCGCTCACACATAGTGGTCCTGAGCATGACCAAACTATCTCAGATGCATGCGCAGTAACTTCAAGGGAGAGACCAAGGGTTTTAGTTGTGTTTCACCTCAGTCACATGCACAGAGTATTCTTGAGAGTGATCAAGTAGTCATAGTCACCCTCACATAGCATCTGAGAGAGTGACCAGGGAGTTTTGGTCGCACATAGGCAATTTTGATGAGATCGACCAGAGTTCAAAACAAGGGTTTTACATCTTGGCTTCAGTTGACTTCAAAGATCTGGTAGATCTGGGTTTCTCTCTGCTGTAATAAAAATCTGTAGATGTGTATAAATGATTTGTTAGTATCAAATGAAAACATATGTATTAGGCTCATTGATAGTGACAACAATGCTCAATAATGTTTGGAACAATGATAATAGTATACATCAGTTGATATCAATTTGTGACAACACATTATAGTCATAAGTATGATGGTTTTTCTTCCTAGCATGATTACATCTGTTTCATGGATATCATTATTCTTTTTCTGAATAGAAAAAGTTATGGATCATTATACTCTCTTTTACAACATCATTTAATGGCGATATAATAAGAAGAATATTTCCAAGGGTTTTCCCCATAATGGGTTTTTCCCTGGTCTCAGACCAATTCTGGTGCCTCTATGTGTGTGCATGTTTTTTTCTATTATTCCTTTTATATTCCACTACATTGATGATGATGGTGATGTTGTTTCTTTGTATGTAATTGCTTATACTGATGTATAATGGTGTATATATGAATAATGTAATGATGATATGGGGTTAACTTATTGTATTAACGATGAAATGCAATTATCAAAGCAAAGAAAATTATTACCCTAAGAAAATTTAACAATGTCAAATGAAGGACTTCCCTTGAACATACTAGCGACACTGGATGCAGTTGGAAGCATTGACTGAAAACTGAATATAGAAGCTTTGATATTGTGTGATGAACCAAAAATACAAGCAAATTTCCCAACCCAAAAGTCACAGAGAAGAAGTGAGAGAGTGTCATGTTTAAGAGAAACTCACTACCATTAATAGGTTAAGTAACGTGTTTTCTCAATTCCCCAACCATTTTTGGTCAGTACCCATTTATTTTTTGACAAGCTTGAGGAGGATAACATATTCTTGATTTGTAAGCTCATCCTACAGATGAATCCATTTGAGTATACTTAATGAAAAATGAGAAGGAGTGGTTTAGTCCCATCATGTTGGACGAGTCCATAATTGTTTGATTCTTTTACGAGTCTAGAAAAGGCATAACTCGACTCCTTTTTCATTGTTAGAGGGTATCTTTGAAAAAGAGGCGAAAAAAAAACTCTGAAGGTTACTTTTCTTAAATAGTCTCTTGAGTCTAAAAAGGTAAAAAATGATACTCAGGAGAAACTCTTAGCCATGTTAGACTAAGGTATTCCATTTTCATAAATAGCCTATCTTAGTTGAGAAATGGGTCAAACTTATACTGGGCATACATCTTTTGATTTACTTTAACGGGTTTGAAAAGACAAGTCCACAAAAATTATTTTCATGTTTTAGGAGTCTGAGAAGAGTTGAAAGAGGACTCCTCTTGAAGGAATGAGTGGTATAAAGGGTAGCAACTAGTTCAAGTCATGATGGAATTGATCAAAACATACAAATTTCAAGAGGTTGGCTAATAAGACTACTCATCGCAACAGTTCGTCAGGAAAGGGTAAAAAAACGAAGTGAAAGCGTATGATCGACCAAGCAGATGGTGACGATGGAAAGATAAAATTGGGACTCCTATGACATAAAGAGGATGATAAAAATAACAATGGAAAAGGATAGGATGAGAATGGTTTCATTTTTACACAACTTAAAACATGGGAAACTATGCTTGAGCTCGGTTTCATTTTAACCAAGGTTGAAACAAGGAAAAATTATGCTTGAGAGTGGTTACATTTTTAGAAAAGCTTGAAACAAAGGAAAACATGCTTGATATAAGTTTGCATGCCCCCAACATAATGACTCAATAACAAAGAAGACAAAAACCCTTCTTAGGGAAATTTCAATCAGTTACATAATTTGTCAGTAGATCTACTATTATATAGTACATTGTGTTGGAGATCAATCACAAGTCTATTTTACGAGAATATTGATATATTTGGAGGTTCCTTCAAGAGGTTGAACACTTTCCTAGATTCCTATAATGAATCTCATCCTTAGATCAACAGGGTTAAAAACCTATATCAAGCCCCATCAAGTTTGTTTCTTTCCTTTTTCTCTTTAATTCATCTACAATTGTTGGGTTGATTATACTGTAAATGGAATTGTGGCTTATTAATCCTATCTTATTGATTTTTCTTTGATAACTTGTTGTGATCACCTGATTTCTGTGGACACCTAAACAAAGTTCCATAATCACAATATTTACATATACTAATACAATCAACTCTAAATCCTAATGAATCTAGTGTTCTTCATCTCTTCCTTTTATCTATCTCTCTTCTCACCATATGCTTTCTCAAATTTTCCCTACAATTGATTGATGAATCCAATGTCTACTTTCTAATTGTCGTAGCATGAATAAATTTGCATGCTACATCTAATGACTCTTCTCGGGAATTCCCTTTTACCCTTCCCTCTCCTAGGTGAATAATTCCCTCTCTGTTCTTTTCCCTCTATTATTCTTTATACTATGGAGTTCTTTCTCACCTCCTCTACTGCTATTTTCACTAGTGTTAGGCATCTTGGCATAAAATAAATCAATATATAATATATGCAATATATACAATATAAATATATATATATATATATATATATATATATATATATATATATCTATATATATATATATAGATATAGATATAGATAGATATATATATAGATATAGATATAGATATAGATATATTATATATTATATGTTATATATTATATATGTAATCTACATTAACATGCATGCGGGAGACAAAATCACCTCTATAAGAACCCCACAAAACCCCTGACCAGTGATTCAGCCTCCTCCTTCATAATCGACTGTGATTATGAGCCCCTTCCTTTCTCAATGTTATGTGGCCAATAATTATGGCCAAACCACTACGTAGAAATAACCTTGCATAGGAAGGATAAGCCAGAGCAATGAGAGGAAGGATAAACTAGAGGAATGTTAGAAAAGTAGGCGGAGAAGACAAAGGAACATCGATGAAGGAGGAAAAGAACCCCTGGTGAAAAAACTTATTTCTTTTACCCTCCATGCACATGGTAAAAACTCTAATTTTGTTTACCCTCTGTGTGCATGGTAAAAACCATAGTCTTGATTATTGTTTCTTTCAGCTAGTTGTTGGAGGCTTCTTGTATTTAAGGATAGGTACATGATATTTTAATACCTATATGTTGGAGAGATGGTTTTTTTTTTATGATATCAGTTAATTTTGTATTTCCAAAAAAAAAAAAGAGCCGACTCCTATTACATTTGAGAAATTTTGAAGTCAAGCCTTAGTAGGAAAATGGGAGCACAGTCCCTGATACTTGAGTGCTTGAATCCCAAATTTCTTCTAGAGCCTAAGACTATTCTAGAATATTGCCTAACGAACTGGCATAGTAAGAAAATAAACTTACATGACATATTACTTGTATACTATTGTAGAACTAGAACTGCTTAGTATTGGTTTACAGAGTTTTCTTGCTGGGACCTTTGCTTTTTGCCTTGGTATATTGATTTTTCTCCCTCTTGGCTCAGAGTGGAGTTTTTGATGTATGTAATAGCCTCCTCCAAATGTATATATTTATTTTTGAGGGCTATGATTTCTACTTTCTAATTCTCAAACTGCATCTTTTGTTAGGTGGTCTCCATCTTCATCTCAGATCTGAGGTCTTAAATTGTTCCTTTGAGTATTTTTATCATTAATTTGTTCACTTTATAGGTGGCACAGCTATCATTTTGAGCAGCTTTCTCCACCATGTTGAATTCCATTTCTGAAGTTTTGTTTTCTGTGGTATTGTAGTGCTTTTTGAAGTTCCTGTGTGCACTATGTCTTAGCCAATTTTCGCTTCTCTTGAATTGATGACTCCTCTTTTGCTTACTACTATCTGATTGATTTTTCCCACTTCTTTGTGTCATTAATTTAAGAGCTGGAATAAGTGACCAATGTTATGCTTAGGAGCACCGTGGGATTGGTAGAGAGTTGCAATGAGTGCTGCAAGTTTGAGAGAAGTTTCTACCTTAAAATTCTCAACACACAAAGGGATATTGATTAGGTCGCTGTTAGCTATGCGAACGCATAAGGAAGGAGACTCTTGATCATGATTGATTGAAAGAGCTTTGATGAGGGAAATGCTTAGGCCTTTTAGTGAAAGTGGAGAATACGAAGCAGAGGATCCAGGGAATCGATGAGGGGAATGCCAAACAAAGGCCTCAACATTCTCATTGACAGTGCTGCATATGAATAAGGGAAGGATAGTCTTGGTGTGCCCCTAAGATTTTTCTTTCCATTTTTTTTTATTATTGCCTTGCTTATCCAATCCCTTTCTTCTTGACATAGGAGATTTTTATCTATTTTTGTTGTACCTTTCCCATTTAAAATTCAGAAGTGATACCCCATATTTTTTTATAATTTCTTTCCAATTTTTGCTGCCTGGTCTTTAAAGACGCTTTTATTCCTTGAGAGCCAAATTTGCCAACAAAGAATAGCTGGGAGGCTTTCCCAAAACCTTTTAATAGTTGCCTTATTCTTTATTGAGTAGGGGTAAGTTTTTTTCCATTCTATGAAGAAATCCATGAACGTTCTAGACAAGTTTAGCTTAACTTCGAAAGGGTTTGTTAGTTGCTTCAAGCATTCTTTTATGATCGTGCAATCCAGAAAGAGGTGATGGATAGTCTATTCTTACTTGAAGCATAACGGACACCTGGATGGACCAGATAAGCCTTTTATTTTGAGGTTTTCGGAAGTAAGGATTTTTCCTTTTAGCAAGGTCCTTATGAAAATTTTGATTTTTGGGAGGCTTTCAGTTTTCCATATAGACATCCACTGTGCCCAATCTTGTTGATTATGCTATTCTTGTAGAGTTGTGTATTTGGTCTTAATTTTATAAATTCCTCCACTTGGGTCCCATACAAAAGTGTGTTCCTCCTCCATGCTTGTTGGTGTTTCTCCTTTGAGGTTATGCTGAAGGCTGTCCCATTGCCCTTTGATATTTTGAGGGATACTTGGGATGTACCATTCTTTCCAATTTCGATTTTCCCAGCTGGAAATGGAGTGAAGAGTTGTGAATCCTCTATTCTTCATCCAATTTTGTATGTCTTCATGGCCTGTGACAAGGTTTAAAGACTCCTTCCCCATTATTATGTCATCCCATATCATGATTTTTTTTTCCATTGCCTGGTATTTTTGAGATATATTTGTTGATTGTTGGTATTATTTTCATTACAAGCTTCCATACGTGTGTGCACAGTCTTATTGGAATATTTTCAAGCAACAAATTTGTTCTTGGGTGGTTCATATATTTTTAAGCTAGAGCTTTTTTCCACCGTCTCTCTTTTCCGGTTATCATTCTTCAAATGATTTTAATTCCTAATGCAACAATCATCAGGCTGGGAAGCCTTACAGATAAGCCTCCTTTATCATATGACAAAGTTACTTTCTCCCATTTTACCAAATTGAATTTTTTATTCTCATGCTTCCCTCCTTGCAATAGGAAGCCTCTGACAATTAGTTCCATTTGTTTGTGTGCACTTGTCAGTGCCATGATTGTAGCATATTGATATATTGGGAGTGTCGTGAGCAAAGATTTGATTAGAATTACCCTACTTGCCATGTTCAGCCACATCATTCCCCACTTTTGAATTTTCTCTTTCATTTTTTCAATTTGTTTACTCAACAACTCTGATTTCAAATTTTCTTTTGAAATGGGTAGTCGAAGGTAGAAGAAGTGGTTCCAGCTTTATTGAATAGGGATCTCAAGAATCTATGAGATTCTTTACATGGTTCTGGGAGAGGTATCCCAGCCATAAATTCTACACTTAGTATTGTTTAAAATAGCACTAGAGACCTGCAAACGTTTACGCATGACTTTTTTAAATATTTGAGCAATTATGCTCGAGGCACCTCCCAACAATAGAGTATCATAACCAAACAAATAGTGGTTGATACTTTTGATTTATTTTGAAATTTGCAAGCCATTTATGATTCTTATCTCATTTTCTTATCCAATGCTCTACTTAGAGTGTTTGCCAATATGATGTATAGGAAAGGAGATAGTCGGCATCCCTGTCTCAATCCTCTGGAAATTTGGAAGAGGTCACTGGGCCTTTCATTTATTAGTGGTGCTATCCATGGATCCGTGACACAATCCTTGATGTCCTCTATAATTTCTATTGAGAATATGAATTTCTTTACGACAACCATGAGGTATGGTAGGCTGACTCTATCAAAAGCATTGGCCATGTATAATTTTATAATAATTCATTTTTCTTTTCTTAACATGCTTGAGTGAATGGCTTCTTGGACCACTATTACACTGTTGATGATCTACCTATTTGGGACAAACCCTCCTTGGTTTTCCGATATTATTCCTAGAAGAACTTTCTTTATTCTATTGGATATGATATTTGTTATTATCTTGTAGGAAGAGTTTCATAGGGAGATTGGCTGAAATCTGCTGAAAGTGGAGGGGTTAGCTTCCTTTGGTATTAATGCCAGATAGGAAGATTTTGTGTTGCCTCCCAATTTTTATTCCTTACCATTCCTAGTAAATCCTTTTTTATAGTTTGCCAGTGTTGCCTATAAAAGGCTATTGTGAAGCCATCTGGGCCCGATGCCTTATCTGGGTGGATGCTCCATAGTGCTACCTTTACTTCTTCTTCTGAAATTTCTTTCACTGTTTCTGCATTTTGTTCTTCATTTATCCTTTTCGAAGTATGCTACATAAAATTATCATGGTTTGTTGTTTCTTCATTTGCCGTCAAGAGGTTTTTAAAATGGTTATGTGCTTATTTCTTTAGTTCCTCCACTTTTACTTCTTGTCCATCTACTTGGATTTTGTCAATTTGCTTTCTTTCTCTTCTAAACTTCATGGAGTTGTGAAAGAATGTTGTGTTTTTGTTCCCAGCTTTCAGCCATAGACTTCTTGACTTTAATCTCATCTCTTCTTCTTCTTTTCTATTTTCTCTTTATATTTCCCAAAAGAGTTCCCTTTCTCGTAGATAGTCCTGTTTATCTTCCTCTTTATTTTCCTTTGCCTCTTGTAAATTGTCCATTTTTTTAATCAGCTCGACTCTTCTTTTTTTATTTTTCTTTTCATTCTCTCTTGCCCATATTTTCACTTCTTTTCTCAAATTTTTTAGCTTGGTTTCCCACACAAAGTGAGGCGAACCTGTGGCCTTCTGTGTCCACACTTCTAAGATTAATTTTATGAACTCTTCACTGCTGTACCATATTGGGCGGTATTTAAAAGGTAATAACCCTTGGTTATCCGTCATTCTCAAAGTGGTTGCCACCGGATTGTGATCAAATGTCATGATATGAATATTTTTTTATCTTGCTGAATTAAAACTTGAGATGATGTTTTCTTGAACCAATATTCGATCCAATCTTTCTTTAATATTTCTTTTTCCCACCCTTTTGTTATTCCATATGTACTTTCCATTTCTTGGTGGAATATCAATTAGTTTGTTTTGTTCCATAATTGTTTCGAGAGCCTCCCTAGATGGGTCTGTATGGTAGGACCCTCCAAATTTCTCCTCAATATTTAGAACTAGGTTGAGGTCCCCTCCCAAAATTACTTTTCTGTTTTGTGTTTCTTTTAAAGTTTCTTGCACTATGCTCCAACATTGTTCTTTTTCCCTGTAGTGGTTTGGAGCATATACGTTGATAATACAATATTGCTCCTTGGTGCTTGTTTCCTTTAAATCTATTATGATCCAATGTTGTTCCTTTTTTTGCTGAAGTATTTCCCATTCTCCTTTCTTCCATAGTGTACAAATTCCTCCTAAGGCCCCTATGGCCTGTATTGTTGTTCCGTCATAATTTTTTAAGTTTTTTATCATTTTTTTTATTCTTGGCTACTTGTTTTGGTATCTTGAAGCATGAATATGTCTGGGGATTCTATTTCTAAGATATCTCTTGCTACCTTAACTTTGAAAGGTGTTCCCAGTGCACAACAATTCAAGGAGAGCACAATCATTACTTGTTTGTTTGGTGAGATGAGGGACCTTTCCCTCTATGCTGATTTGTATTTTTCTCATTATTCCTGAAACGTTTTCCAAAGAAGGAGTCCATGGGTTGTTGTTTTCATAATGCCATCTCTTTTGCTACCGCATCATCTCTCAGCTCCTTATTGGATTTTCTTCCTGCTTTTTTATGGTGTTCAAATGTTTGAAGAGATCCCTGGGATTGATTTCTAGTTAATATTCTATCCATTGAAGGGGGAGGACGGGTGTGAATGTTAATATGGATTGAAGGCATGAGAAAGGAGAGTGGGGGGTGAGAGGAGGAGGGGTAAGAGGGGGGAGCTGAGGTCTCTTCCAAGGGGCCAAAGTGGTTGGGGTTTGCAAGGGAGGAAGGGTTACCAACAATGGTGACGATGGAGAAGGTTCAGAGGAGGCTTGAGGTTGGGATGAAGGGGGGATGGTTTGTTTGTTGGATGATTTTTTCCATTTGACTTTCTCCCATTTGGTTTTGGGTTCTTCAGCATTATCATTTTCTTTCTTTTCTGGACATCTATTTGCGAAATGACTCTATTCAGGACATACCTTGCACTTGAAGGGGATTTGTTCATAGTCCAACTGTTGTATATGCGTCGATTGGTCTACGTTGATTTTCACTACCTCAGGGAGGCCTTTCCCTAGATCTACTTCATCGCAGATCCTTGCATGTGCATGCATGTTCTCCTTTGGTTCACATCTATCAATGTATTTCCATAGTAGTGAAGAGGAAGATGCGGTAGTCTAACCCAAACAAGCACAATGTTAGGAACATCCATTTCAGGATCAAAATTAGGGGTCCATCCATTTAGATATAGTCCTCTCATGTCCATGAAGTATGGACTATTCCTGAAGATTAAATCGAGATCTTCTTTTGTTTCAAAATGGAAGGTATAATATCCTCTTCCACAAAATCTTAGGGAGATTTTCCCAGTGATTGATGAAGTCTAGTTTCTTTCTACCTATTTCTGGACAGATTTGGGGGATGGCCATAAAGCTATGAACTGGCCAACCAGAACATGTTCTACTAGAGACAATGCTACTCATTGAGGGAGATTTGTAGGGAGGGATATCTCCCGAATGTCATCAAGTTTATTCACAAACTTGGTTAATGACGACCTATTTTTTGGAGGTAAAATAGTAGAAATGAGAGATGCGAACACATTTGTTGTATCTTATTGCTCTTGTAGATGGTCTATTGATGGATCTCCATGTTCTAGAGGATCCATTTGCTCCATTGAGGTGGTAGGGGGCCATTGGAAGGTGGTTGGGAACTACGATCACCCAGGCTAGGTCACGTGTTCAGCAGTTGCGGAGGAGAGATCAATCCAAAAGACATGACTACCTGACAGTTGGAGAGATGGTTAATAATCACTTTTTTTTATCATCACTTCTCTAGGTCAAGGTGGAGAAGGATTATGTTGATTTATCTTAAATTCATTAGATACTTTCTACACTACCTCAGGTGTTGTTGTTACTTCTTGTATAGCTAAATTTTGATCAACAAGTTTAGATGCCTTTCCATATTGGATCTTTGTTTCTTGGTAGTGTGTTCTCCCTTGGGTTATTTTTTGATATCTGATTATTCTTTTGTTTTGCATATATGAACCCTAATTCTTACATTCTAAAGTTTGGGAACTTTCATTTGTATTTTTGATTATCTTAAAACTTGATAGAATACGTATGACTTTTTCGGAGTCTTATCAATTATTCTATTTGCAATAGTTTTCCTTCCCATATCTCAGTACATTAAGTTAATTACCTACAAAGATCGTAAGCTATACCTTTCATATTCCTAATATGTAGAAGCATTATATAAGATAACGAACATAGAATTTTTTTTCCCTTCTTTCCATTTGACACAATCTAACAATCATGGATGGCTTATATAAATGTCTATGATTTGGTATTGTATGTTATTAGGATTTGAATATTTCATATCATTCAGAATATAAAGTCTCTATTAATGAGCTATATTCCTACATTTATGATACTTTTTGTAGCCATTATACCATCAACTTCCACTAAATGAACCTCTTCTCTCTGTGGTTAATTATGATGGATTTCTTATCTTTGTAATGATTAGACATGTCTGTAATATGATTTTATCAATGATGGGTTACTAATTTGGTTATGTGGCCAATAAGCGTGTTCAACTACGAAAATTTCCATCTTTGTATCAGTTCTGCCAGTTTGATACCAGTTTAGTGAAGTCTCGTAGTTTGGTACTTAGTTTGGTACCAATTCAGTCTAGTCTCGTAGTTTGGTACTTAGTTCAGTAGATAATTATGCACATGTGCACAAATAGCTATAAGAATTTGCGTCCATTATTTGTAATTATGTCTAAAATGGGAATAAAGTCAAACTAATGCCAAGTGGCATGGTTTCCATCTCCGCTACGTGATTCAATATAATTTTAAATCATAAGAAGATTTCTTTAAATGATATTTGTTATTTTAATCATAGTATGGAAGCGAGAATTATATGGGAGTCAATATTATCACTTCCTCCATCTTCTGTATTATAAAGAGAAATGGATATGCACAACAGAAAAAGAGGAGAGAACGTATAAAGTAATTGCATCACTATGAGTTGAATTTTCTAACACAGTTGAATTTTCATATGTAAAGTTGATAATTGGAATTTTGTAATAAAGATTTAATTATTGCTCAGCTCTGCGTATTATTTTGATCTTATTTAGTCTCTAGCTAGGTGTCCAACTTGGGAAGGGCCCCTCGACTCAGGTAATGTTTTGGTTTTTCCATTTGAAGAGTAGTATTCAGAAATATTTAGTTTTCTTGATTATAGATTTTCTTTAATGTTTCATTTCAGTTTTTCATTAGATTCTTCTTTCATGTAGTATTTTGCTAAAACTTACTTTTTCTATTTTCCTGTTAATATAACATGTTATGATCAAATTCAAATTGATTTTTCTCAGGTTTAAGTCTCAAGGAAACTTAAAATTAGTTTCTTAACATGTTATGGTATCCAAAATTTTAATTTTTAGAATTTTGGTACTCAATTGGTTACCAATATTCAGAATTTTAATTTCCAGAATTTCGATACTTAATTCCGTAACAATGTTCAAAATTTCAATTTCCATATTTTCGGTACTTAATTCGGTACGAAAAACTATATCCTACATCATAATACTGAATAATTTGTGGTTTGCAATTTAGGATTCTTTAATTTATTAAGAGCTTTGAAGTCACTTGGTAAAAGATTCATACAACAAATAAGAACCTATAATATATCATTATGACTCTAATCGTTCTTAGAATTTATTTTTGATATTTTATTAATGCATTTTTTGTATTTTATTGTCTTCTCTTATTTACTTACCTCACACACTTTTGTCTATAGTTGTCAGCATTTGCTTTGTAATTTTCTTTTTTGCAACATGATTAATGAGTTTTCATCACTAGAGGATTACAACCATTAAAGTCTCAAGACCTCATAATATACAAAAGTAAAACCACATGAACATTGTATATCGGTAATGAGATATTGTAGTTTGGAAGCTAATAAGCATTAGAATTCCAAAATCCAATGACAATTTATAATCCTTAGTGAATGATTCTTTCTAGTGTTAGTTGCTAGCATATATTAGAATCAGTTCTAATATTGTATTTCTTGTGCTTACACATCTAAGTCTTATAATCCCGAATTCGATATTTAAATTTTGGAATTAGGATACATATAATTTAACCAAAAGTTTTTTCACCATTCCTGGCAAGGGGCTAAAGGGATTAGAACATAGTTTTTATCACAAGTTTTCTGCATGATTTTATTTATAGGGACAACTTGGGGGTGGAGATAAAATGGTAAGATGAGAGGTAAGAACCTGCACATCCACTTTGGTGGGGCTGCTCCAATGGCTTTTTGTTTCCTTATTTTCTTTGCAAGTGTGTTTTACTTTAGCTTCATTCACGAAAAGAGGATAAGCCTAACTCGTGTGAAAAAATAACTTGATGAAAGCAGGGTCTTAGTAGCATGGTGGTGCTTTGAGTACATGATTAATTTTCTTTCATTTGTTTTATGTGTGTTTCCTTATTATTTCTTTAGGATTTTTAATAAGAAATCCATACACTAATCCATGTCAAGGATAGGGGTTATGAACCAACAAAGCAATATTCAAGTATGATCAATATTTTGGAAGAACTCTCTCAAATCCTAGTAGTAGTTAGGATTTCTGCTTCTCAGGCAGAACAAGTCTTGACATCAGTTAAGAACTCAACTACCTCCCTAGAAGTGATAAAAGAACAACAACTCCATGAATCACATTCACAAGAAGATATCCACCCTTGGAAACTAGTTGAGGAAACCAAAGAATCATGGACCGTATCTGATGGGTGGCAAACATTAGAACCTGAGATTGAAGAATTTTTTACATGCCTATCTATGGATACCATAAGCAGGCAAGAGGATAATCATGTAATACTAGAATATCTGCATGGCACAGTAAAGGATGATATGCCAAATGATCCAAATAAATAGGTAAACCAAGAGCATTTTGATTTTATTGAAGGTTGGTTTCAGGAAACTATAAGGCCATACCACTCCTTCGTTCTTCCTTACTTCTTGACATCATAGTTAAAATAGTTGGTTCTTCATACTCAATTATGCATTGAAGATTATATTCTAAACTTGAGTATGAAGGCATTTTTTCACCTATTACACACATGGTTACATTGGAAATACTCCTATACTTGAGGAGAGGATTTACTTTTTTCGCTCAGGTAGAGTATGATAGTAAATAAATAAATGTTGCATATAGTGGTTAGTTATAAAATGTAGTGCAACACATTTCTCATTTGTTTTACATAAGTGGGGATGTTAACGATTAAAAAGAAACTAGTTGCAAATGGGAGAACTATGTTCCTATAGGAGATTTTTGTTGAGGTATATTTCAGGTACATATTGTTTTAATGAATATTTCCACTCAGTGTCAATTCCAATAGCAACATGGTTCAACTATTACTTTTCTTTCCCACTTATTATTTAGTTATGATAGTTATATTTGTTTCTAGTTCTTCTTTTCAATAAAGTAAGCTATGGACATTCTGTTTGGAATATTATCTGAAGTTTGAAATGATTGCATTACAACATTGTATAGTATTGCATACCAACTATCTGGTACCATATTTTAGCTAATCAGTACCCAAAATTTTGGTACCAATTTTCTATTTTGCAAGACAAAGTCGGATTCAAGGATATTGTTTGTTTGGGATGCTTAAATATTGGAAGAATATTGGTACTCAATAGTGGAAAAGACATATTCGTCAACACAACGGAACACATAGGGGAGTATATTATGATATCTTTCATTCTCCCTTAAGTTGTTAAAAATGATGCGTTCCTGATTTGTCATTACATATCTATTTTAAGACTGTTATTTCACAAATATGATTGAATAAGAAATCCTTTCCATAAAAGTTGAATGGAACAATAATTCCAAACTATTCATAGCTAATATACCTTTTCTACTCTGAAATTTCATTTTTATTATTCATATAGATTTTTAATTATCAATACAAAACAATTGCTCAAAATATAGTTGCCGAAACATACTAAGGGGATTATAAAAAATTTAAGAGGTCCATACAATGATACCAATGAAAAAAACATGAATATCATAACCAAAACACCAAAGCATGATATATGAGCATCTTTATTAATTCTTGTAGAAGAGTTACTGAAATCGCTGCTCATGGTGGAATACTACTTGAAAAGTGAAAGCGTACACAAAATCTATGATTAGTAGGACTTTAGGTGTCTTTTTGTTATTCTTTGGTTAGCCTCAACCATCTCACATTAAAATTGTCTTACTCATGCTATGTCCTTTGAGTTACTATAAGTACCTTATGCGTCTAAGACATTATGGAGGTAATCAAAGTCACTTTGAAAGGTATCATTCTATGCCTTTAAGGGCCTTTCTGAAGGCCCTCCCCCATATACCAATTGCAAAATAAATATCCATAATATAAACCTAAAATGGTAGGAAACATGGTACTATAGCCCTCAATGTAAAATAGGTTTAATAGGTTAACCCGTCGAGGCTATGAACACCTACTAGCAATGGGTATTGTCCTATGATACCACTAGGTAAACTCATCGGCGCTATGAAAGCTGATGGGAAATGGGACATTCTACCTAAAGAAGTATCAATCAAACCAAGGATTTTTTCTACATGTATGATGGTTACTCTATAGTGTTACAATGAAAAGGAATCATGTGTGGATGAAGTCAAGGGTAAAACAAAATCCATAAATTTGATACTAAAGAATGGCCTTAACATAACCTTGAGTCCTCTATCATTGGTTTTCATATTATATCTAAGATTTAATTATCTTAGAAGTGGGACCTATGATCATAGAGAATTAATAAAGCTCAACTGCAAAGCATATATGCAATACATGGATAACTATAAGGCTTTGGGATTTGGTTAGTAATAACAAATTTTCACTAGTTCATCATTTGTTGTGATCATAATAAGACTCCTAGTTTTCTGTCCACAAAGAAGGGGCTCATTTATAGAAGGTTTCTTTTTCTTGATCATAAAACACTTAAGGATTGATGAAACAATATGTAACGAGTGATTTAGAAATTATTCTATGCTTGATTTTAGTTTTTTATCATTTTAATAAATCAAGGATAACTTATTTTTGTTTAGTATTCATCTCATTAGTTCTATTGTTCTTTTTTTAGGTCCCTTTTTGTACTAGAGTAATATCAACAACCTCGTCACTTCTTCACTTCTTTTTTATCATTCCTTTTGCACGATGGCATGAAAAACCTAAAGCATGGGGGAGTGGTTGTTGGTACATTTTCAAAATATTCAATTCATTCTCTTTATCTTCCTTCAACAGATCAGATCGACACTCATCAACTCCAGCTCTTCCATACAATTCCAGACTCAGCCTTACTCTGCCACATCTTCACCATCATACAACTTCCATTGCATCCTGTGGTACAAATAAGAATTCAAAATGTATACTTGAGGTAAAACATGTGTTGTAGCTCCTAGAGAAAACCTCTGGGTTGAAAAGATACGAGTGCCTAGGACATCTTGATGAGTGCTTCCAAGATCTGCTGATATTTTCTATTACACTCAATATTTACTATATTTGAGATGAAATTGACTCATAACCTTAATTAAGAGGAGAAATACAAGATTGAACACTAAACATAACTCTTAGAAGCATTAATATCTAGCTCTAGTGGCCAACATTATATACACATGCAATTTCATAGGTTATTTTTCGTATATCAGATGGAAGAAATAAAGAGACAAAACCAACACACATGGCTTAAACCTAAGAATATTGTTCATTAAAGTTCATCGTGAAACGCATGAGAAGGATATTTTAATGAAATGGTGAGATACATGGATGGGGATTTTAGGGATAACAATTCATATCAGTTATAAGCATATTTAATCAACATTGGACCTAGATGAATCCATAATTCCATGAAAAAAATATCCAACAACTTCCATCACATGTAATCTAAGAAGAAGAGTGAAAACATATGGAACAAAGACAAGAGAATATACATATTACACATTTATATGAGTTAGAATCACCAAAAACGTTTATTAATCTTCCACAGAGCATACATTTCATGGACAACTTGCAAACATTCTCTCTTGGAAAACCAAAATTCCCAACCCTTGGTTCAATATCATAAAAAAAATTTATAACACCTTAGGTGGAAAGCATATTACAAATTTTTCTTTCTTAATTTGGCAATGAATCATCATTATAAAATATCAGCATCCTCAGTGACATGATTATATAAACCTAATTCTAACTAACTGACACAGTTTCTTCTGAAATCAAATATTTACATAAAAGAAAAAATCAATATGTCATGATCGACACAATCAACAACATCCTTAGTCATGATAAGTAGGTTTTTGAGGCAGTGTCATTGGGTTGATGATCTAAAGTACATGAGGATTGAAAAACTGCTCACACTTTTTCCATAGTGCTAGAGTAGGTAGAGGAGCATGAAATAATCATTGATATGTGATATTGAGATTTGTGACCCTCGTACAGTCCAACCTAGGGTGGAACAAAGTATTTATCAACCTGTTGATGCCTCGAAAATCGCTGCAACAACATCGGGGATAACCACCCGGTCCGGACCTTAAAGGCAGCTCATTTTCCGTTTAGTGTGGTGGCTCCGACTGGAAATAATGGGACTAGTTTCCCAATGATTGGTAAATAAGATGGATAAGTGGTTGATTCTCTAATATCTAATAATAATGGATGAATGATTTAATCTAAAAGTAAAATTATAAACAGCTATCCTATCTCGAGAAATTTCTGCTTTTAGCGTAACTTTTGATGGTCTTCATCCACAAACAGGCATATAGATGACTCTGTTGATAAACAAAGATATTTATTCATATGATAATTACTAAGCCCAAATAGTTGAACAAAGCAATCAAGCAAACAATATTACACTATTCCTCATATATATCATAGACATAGATATGATTGAAAGAATAACAATCCTTAGCCTTTCAATAGTGAAAAGTACAAGGATTGCTGTTAAAACACATACATATATTCAATGATAGCAAGATTTAAACAAATGCGGATTCACATAAAAGAATGATATAAGAGCATAGATAATAGTACCATATGTTATTTGGATCACTCCCGATATCAATCGTATTCAAATTCCTTCTTCTAACTTAGAAACACTTCCACAAAAGGCAATAGTGCACATGTCATCAAAGCTTTCTTCGTTAAAATTTAGAATGCAGGCCCAATCTTCATAAAAATAGATCAGAAGCATAGTAGTGTGACTTACTGATTTGAGTTTATACAAAAAACTGAGGACCCTTTCTAAATGCATGAAAGGGCCTATAAATACTAATTAAGCTAACTAATTACAAAATAAAAGTGCTATTAATTGGTACAACTATATTATGAATATCTCCTCAAAATCGGCTTGTCTTCAGTCGGCAGCATGATTCATTGTTTCGGATGATCTCCCTTTGGCTTGAGCTGGCAGATAGCTAGCATCGGTTGCAATTCTGGAGGGCAACTTAGACGAGAATGCAGTTGGGCTGAATATGTGGCATCATGGATCTCGGGAATCATGCAACTGATGGCATCAGTTAAACATTTGAGTGCGGCCCTCTGACTGTATGGCTTAATTAAGAAAAACCAAAAGGCATCCCAAGTTAAACTTTGGATGCCAGCGATTAGTCTTCCATTCTTTTCCAATTCCTAATTGCATGTTTGTTCCAAGGCTTTGGCCGATGTCAATTTACCTAGATTGCACTGTGAAATCATGTTAGACAGATAAAGAGTGTCATTGACCAATTCAATTAAATTGCTAGTAGATAATTGACATCTTGAGGTTTCTCTTTCTGCCTTCATCAGTTGTGACTGCCATTCTAGGAAAAGGATGTCTTTGTGTGACTCTAGAATTTTGGGCAGATTCGTGGCTTGTCCTTCACTGGAGTCTTGCCAAGCAAGAAATCTAGTTAAGGTCTCATCAGCCTGTTCTATATCCTGCCTGGCTTCAACTAATTTATCAACTATTGATGTAGTAATTTCACAAAGAGGCTCAACCAGAGAAATGTTATGACATAGCAGTTTTAGCTGTGTAATCAATGCCTTATTGATTTGTAGAGCTTCGGTTCTGAACTCTGCTACTTGAGGAAGACTCTTGAACTTTTCTAATTCTTGCGACAGTTGAGCGATTTGCTCATCTTTAGTCTTGCTCATTTGTTCATTCATAGCGTTTAATCTGGCCAATGCTTCAGACAATTCCTTTTGTTTCTGTACTGTGCTCAAGTCTATCCTCTATTTCTCTTTGAGCAATTGCTCATTTAATTGACTGTTTGTTTTCTGCTGTATTTATAGTTGTTGTTCTAACTGTTCTATTTTTCACTGTGCTTCAGACACTTGTGACTGCAATGCAACAATTTTTTGATCTTTTCCATTAAGTAGATTGCTTACTTCTGAGGCCTTATCCATGATGGCTACTGAATAAGCCCCTTCATACTGAGAAAGTTTTGTAAGGTCATCGGAAGGGTTAAATTCCTCCTTCCACACCACATTAGCCATCTCTGTTTGGTCTAGTAAAAGGGAAGATTGATCAAGTCTCCTCCTTTTCCTCTGTCTTTTCACCATAGCCCTATGTTTGGGACTGTAAAAGACATCTAATGGTGGTATGTCTTCTATCTGCAAAACAATCTGATCGGATGGATCTTTAGGAATTATTTCTGCATCTTTGCTAATGGGTAGGTCGCTGGTCCCTTCAATTGGAACCGTAGTTGTTGTTGTTTCTTGACCAACTGTTACTTGAGGTGTGCCGAATCCTTGTGAAGTCTCGGGATTGCTTATAATAGAGTCAAATTGTTGCCACTCTTTGAGGAGTTTGGGATCAATTTGAGCCTTTAGATCAATAACTTCATTGTCCTGATTCTTCTCTTTCTCCTACTCTGTTTCCTGCTCTTTTCCTTGCTCTGGCTCTTTTCCCTTTTCGGGAATTTTCTCTGTAGCAGGAGGTTTGTCAATAATCTTCTGTTCAGGCTCGCTTGACTTAGTTGTTGGTGTAGTAGCCAATAAGTCCAGAGGTAGAGTTTGCAACCTCTGTTCTCTGAGCCTATTGAATTCCACCAGTAATTCATCATTATATTTCATCTTGGCCAATGTTTTAACCTGAGACAATGATTTTGCTGAAGAAAATAGGTCGTAAAATTCATCTTTTTGATGGTCAAACTTAGTAAGTTTGGCCTGTTCAAGCATATTATAGGTAGCCTTTCGGGGTTCGAATTGCCTGTTAGGGATGGTTGCAAGATTCAGCATATTTATTTTTCCTGACTCCTTCTCAGCATGTTTGAAATCATGTAAAGGATAAACACTGCATCTCAAAGGGAATATAGGCCACGACTGCTTTTTAGAAGTCCTCATAGTTTTGGATGTTCCATCTGTTGTTATTTGGTAAGCTAACTCTCGTTCCAACAGTTTATCAGGTACATACAATGGGAGGACATGGGGTCTAGTGAGGCTCCCATACACTCTTATATATGTGAACTTGTCTTCCCCGAACCAATTCCCTACAGCAGTCAAGTCAATTTCTGCCTCCTCGGAAATCCTTGGGGCAGGCTTATCAAAAATGGCATAATAGATAGGCAACATGAAACCTTTACAGATTTGATACAAGTGGTCTTTATAATGTGCCTTCCATAACATTTGATGGTAAATGTGGATTGGCTTGGGATCCTGTGGCGTCCATCTCCACCCAAGTACCGGGTATTCGGAATTAAAGCAAAGCATATCCATAACATAAGCACTGTAATAGAAGGGGGGAATAGTCCTGGTCATTTTGCGTGAATTGAATCTAAAGTCAAGAATTGCAGAAGCTAATTTATCGGACAATATATTCGCCCAATCCATGACATAACTACTAATAGCCACTTCCATTAAAGGAACCATTTCGATAGTAAACTTTGATGAATCATGCATTCCCCATATCTTACACATCATTGCCCCAGCGTAACAGTAAGGAGATGACAAGGAATCCACGAAGTACTTACCCGATGATTCGTGTTTGTGCTTTGCGAGATTCTGTCTCCATTGCCTAATTGGGGCTGATTCCATCTCATTCTCCTCTGCGAATTTCTCCAGAAAGGCTTTGTTGTATTTCTTTTCAGGTTCGGGCAAATGATACATTTTCCTCAAGTCATCAGGCTGAAATGAACCAAAAACTCTTCCATCAACTGTGCAAAATGTTTTATTTTAAACTAGAATTTGTTCGAAAACCCATCTGGCTACATCAATGTATGGAAAAATTTTCTCCCGAGCTGCTATCCTGTGCAAAAATGAATTAGCTAAATCTTTCAGGGAGGCTTCTGATTTATTAGTTGAGCCTGCAGTAGCTTCTTCCAACACTTCCTCTGGTTCTTCTACCTCAATTAAATTATAGATGCTTTGTCAGCTTGTATTTCCAAAGCTGAGACATGTAGTGTCTAAGATTAGGCCCTTTTTACTTGGTCCTGGGTCGCTGGTGGGCTGGACTGTTACTGCAGGGGCCGCTGCTGCTGCGGATCTCTTGGATTTCTTTCCCATTTGCTTAAAACTTGTTATTTCGATGGAATTCTGCACAAGGAATGAAACCAGCGTGATACAGAGAAATAGATAACATGAGCCAATATGAAAGAGTTATATCTATTAGCGAATAATCAAAGATCATAGTGAAATTGCCGCAGATAGAATCTAAGTGGAAAATCTTGGCATAACTGCTTCATTAATTGGCCGCTTCACCTGTCAATCATGATAAGGGAGCTTTTAAATATCCATCATAACGTCTATATGGTGAATAATCGATTCAAGCGTGGCTTAGATTTTTTGGCGGATAATCGCATTTGATGATTGGTGACGTGAACGGGAAGGTTTAATAATAGTCCAAAATATTGTTCAATCACCAAAGGTGGTATAATGCATGCCAATCTTTAATATGCTTTGAAACACGTGCCTTGATTTAATGTATCGCAATCGGGAAAGGGCTTGGGTGACATTACTTATGCTATTGCGAAATCACCGATCACCAATGGCGATACGCCTTATCGCATCAGAAGATTTGAAGGTGTCACAGTTAATGAATTGATTGCTACGGCCGATTGCCGATAGCGATACCTTTTATCGCATCAGAGGAATGGGGGGGTGCCTTATATATACGATGTGCTTTGTCTTTCCCCGATATCCGATAGCGATTTCCCTTTTCAAATCGGAGTAGTTCAATGGGTATTTTATATATGCTTTTCTTATTATTACGATATGAGATCTTGCGATCGCTTTATCGTAATAATAAAAGCTTTATAATTATTTAAAAGACCTATTTTATCATTGTTTAAAAGGTATATCATATTTCAGTCAGACCTTTTAATGAGGGTTTTTTCTAATGATGAGTTAATCCCACACATCTATGTTTAAAAGGGACCCATTTCATATTACGATTTTTAAAGAAAAATTTTATGAAATGGGGGGTTGTTGTACAACACAAAAATTGGCGATTCACTGGGAGAAACATTTATCTCTGGGAAATGTTAAAATACTTAAACTTTTTTAATCTGAAAATCTTATCTAAGGGAAAAATTCTAATATAACTAGGCAAACGTAAATTCTGAATGTAATGATAACTATTTCTGCTATTCTCTTATGTTATAATTAAATACATTCTATGTTTTAAATTAGCCTTAATTGGTTGCTAATGATAAAACAAAAACTTTTCCAACTTATCTTTATAATGACTCCTCTGTCATAGGTAGAGCCTCTGCTGCCAGCAAACATCTATAGTCTCGACAGGGATACCTTTTAACCATTTGATCGTTCATTCTCTCATCCATTTCAGAGTATAATTAAAAAGAATGAATCCAAAAATATGTTTTCATATTTTTGTATCATTTTTTCTTTTTCCTTATTTTGTAAGATAAAAATCCATTGTCCTAGTTTGGTAGCCAGCTTTTTGACAATGCCATTCACTGGTTGTAATTTAACTGAACACGCTGGTTTGTGATGAGACCCCTTTGTCTTATAATTATAAGCCATTACCCTGTTTTGATATGCAGTATTGGTAATGTTAGTTGAACTATCTCCCTATGATCTTGGTAAGTAGGCTTGTAATAAGACCTCTTACCTTTTATATCAAATATATTTTAGAATTACACTCTGAGTAATTATAACCGTTGATGAATGGGATGAACAATTTTCTCCTTAAGAGAATATGGATGACAGGATAAGAGTTGAAGATGTTAAGATTGAATTAGTATCTATTTTGTATTGATAACCGTTTTCAGGCTGCTTAAAAACATTAAAATGGTTTACAGTATTTCTAAACCTTGAGAAGAGTTCACAAAAATAAAATGGAGTTTCAAAATCTAAACATACCTAATTTCCTAGAACTCTTCCTTTCATTTAAGGATTCCATTTTAAAAGAAAATATCAGAACTATTTCTTTTGAGAAACTTTTTCCATATAGTAAAGACCAATGGAAGGCTAACTTTATTTTTCCAAAATCCTAAAAATCTAAGCTATGTATAGAAATTTAGCTGAAAATTGAATATTTACAAAGGGAGAAGGGGTTACCTACTCAATTGAAGAATTTTTTTTCAGGATAAGGCCATTAACAGGAAGAGAATCTCTCTTTCCTGATAGATCTTGCAATATGAAAGTAGAAGGGCCTATCTTCTCATTGATTTGAAATGGTCCGAGCCACATTTTCTGGAACTTTGTGTGTTTTCCTTTATCCTCATGGGCTTTGTCCCATTTCAAAACTAGATCACCAACTTGCAATTGTTTTGAACTGGTTGAAGTCATATCAAAAGATGACTTGATAATTTGCTGATGTTTTTCATGTATAATTCTAGCTTTTTCCCTTTCTTCTTCTAGTTTCAAAATTTGATCGTGTCTTAGTTGAATAGAAGATGAGGGACTTTCTTCAATAAACTGCACTAAAGCTAGGGATGGAAGTACTAAATTTGTCGGTATGACCGCTTCCT
This sequence comes from Pinus tabuliformis, assembly GCA_031772625.1. Classification (NCBI taxonomy): domain Eukaryota; kingdom Viridiplantae; phylum Streptophyta; class Pinopsida; order Pinales; family Pinaceae; genus Pinus; species Pinus tabuliformis. Next base: position 328,415,938 of record CM062804.1, on the reverse strand, counting down.
TTCCATACACTAGATTAAATGGAGAAGTGCCTATGGATGTTTTTTGTGTTATTCTATCAGCCCATAGTGCAAATATCAAAGATTTATGCCAGCTTTTATGATTCTGCTCAATAGTTCACTTAATAATTCTAATAATGTTTTTATTGGTGGATTCTACCAAACCATTTCCCTAAGGGTAGTAATTTATAGAATACCTCAATTTAAATCCTCTTTTGATAGCGAACTCAAACATAGAATTTCCAGAGAAATAAGATGCATTATCAAAAACAAGAGCGTTCGGGACACCAAACCTGGTAATAATGAATTAATCTATGAATTCCATAATTGCCTCAGAGTTCGTTGTCTTTAAAGTAATTGCTTCAACCCACTTAGTAAAGTAATCAGTGGCAGTAAGGATATACTTATGCTGTTTGGATGAATGTGGAGTGATTTCTCCAATGATGTCCAATCCCCATTGCTCAAATGGTTGTTCAATGTTGACTGGTTGCAAAGGGGAAGCTGGCTTTTTTGGTCTTCCACTGGATGTTTGACAATTTTGGCATTTCCTTACATATTCATGCGTATCTCTGAACAAGGTGGGCAATAATACCCAGCATGAATGATTTTGTGAGCTGTTGTGTGAGCTCCAAAATGTCCTCCTGCTGGTCCATCATGTAGTTCCTGCAAAACTTTTTGTGCTTCAGGTTTTTCTAAGCATCTTAATAAAATTGAATCATAATTTAACCTAAACAATACATCATCTACAATTGTGAAGTTTTTTGCTTTCAATCTAATGGCACATTTGTTTTTATAGGAGAGATTAGAAGGAGCGTACCCGTTTTTTAAATAGAAAAACAGATCTGCATATTATGATTCAGGATCCGTGGTACTTATCTGATTGATTTCTTCAGTATCCTCTGTACTTTCAGGTTCTTGAATGTTGGATGCTCCCGCTAACAACCTACAAAAACCTTGGCCTTTGACAATCTTTGCTGGCTTGATTTCCAGATTATATTCTTGTAATGATGTGACCCAATTTGCTCTCTTTTCTCCTAATTCCCTTTGAACTAGTAATTGTCTTACTGCTGAAAAAGGAACTATAACTTTTGTGTGAGCTTTTAAGAGGAATGGCCTGTAGTGTTTAATGGCTTTGTACACAGCAAAGGCTTGTTTTTCAACTTCCGAATAATTTAGTTCAGCACCTTGAAGATTTGAGCTATAAAACGAAATTGGTGCTTCCAAGTTTTGATCATTAATTTGAGTCAACACTACTGCATAAGACGAAGCGGATGCGAGGGTATATAGTATGAAATGACTAGAAAAATTGGGAGTGCTTAAAGCAGGGGCGTTAATTATCGATTGTTTGATGGAATTAAATGCCTCTTTTTTTGTAGGTCCCCATTTAAACACCGAATTTTTCTTAATCATCATTTGCAATGGTAAAATAATCTGGGAAAAATCTGGAACAAAACGTTTAACAAAGTTAATTTGACCCAAAAATGACTGCATGGATTTTTTATTATGAGGGAATGGGATTTCAGAAATCTCTTTAATTCTGTCTGGATCAATATAGATACCATCTTTTGAAACAATGAAGCCTAAAAGTTTTCCTTTATTAAGAGCAAAAAATGACTTCTTTGGATTAAGAGAGATACCATACCTCCTACAACGTTCAAAGATTTGTTTTAAATCATGTAAATGATTAGACCTTTTCCTGGAAAATACAGTGATATCATTTAAATAGACAACTACTGATTTATTGAGCAATCCTTTGAACGCTATGTCCATGGCTCTCTGAAATGTAGCTCCTGCATTGATAAGTCCAAAAGGCATTTTTTGGTAGGCATAAGTTCCCCACTTAGTTTTGAAGGTAGTTTTAAGCCTATCTTCAGGATGGACCATAATTTGGTTATATCTTGAAAAATCATCTAAAAAGGACATTAGTTCTGAACCAGCTACCGAATGTAGTGTCTGCTCCATAGTAGGTAAAGGGAAGTTATCCTTTTGGCTTGCCTTATTAAGATTTCTGAAATCGATGCAAATCTTGATATCGCCACTTTTCTTTCTAACAGGCACGATGTTGGAGACCCAATTTGAATGTCTCACAGGAAAAATTATCTTAGACTCAGCTGTATTGTTTGTGCATTCAAATTCCAGTCTGCAGGATAACATAGTTTTTTCTCCCTCAGGACTAACTAAAATACATCCTGCTCCTGCACCTTCACTAGACTTAGACCCGTCAAAATATAGTGACCAAAATAAAGAATTATCAACAATTTTATTTACAATTTCCTCAGCAACATTAACACATCTTGACCTATTTGTTTGTGAAAAGTTTTCGATCTGAGATGTGAAATTATTAACTGGGAAAGGAGATGGTTGGGTAGTGAAATTGCCAAAGAATGATTCAGATGAATAATTCCTAAAAATATTGTTATTCAATGCTATTGGTTGATTTTCTTGTTCAAGCTCGGTAACAGTATGGGTCATGTGTTTCTCCCGATCAATCTTGATCTGATTTGGCTTTCCTTTATAAGGTAACCACATGTGGGACCAATCGGTGGAAATACAACCATGGAGTTTTTCAGACCAATATCTACTTAAAATAAACCCATAGAATTTAGGTATATCAGCGATCAAAATATCAATTCTTTGAACCACTCTAGGATCAACTGATAACTTGATAGTCACTGAGTTGATTTCCCCTAAAACCTGGACCTTAGTTCTATCCAACTGTACAATATGAATTGCAGACTTTTGGGGTTCAATGTTCAGTTTTGAACAAACTGAAGCTGGCATTATATTAGAGGAAGCCCCTGAGTCAATCAAACAGTTGTGTAGATTTCTATTATAGATCTCATAGGTTAAGAGGAAAGGAGGAGTATGAGAATTTGATCTATCCCCAATTAAGACTGCATTAGTAGCTTCCACTCTACCAGGAGGTGGTTGGCCTGAATCATTAGCAGCTTTGGACAATACAGCATTAGGAAGAGGTGAAGAAGGAACGGCATTTAATTCCTTAAGAAGTAATTTCTGTTGATGTTTGAGTTTGCTAAGTTCAAACATAGTAATATTCACTTAGTATTGTAGTCCATAGAATCTGACACTACCAATGTCTTAGATGTTGAAGGTAGATTTGAAGATGATGGTTGATTTTGGGATGGTATCACTGCAGCTTTCTTTCTGGGAATCCTTTCTTTGCGGGAATCCTTTCTTTGGTAGTAGTGGAACCTGCATTCCTTTCTTCGAAGTTGTCTAAACAGGTTCAGGAGTACCTTTACTCCTGGTAATCACAGGGAAAGCTTCTTGTTCATTTTCTGTATCGAAGTTAGGTAAAATAAAATCCCACATCCCATGGCATTCGACAGTCTCCTCTTCTTCGGGTTCCTCAGATGGCAAGACTGTTTCATCTTATTCTTCTTCTTCAGGATCTGAATCTGCGTTAGATATAGCATTTGGTGGTTTTGATTCAGGTTTCTTAAAACTTTTAAATGGCCTTTTTGTTGAGGTTTCAGCTACTTGCTTCTTGATTTCAACCATTTCATTTGACATAGTCTTGAGAACTTTTTGTAAACCTTCCATATCATATGGATCTCTAGGGGTTTTCTTCTTTGAATCGTCCTTGAAAGAAAAATTTTTGGATTTCCTATCTTCAAGAGTAGCTTTCTTTTCTAAAGCAATAATATGTTTCTCTACAGCAAGCGCCTCTTTCATGTTTTCAGCTAAAGTTGGTTTTGCAGCCCTGTCTACGAAAATAGCTATATTTGAAGGTAGGGCAGTTATATACCATTCGCTTCTGATTTGCTCACTTGGTTTAGAGGCGGTTGGAATCTTATTCAAGAGTTTATTAAATCATGAGTTGAATTCCTTGATAGGTTCTTTAGACTCTATCCTAAGATTGGAGAGATCATTGATTAATGTTGCTAAAGATCTATCATTGCCATACTTAGTAAGAAACTGTTCTTGGAAGATGTTCCAACTAGTAATGCATCCAGAGGGCAGGGAAAAATACCAAGACCCAGCTGATCCTTGCAAGGTATAAGGGAAAAGCCTAACGACAACATCTTCCTCTGTCACTCCTTTCAAATTAACTAATAACATGAAATTATTAATATGTTCTTCGGCTTGTGTTCCAGCATTTGGATTAAATTTGGGTAACCATTTTTCAGGAGAATCAGGCAATGCATGTAATGGTGCAGGCATGGTGACCGCACTAGGACTATTCCATGGATTATGAGCCATTGAAAAACCAGTAACAGATGATATTACTGATGAAATTCCAGATGTTTGGGAAGCAGTTGATATTGAAGATTGAATGGGTTGGGATGTCGAAGTTCCTGATCCCTGTTGAACAACAATATGTAATGGAGGAGTGGATGGCTAACTTCACATTGGTGAAGATGAGATGGAGGATGATGATGAGAAAGTTTCACCATCAGATCATTTAGTATTCTTTTTTTCCCTTTTCCTTTTAGGTAAAGGCAACTCAGTATGTTCAATAGCGAGCTTTCCGCTCTGAAGTCTGGTGAGAGGGTGAGGTGGATTGAATTGCGAAGTCTCACTGCCTTGAGATACCTCAAATTTCTGTGGTGATATCAAAAAGCCTTGAAGCTTATGGATGATAGGCTGAACTTCAGGGGACTCAGGACTTAATCGTTTTGAAGTATGGTGAGTTTGAGCAGTGTTAGTTGACTCCTCTTCTTCTCGCTGGAATACTGGAGTTCCAGCATGCAAACGGGAGGTACGAGGTGAGGTGGAGGGAGATTTACTCTCAGAATGGGTTATAGGTTTGGGTTTTCTCGCCATTCACAGTTCATGCCCTCCTTCTAGGGCCAAAAATGTTGATGCCTCGAAAATCGCTGCAACAACATCGGGGACAACCACCCGGTCTGGACCTTAAAGGCAGCTCCTTTTCCATTTAGTGTGGTGGCTCCGACTGGAAATAATGGGACCAGTTTCCCAATGATTGGTAAATAAGATGGACAAGTGGTTGATTCTCTAATATCTAATAATAATGGATGAACGATTTAATTTAAAAGTAAAATTATAAACAACTATCCTATCCCGGGAAATTTCTACTTTTAGCCTAACTTTTGATGGTCTTCATCCACAAACAGGCATATAGATGACTCTGTTGATAAACAAAGATATTTATTCATATGATAATTACAAAACCCAAATAGTTGAACAAAGCAATCAAGCAAACATTATTACACTCTTCCTCATATATATCATAGACATAGATATGAATGAAATAATAACAATCCTTAGACATTCAATAGTGAAAAGTACAAGGATTGCTGTTAAAACACATACATATATTCAATGATAGCAAGATTTAAACAAATGTCGATTCACATAAAACAATGATACAAGAGCATAGATAATAGTACCATATGTTATTTGGATCACTCCCGATATCAATCGCATTCAAATTCCTTCTTCTAACTTAGAAACACTTCCACAAAAGGAAATAGTGCACATGTCATCAAAGCTTTGTTCGTTAAAATTTAGAATATTGGCCTAGTCTTCATAAAAATAGATTAGAAGCACAGTAGTGTGACTTACTGATTTGAGTTTATACAAAAAATTGAGGACCCTTTCTAAATGCATGAAAGGGGCTATAAATACTAATTAAGCTAACTAATTACAAAATAAAAGTGCTATTAATTGGTACAACTATATTATGAATATCTCCTCAAAATCAGCTTGTCTTCAGTCGGGAGCACGATTCATTGTTTCAGATGATCTCCCTTCGGCTTGAGCTGGTAGATAGCTAGCATCGGTTGCAATTCTGGAGGGCAACGTAGACGAGAATGCAGTTGGGCTGAATATGTGGCATCATGGATCTCGGGAATCATGCAACTGATGGCATCAACTAAACATTTGAGTGCGGCCCTCTGACTGTATGGCTTAATTAAGAAAAACCAAAAGGCATCCCAAGTTAAACTTTGGATGCCAGCGATTAGTCTTCCATTCTTTTCCAATTCCTGATTGCATGTTTGTTCCAAGGCTTTGGCCGATGTCAATTTACCTAGATTGCACTGTGAAATCATGTTAGACAGATAAACAGTGTCACTGACCAATTCAATTAAATTGCTAGTAGATAATCAACATCTTGAGGTTTCTCTTTCTGCCTTCAGCAGTTGTGATTGCCATTCTAGGAAAAGGATGTCTTTGTGTGACTCTAGAATGTTGGGCAGATTCGTGGCTTGTCCTTCACTAGAGTCTTGCCAAGCAAGAAAGCTGGTTAAGGTCTCATTAGCCTGTTCTAAATCCTGCCTGGCTTCAACTGATTTATCAACTATTGATGTAGTAATTTCACAAAGAGGCTCAACTAGAAAAATGTTATGACATAGCAGTTTTAGCTGTGTAATCAATGCCTTATTGATTTGTAGAGCTTCGGTTCTGAACTCTGCTACTTGGGGAAGACTCTTAAACTTTTGTACTTCTTGCGACAGTTGAGCGATTTGCTCATCCTTAGTCTTGCTCATTTGTTCATTCATCGCCTTTAATCTGGCCAATGCTTCAGATAATTCCTTTTGTTTCTGTACTGCGCTCAAGTCTATCCTCTGTTTCTCTTTGAGCAATTGCTCATTTAATTGACTGTTTGTCTATCGCTATATTGATAGTTGTTGTTCTAACTGTTCTATTTTTCGTTGTGCTTCAGACACTTGTGACTGCAATGCAACAATTGTTTGATCTTTTCCCTTAAGTAGATTGCTTACTTCCGAGGCCTTATCCATGGTGGCTGCAGAATAAACCCCGTCATACTGAGAAAGTTTTGTAAGGTCATCGAAAGGGTTAAATTCCTCCTTCCACACCACATTAGCCATCTCTGTTTGGTCTGGTAAAAGGGAAGATTGATCAAGTCTCCTCCTTTTCATCTGTCTTTTCACCACAGCCCTGAGTTTGGGACAGTAAAAGACATCTAATGGTGGTATGTCTTCTATCTGCAAAACAATTTGATTAGATGTATCTTTAGGAATTATTTCTGCATCTTTGCTAATGGGTAGGCCGCTCGTCCCTTCAATTGGAACCATAGTTGTTGTTGTTTCTTGACCAACTGTTACTTGAGGTGTGCCGAATCCTTGTGAAGTCTTGGGATTGCTTATAATAGAGTCAAATTGTTGCCACTCTTTGAGGAGTTTGGGATCAATTTGAACCTCTAGATCAATAACTTCATTGTCCTAATTCTTCTCTTTCTCCTGCTCTGTTTCCTACTCTTTTCCTTGCTCTGGCTCTTTTCCCTTTTCTGAAATTTTCTCTGTAGCAGGAGGTTTGTCAATAATCTTCTGTTCTGGCTCGCTTGACTTAGTTGTTGGTGTAGTAGCCAATAAGTCCAGAGGTAGAGTTTGGAACCTCTGTTCTCTGAGCCTATTGAATTCCACCAGTCCTTCATCATTATATTTCATCTTGGCCAATGTTTTAACCTGAGACAATGATTCCGCTGAAGAAAATAGGTCGTCAAATTCATATTTTTGATGGTCAAACTTTGTAAGTTTGGCCTGTTCAAGCATATTTTAGGCAGCCTTCCGAGGATCGAATTGCCTGTTAGGGATGGTTGCAAGATTGAGCATATTTATTTTTCCTGTCTCCTTCTTAGCATGTTTCAAATCATGTAAAGTATAAACACCGCATCTCAAAGGGAATATAGGCCACGACTGCTTTTTAGAAGTCCTCATAGTTTTGGATGTTCCAGCTATTGTTATTTGGTAAGCTAACTCTCGTGCCAACAGTTTATCAGGTACATACAATGGGAGGACATGGGGTCTAGTGAGGCTCCCATACACTCTTATATATGCGAACTTGTCTTCTCCGAACCAATTCCCTACAGCAGTTAAGTCAATTTTTGCCTCCTCGGAAATCCTTGGGGCAGGTTTCTCAAAAATGGCATAATAGATAGGCAACATGAAACCATTACAGATTTGATACAAGTGGTCTTTATAATGTGCCTTCCATAACATTTGATGATAAACGTGCATTGGCTTGGGATCCTGTGGCGTCCATCTCCACCCAAGTACCGGGTATTCAGAATTAAAGCAAAGCATATCCATAACATAAGCACTGTAATAGAAGGGGGGAATAGTCCTGGTGGTTTTGCGTGCATTGAATCTAAAATCAAGAACTGCAGAAGCTAATTTATCGGACAATATATTCGCCCAATCCATGACATAACTACTAATAGCCGCTTCCATTAAAGGAACCATTTCAATAGTAAACTTTGATGAATCATGCATTCCCCATATCCTACACATCATTGCCCCAACATAACAGTAAAGAGATGACAAGGGATCCCCGGAGTACTTACCCGATGATTCATGTTTGTGCTTTGCGGGATTTTGTCTCCATTGCCTAATCGGGGTTGATTCTGTCTCATTCTCCTCTGCGAATTTCTCCAGAAAGGCTTTGTTGTATTTCTTTTCAGGTTCGGGCAAATGATACATTTTCCTCAAGTCATTAGGCTGAAATGAACCAAAAACTCTTCCGTCAACTATGCAAAATTTTCTATTTGAAACTAGAATTTGTTCAACCACCCATCTGACTACATCAGTGTATGGAAGAATTTTCTCCCGAGCTGCTATCCTGTGCAAAAATGAATCGGCTAAATCTTTCAGGGAGGCTTCTGATTTATTATTTAATGCTACAGTAGCTTCTTCCGACACTTCCTCCGGTTCTTCTGCCTCAATTAAATTATAGATGCTTTGTCAGCTTGTATTTCCAAGGCCGAGACATGTAGTGTCTAAGATTAGGCCATTTTTACTTGGTCCTGGGTCGCTGGTGGGCTGGACTGTTACTGCAAGGGCCGTTGCTGCTGCGGATCTCTTGGATTTCTTTCCCATTTGCTTAAAACTTGTTATTTCGATGGAATTCTGCACAAGGAATGAAACCAGCGTGATACAGAGAAATAGATAACATGAGCCAATATGAAAGAGTTATATCTATTAGCGAATAATCGAAGATCATAGTGAAATTGCCGCAAATAGAATCTAAGTGGAAAATCTCGGCATAACTGCTTCATTAATTGGCCACTTCACCTGTCAATCATGATAAGGGAGCTTTTAAATATCCATCATAACGTCTATATGGTGAATAATCGATTCAAGCATGGCTTATATTTTTTGCCGTATAATCGCATTTGATGATTGGTGACGTGAACGGGAAGGTTTTAATAATAGTCGAAAATACCGTTCAATCACCAAAGGTGGTATAATGCATGCCAATCTTTAATGTGCTTCGAAACACGCGCCTTGATTTAATGTATCACAATCGGGAAAGGGATTGGGTCACATTACTTATGCTATTGCGAAATCACCGATCGCCGATGGTGATACACCTTATCGCATCAGAAGATTTGAAGGTGTCACAGTTAATGATTTGATTGCTACGGCCGATTGCCGATAGCGATACCTTTTATCGCATCAGAGGAATGGGGTGGTGCCTTACATATATAATGTGCTTTGTCTTTCCCCGATATCCGATAGCGATTTCCCTTTTCGGATCAGAGTAGTTCAATGGGTCTTTTATATATGTTTTTCTTATTATGCGATATGCGATCTTGCGATCGCTTTATAGTAATAATAAAAAGCTTTATAATTATTTAAAAGACCTATTTTATCATTGTTTAAAAGCTATATCACATTTCAGTCGGACCTTTTGATGACGGTTTTTTCTAATGATGAGTTAATCCCAATTTATTCACACATCTATGTTTAAAAGGGACCCATTTCATATTATGATTTTTAAAGAAAAATTTTATGAAATGGGGGGTTCTTGTACAACAGAACAATTGGCGATTCACTGGGAGAAACAGTTATCTCTGGGAAATGTTAAAATACTTAAACATTTTTAATCTGAAAATCTTATCTGAGGGAAAAATTCTAATATAACTAGGCAAACATAAAGTCTGAATGTAATGATAACTATTTCTGCTATTCTCTTCTCATGTTATAATTAAATACATTCTATGTTTTAAATTAGCCTTAATTGGTTGCTAATGATAAAACAAAAACATTTCCAGCTTATCTTTATAATGACTCCTCTGTCATAGGTAGAGCCTCTGCTGCCAGAAAATGTCTATAGTCTCAACAGGGATACCCTTTAACCATTTGATGGTTCATTATCTCATCCATTTCAGAGTATAATTAAAAAGAATGAATCGAAAAATATGTTTTCATATTTTTGTATCATTGTTTCTTTTTCCTTATTTTGTAAGATAAAAAACCATTGTCCTGGTTTGGTAGCCAGCTTTTACACAATGCTATTGACTGGTTGTAATTTAACTGAACAAGCTGGCTCATGATTGTAGAGCTATAAAAAGGGTCTCCTTCACCTCTAATTACCTCACATTAATATGTCAATCCGGGAGCGTTTTGGTATTTCAAAGAGTGTCTCAGTCTGAGGCTATCACTTGTTAGAGTAATGCTAGTAGTACAGTGTTCAAAAATACAAGAGTAAACAGATGCTTGTCTATAACTAAGTTACTTCAAAAGAATAACTCACACACTCAGAAAACTAGGCGACGTATCAGTCAAGGGTTCGGCAGCGATAACCCATCCCTTTGGAAACTGATGGAAAGGAAATTAGAGCATGGACCACAGGTCTGGGAGCTAGACAGTAAATGCCGAGGCTCACTACAGCCTTAGATCGTCTCTCACACCAAAATAACAAATGCGAGTAAATGGAACGGCAGATAGCAAAATGGAACAACAAATAAGCAACTAAGTCTCGCGAGTAATAATCAAACTTAATCTACCAACTCAAATGCACTCATCGCAATCAAACGACAGTCTTTCACTTCTTAAGGCAAATCAAGCAGAACACACTAATAGAACAGCACTAATTACTGATAAGTTATGGAACAGCGCCTGTAAATCATATACGCACACAACACGCTGGAATAGTAATCTGATCAATCTTAATTAACAGGAATACGACTGTGTTTCAAAATAGAACATCATTACTTCTGAATCCAACAATCGTAAAGAACACAACTTTCAGATGAATTCTATAACATGAATGTACAGCACAAAAGCTCTGTAACAAAATAGTAACAATATCCGGTCAAGACTAATAATATTCAATCAACTCTGAAAGGATCAATAATATAATGCAGAGTCAATACAACAGTTCTGTCTATAAAAACCTTAATGAATTAATCTTAACAGAGCATGTGATGTGAACTTATAAAGCATATCAGATTACCAAATAACGACGATAAGCAAACCACGCAGAAATCAAATCGTAGAGATACAGAAGCAAGTCTCCTCCAGGGCCAGGCCCTTAGCCTCCAAGGGTACACCGCTTTAAGTTAATCCAAACGCAGAGATAAGATAATCACCAAGTTTATATTAATGCATAAAACAAAAGTACAATGAACCAGTTCTCAATGAGACTCGATGATCAAAGTTTGATCTTTAACAGAAAATTCAATAAAAGCATAATCCCGTGTCCCTCAAGCTAACAATGTTGTCCCTATATATAAGGGTGACGGCGGAGATGTCTAAGTAACAAGATAGATAAAGCAGTGATCCCTCAGGATCCTTGATCCTGAGGGATTCGCCAAACCGTTAATCCTTAATCATCTCTTTTCCCTCCTGCGCCGAGCTGGTGTCTTCTCCTCCTTTTCAGGGCTGATTTGCTTTGATCTGCTTAGCCTTGTTTGCATTCGGTTTCCCTTCAAAGGGACAGCAGTTATCTCGTCTTTGTCCTTTCTTTTGGAATGGAAACTCCTTGTTTTCACTCCTCTCTGCATGAGGAATATGACAATTGTCAGCGTTTAGTCTTGCATATTAATCTCACATGTTTTGTTATAATTCTTTATTGTTTTCCAAGTTCATGATGCAAAAAGGTTTACAAATTCTACTGAAAAGCCACTGAAATGACCATCAAAAGCATACCTTTTTAGTACTCCACACACCCCCCTGCTTACCCTGTTTCATGCCCTCATGAAAACTTTGTAGTTGACATGCAAGGCAGTGAGAGAAAAGGTTGGAGAAGGAATCTCATGCGGAGGCCTACAGCCGTGATGAGTGACTAGGTAGTCAAAGAACTGGCCTGTTTGACCCTCAGGCATCTCATACAGGGCTTGATATCCGGGTGCAGGGTGCCAAATAATTGGACTACGGAATCTATATCCTAACCAGGATGGCCCTGCTCTCAAAATGCTTTCGCCATAGAGGTTCAAACGGTTGGCAGCTAATTCAAAATTCTCATACTTAAACGGTTCCCTGAGCTGGATGTTTGGATTAGAGATTCGGTACCAAAATTTGGCTGCATCAATGGCGAGGTCTTTGATAGAAAGAAAATATTCTAAACTTTGTCGAATGAGTGCCTCATGCATGGGTCCTAACGTTTCAATGACACCCAGAGTCCTCATGAGGTTTCTATGTGCTTTCCATAACTGCACTGGGTTCCTAGGCTCAGCCCTTACCCACAAATCTAGGCCATTTTTCTGCCTCTGGAAAGTATTATAGGCTTTGAGCCATTTAATATGATTAACCCTGAATGAGATGAATGCTTGCAATTGGATGTCTCCAACAAAAGGGCCAAGGTTCAGCTCAGTCTCCTGATCTAGCACGAGGTTATGCAAATAGAATTCACACAGCAATCTCTGGACCTTCACCCCATAATGTTTACAGTAGTCTATAAAGTCATTGACAATGTTAATTTGTATAGGGGCGCCTGCTTTAAAACCTTTTATTTTTAATTGTAAATACTGTTCCAGTAAAAACAGAGCATAGTTTTTGGCAGGGGCCCTACATGCTAAAACGTCATTGTATAAAGAACACAAGGTATCCATCTGCTTGATAATAGTACCTAGCCTACGGGTTACCTTTGCAAATTTCTCTTGTTCCTTTCGCCATCCTTCAAAGGCCTGGCTTTCGGCTTGATTGACGTTCCTTAGTTGCTGTTGTAGTTCTTCATACTTCTCGTGAGGGACCGTTTGCTCTCTAAGCCTTTCTGCTTCTTGCTGAGCCTGTTTCAATCCCTGGCGCAAGGTCACTATCTTTGGATCTCTTCTCCATGCAGCAGTGGAGGCCGGGAGTTTTACCTGAACTTTCTTATTGCGTTGTTTCGAGTTCAGAACCCTTATCACCCCTGAGGGTGGTGCCTCCGTCTGAATTTTCTTGTTATCCGTTTCTTTTTTAACATGAATATCAGTTTGCTGCTGTTCCTTTTCAAATGGAACAACAGTCTGTTCTTCATCATCATTTGGAACAACAGCTGGATTTTCAGCAGGGTTTTGAACAGCAGGGCGATTGTTGGTCCTCCGCCTTTTTTCCTTGCGGGGTTTTACTGCAGTGGCCACCTTTTTCTTCCCTGCGGTCTTCCTTACCCTCTGCCTTGCTTTCAGGATCCTGATCTGCTGGTGGAGTTGGGCTATTATGCTCAATAATCTCTGCTGTTCCTTTCGCAATTCCTTAATTTCCAGCATTTCATTAGAAGGAACAACAGGCTGTCTGCTGCGGTTTGGACCGTGACTAGTCCCTGGATCTTTCTCCTGGGGTGTTTCTTCGCTGTTCTGCTCTGGCTGTTCTGGGGTAGGAACCTTAGCTGGTTCCGTCACTTCCTGGGCAATTTCTTTTTCTGCTCCTACTTCCTCCAGAATTTCCTCTAGTGCCTTGGGAACGGATTGTTCCCGTTTAGTATCTCTTATCTCCTCTTCATCATGAACAGGAAGATTTCCTTCTTCTGCCTCTTCTGCATGTGGTTTCTCAGATGCATTTTCTTCTTGGGGTTTGTCATGGAGGTCTGCTGGACTGGAAGGTTGGCCATACTCACCCATATTGGCCAAAACTGCGGCCAATTCATCTTCTCCCACTGGGTCCTGTGGTGGGCTACCTTCCTGTTGTCCCATTTCCTCCTCCTGCTGGATTGTTCAGCTTCTACCTCAGAAAGCTCAGCTTCTTCCTCAGTTTCTTCTTTGGATAGCTTGGCCTCCTCTTCCGATTGCTCGGCCTCATCTTCATATTGCTCGGCCTCTTTTCTCTCTTCTCCTTCGGCATGCTCTACTTCTACTTCTGGCCGTAAGGATTGCTCGTCCTCAATTTCTACTGGCTGGCTGGTGCTTTCCTGAAGCTTTTCCAGCCTTCCTCGTATCCGAGCTAACCGGACTGATTTTCTGCGCTTCTCTGGCTGTTCGGGTGTACCGGTGGCATGCTTACGCTTTGCCAATTCCTGGCATGTTTCTGGTTGTTCAGATGTACTAGCAACATGTTTTTGTTTTACTAATTCTCTGTGTTTTTCCAGATGTTCTGGTGTGCTTGTAGTATGTTTACGTTTTGGGGATGGTGCTGTCACCCTTCCCTCAATTATTGCAATTAGCTCTTCCCAGCTGCTTTGCTGCTGGGTGAGGCTATGACTAACAATTAATTGAATTAACCCGTAGTGACTAACGACTGACTCTACATGCTGTGCCTTTTTTAAGCTTCGTGCAACGTCATAAAGTAACGAATTCAGAAGTGCAGGTAGATTTAAAGAGCATTTCTGCTTTAAAACAGCTAGAGTTTAAGATGTCGTGGTCTTACCACGTCTTTTCTACCCTCGAAGGTGATGTAGCTTTGCACGGTTCTTGCTAATTCTGCCCAGGGCTCCCCTAGCATTGCTGGGAGAACTCCCTTCCCTTTAATCGTCAAGCTCTGGCCTTCGTCCTGGAAGATTTCTATAATCTTCTGTAGTCGTTCCTTTTTTAGTGTCCATACAGGTCCGGTGGCTGGTAGTCCCGAGACTTTTGTGATTATATCGTCGGTGACTGCTATCTGCTTCCCCCTTACTATGGAGTAATCCTCCTGCAGATTCTGCAGGAATTCAATCGCCACTGTTTCATTAGACTCCTACAAGCGGTTGAGATAAGTCAGCCACCCTGCTCTTTCCAGGATCTCCCGGGCAGCAGCGGAGACTGTCAACACCTGAGGTTCCCTTCGAATTGCCCTTCCTCCCATGGTTTCACTGTGGATTCTCAATGGAACAACAACTGCTTGTGCTGTTTGAAACACAGAGAGGGTAATAATCGCAAGATTAAGAAAAAACACAGAGTATGCAATAGAAATGGCTTATGAACAGCAACTTGTGTGGAAAATAGAAATATCATGCCGTTAAGCTGTGCCATACCCTAGTACACTATCTTTCCCGAATAGTGAGCTGACACATAATCCAGGGAATAATGAGGTTAACCTCCCCCCCACAATGTGATAGGCTGTCCCAGCCGTCAAATAAAGGAGCAGCACCCGATCTGCAACAGAGTCATAAAGGAACAACGTATGAAAATATGCCATGTTTAGAAAAACAACGAATTACCGAAATCGAGGCATAAAGTTGGATCGCGTATTACGTAAGAGGCTGTTGTGATATGATGCGAGGCTGGGGGATAGGACGTCTGTCGTACTTGCCAAATCTCAAGTGGTCATTGTCACTTCCTTTGCCATGATTGGTGGTAATAAATGTTCATGCGATATATAAGTCGGGAAATAATATATGATTAGTTCCTAGGATATAAGAAACAAAAGAGTATTAGTATCTTACCTATTGGTGTAACCAATGTGACTTCAATACCATTAACAGTGCTCTGCTACCGACAGGTGTCCATAACCTTGGCAGAGTTGTTTATTTCACCCCTGGAACCATGATCCTTTATGTGTATATTAAGGAATGTAATGTCAAAGTGTAGGCCATTATGCTGGCTTGGTAACCAGTTTAACCATAATGCCATTCACGAGGAAGGAGCGAAAAGTGGGCAGGTCGGCTCGTGATGAGACCTCCTGTTCCAAGGTTTGTTTATTTGATATACCTTTTGGACCATATCCCTAGTGTGGTGGCCATAGTGGGAATGCTACTTCACTTCCATCCTCATGATCATGGTAGGCTGGCTCTTGATGAGACCCCCTATCCTGCATTTGACAACTTATAATTCATCTTTTTACTTTTTTCTTCTTTTTCATAAAGCACTTTTCCTTATTTATACACAAAGGGTGGTTCAACACTCCTTAAGAGTAGGAATGGTGGAAGAAGTCTTATCATCTCAATAGGAAGATATAAACCCTTTGCTCTTATTCCTAAACAATAATCAAAGAGGATTAAAGGGAATGTCATGATAAAGATAACCAATCAAAGCAAAATTAGTAAGACAATGACAACAAAAGATGATGAATAAGTGTGTCCTTCCTTTTGTCCTCTTACCAATACAGAGCCTTATAAAGATAGCGATTTATAATTTGCGGATTTCAGTATGTTGTGATTTTGTGTTCATTGCATAAGTGCATAGCTGTCTCTAAAGACTTTGAAAGAACAGGAGCAAGAAGCATCCTCAATTTAGATCAGCAAAAGGGATAAGCTGTTTCACAAGGAGAGAAAAAGTATGCTAGAAGTGTTCCTTTTGGAAAGAGGAACAACAAAGGAGCATAGATCTCAAAAGTGCAAATGCCGTTCCTTTTGAAAAAGGAACAGCAGAACACACCAATGCCGTTCCTTTGAAAAAGGAACAACAAAAATTAAAATTAAAAAAAAATGTTATCTTCTTGGAAAAGGACAGCAAAACACTCGAAATGACGTTCCTTTTGAAAAAGGAACAACAACCATGAAAAATGTTGTTCCTTTGAAAAAGGAACAGCAAAAGACGCAAAAATGCCATTCCTTTGAAAAAGGAACAGCAGAAATCAAAAATATGTTGCGCCTTTGGAAAAGGGACAACAAACACACCGCAGTGCCGTTCCTTTTGAAAAAGGAACAACAAAAATCAAAATGTTGTTCCTTTAGAAAAGGAACAGCAGAACAAGCAAAGCCGTTCCTTTTGAAAAAGGAACAACAGAAAATCAAAGATGATGTTCCTTTGGAAAAGGAACAGCAGAAAATCAAAGATGATGTTCCTTTGGAAAAGGAACAACAGAAAATCAAAAATGTTGTTCCGTTAGAAAAGGAACAGCAGAAAATCAAGAATGTTGTTCCTTTAGAAAAGGAACAAGAAAACATTTAGTTCAAACATATGTACAAGAACGACTCAAAGAAAATAACTTATGTACAAATTGTAAAAAGAAATGAATTCCTTAATGAATTACAGGTAAGGAAGACTTCTCTTCCTCTCCTAAAATCTCCATATCAGTGTCTCGGCGTAGCTGCTGGCAGAAGGATTCCCGAGTGAGTGGTTTATGATAGAGATGAACTCGGTGGCCATTTACTTTGAAGGCATATCCAGAACCGTCAATGGTGATAAGAGTAAGGGTCCCATTGTCATGTACCTTCTGGATTTCGTATGGTCCCAACCAACGAGTCTGGAGTTTCCCAGGGAAGTCCTGAAACCTGGAGTCGTACAACAGAGCCCAGTCTCCCTCGTGGAAGACTTTGTTTTTGATGAGCGCATCATGCCATTTAGCTCGCTGTTGTTGAATCAGTGCTGTATTTTGTAGTGCAGAGAACCTAATTTCATCCAATTCATTGATCTACTGTAGTCTATTAATCTGTGCCTCACTTAGATCTAAGCCAACTTCCTGTGTTGTTCGTAATGTTTGGATTTCAAATTCTATGGGAAAAATGGGTTGTTTTCCAAACACTAATTGATAAGGTGAGTAACCAGTGGTGCTTCTCCATGTTGTTCTATAGGCCCAGAGTGCTTCAGGTAGTCTGGCAACCCAATCACGCCTATCTGATGCGATGGTTTTCGTTAGGATTGATTCTATTACCTTATTGCTTCTTTCTACTTGTCCATTCGCCTATGGGTGGTATGGAGTAGTGATTTTATGCTGGACGTGATAATTGTTGAGTGTTGCAGCTAATCTATTCCCAGAAAATTTTGGTCCTCCATCTGTAATTATTTCCCTTGGAAGACCATAACGTACAAATAGATGGAAGAGGAATTGTATGACAAAGTCCTCTGTGGCTCTTGGCAATGCTTCTGCTTCAACCCATTTGGTGACATATTCTGATTTGATGATGAGTTGATGGGTCCAACGAAATCAAGAGCCCATTGCTCGAATGGTTCAATGACTAACTGTGGTTTCAGAGGCATCTCGTCAGCTTGACCAGGACATCCTGCTCGCTGGCAACTATCACAGGCTTGGACAAATTTCTTTGCATCTCTGAAAATCGTGGGCCAATAATATCCTGTCTGCAATACTTTATGTCTAGTTCTACGCTAAGCGAAGCGTCCACCACACAGTCCATCATGACAGGCTTTTAGGATGTCAAAGATTTCATCTTCTCGAACACATCTCCTGATATGCATGTCTACCCCTGTGTGAAACAAATAGCCCCCAATCCATGAGAATCGAGCACTCTTTTGAACAATCTGTTTGCGCTCATTAGGGGTTAGGTGTTTTGGTAATCTACCTACTGCGAGGTAATTGGAAACATCTACATGCCAGGGTGTTTGAACGGCAACAGGAAACAGATGTTCGTCCGGAAACCAATCTTCAACTGCTGCTGCATTGATTGGCTTCGGCATTCTTGAGAGAAAATCGGCTACAGGGTTTTCTTTGCCAGGCCGATCCTTGATTGTGATATCGAATTCCTGCAATAAAATCAACCATCTAGTTATTCTGGCATTTGTGATAGGCTTATTTGCTAAATATTTTATGGCAGAATGATCTGTATACAAGATAACAGGATAGCCTATACTATAATGTCTAAACTTATTGATAGCATGTATTACAGCTAGGAATTCTTTTTCAGTAACAGTGTAATTTAATTCAGCAGGGGATAAATTTTTGCTGATGTAATAGGTAACATATGGTTTTTTATCCTCTTCCTGCCCAAGGACTGCACCAATTGTTGTATCTGAGGCATCAGATGATATCTGGAATGGTAAATCCCAATTTGGTCCTCGAAGGACTAGGGCTGTGGATATGAGCTTCTTTAAATCCTCGAAAGCACACTCACATTTTTCTGTCCAAAGAAAATCAACGTTACCAATTAGTGCATATAAAGGTGCAGCAATGTGCGAATAATGTTCTATAAATCGTCTATAATAACCAGAAAATCCAAGAAAGTTGCGTACCTCTGTTTGAGTAGTAGGAGTGGGAATAAGCAAAAGTATTTGAATTTTGGCTGGGTCTACCTAAATGCCGGCTGCTGAAACATAGTGTCCTAGGATAAGTCCTTCAGTCATCATCATGTAAAATTTTTCGTGGCTTAAGCAAAGCCTGGTAGAGATGCAACGTTGTAGGACTTTTTCTAGGGTGTCTAGTGCTGGATCAAAATCATCTCCATATGGTGTAAAGTCATCCATGTATACTTCAATTCCATCATTTATTAAATCTGAAAAAATGCTAAGGATAGCCCTTTGGAATGTGGCAGGAGCATTACATAGGCCAAAAGGTAGAACTTGATAGGCAAATGTTCCCCAAGGACAAGTAAAAGTAGTTTTGTCCTGGTCTTCAGGGGCAATCTGAATCTAATTATATCCACTGAAGCCATCCAGGAAAGAAAAGAATTTCTTTCCTGCTAAAATATCTAATACTTGGTCTATGAATGTGTTATGAAACCAGCTCAAGAAAAGATAGAAAAGATAGATCAACGCCTTAGAATTCAGCCTCTTCGAGGGGGCAACCTCCTTTACATTACATAAATGAACAATTCTTGGATGATACAAATGACAAAACCTCATTTCTATATATAGGAGTCTAAGGAGTCACAATATAATCCAGCCGACCTAACAATAATAATATAAAGCCACAAAAATAACAATAGAGGGATTCTATGGGGCACAGAAATAACAATATGGGGGTAATAGGGGCACAACAATATAAATAAGGGGTATAACTACAATAGTAATGGGGTAATCACTAGTATTATAGGGACCCAACATGCCCCTCTCCTTCAAAAAAGTGTTGTCCTCAACGCTTGAGTAGTTCTGGATACTTCTGCATAAAATTCTCATCCTCCCATGTGGAATCTTCAGCGGATAAGTTCTTCCACTTGATAAGATACTCTGAAATTGATCGATTTCGTAGCTGTCGAGTTCTTGTTTCTGTGACTGCTTCCGGTTCCAATATAATTTTTCCTTCCTCGTCAAGTTCTGGCAATATTGTTTGAATTGGGAGCTTGTCACCTATAACCTTCTTTAAACATGAAACATGGAAAACTGGGTGCAATCGAGAAGCTGCAGGAAGCTCCAATTTGTATGCCATAGTACCAATCTTTTGCAACACCTTGTACGGACCATAATACTTTGGTGATAATTTATTATCCTTCTTAGCTTGCTTTAGGGACATTTGCTTATATGGTTGTAGCCGTAGGAATACCCAATCACCTACATCAAAACTTCTTTCACTGCGATGTTGATCTGCCTGTTGTTTCATTCTATTTTGTGCCAACACGAGGTTATCCTTTAAGAGTTGGAGGACTTGTTGTTGATGTTCGATGTGATGTTCCACTGCCTGAACCTTAGAATTTTCTCTTAAATATGATGTGATGGATGGTGGTTGATACCCATAAAGTGCCATAAATGGGGTCATTTTTGTTGCTGTATGGAAGGAAGTGTTATACCACCATTCAGCCAGAGGCAACCATTTGACCCATTGTGTCTGTTTATCAGATACAAAGCAACGAAGATATCCTTCCAAACATTTGTTTACTATCTCAGTTTGCCCATCAGATTGAGGATGATAAGATGAGCTATGAGCTAACTGAGTACCAAGACAAGAAAATAATTCTGTCCAAAAATTTCCAGTGAAAATGGGATCTCTGTCACTTACAATAATCTTTGGGTTTCCATGTAGCTTTTGAACTGTTTCCATAAATGCAGTAGAAACTGTACTGGCTTTAAATGGATGTGATAATGCACAAAAGTGTGCATACTTGGTAAGTCTGTCAACTACCACCATGATGACACTCTTTCCCTCAGACTTGGGTAAACCTGTGATAAAATCCATTGAAACCTCCTCCCAACGTTGGCTTGGAATGGATAAAGGTTGTAATAGACCCGGTGTCTTAATTGTTTCAACTTTATTTTGTTGGCAAACCAAACATTCCGCCACAAACTTTTGAATATCTGATTTAAGGCCATCCCAAAAAAATTCCTTCTTAACCCTGTGGTAAGTTTTTAAAAATCCTGAGTGCCCTCCTAAGGGAGAAGTGTGCAATTCCATAAGAATCTTTTGTTTTAGCTGGGAATTCTTACAGAGGTATAAGCGATCTTTGTACCATAACGAATCATTTTTCCAGCTAAATGTATCAGAAGTACTGGAATCTTGTTGTAGCTTTCGAATAAGTGCCCACACTTCTTCGTCATTCTTCCATTCCTCCCTTGCTTCGTTTATCCAATCTGGTTGGATAATAGAAATGGCACACAACAATGCTTCCACATCCTCATCCTTTCTTGAGAGTGCATCTGCCACCACATTTTGCTTCCCTTTTTTTGTAGATGATTTCAAAGTCATAACCCAACATCTTTGTGACCCACTTTTTTTGCTCTTCAGAGGATAATCTTTGTTCTAAAAAGTATTTAAGGCTATCATGATCCGTTTTTACCTTGAAGGGTCGCCATTTCTTAAGTGCATGGAGTATTGCCAACATTTCCTTCTCATAAATAGCTTTTCTTAGAAACTTTCCCTTGATTGGACGACTTTCAAAAGCAATGGGTCTTTCATCTTGCATTAGAACAGCACCAATTCCATTTCCTGAAGCATCACATTCCACAATAAAGGTTTTTGTGAAGTCCGGTGTAGCTAAGACCGGTGCTTGGCACATTGCCTCTTTAAGATGTTCAAAGGCCTTTGTTGCTTCCGGAGTCCATGAAAATGAATCTTTCTTCAATAATGTTGTTAGAGGTGCTGCTATTCTCCCATAATTCTTAACAAACTTGCGATAATACCCTGTCAACCCAAGAAATCCTCGCAGATGCTTTATGGATGTGGGGATTTTCCATTCCTTAATGGCTTTAATTTTGCTAGGGTCTACCTTAACTCCTTCATGAGATACAATATGACCCAAATATTCCACCTCCTGGACTCCAAAGAAACATTTGGATCTTTTTGCATATAATTGTTTCTCCTCCAATAGTTGTAGCACCCTGTCAACATGTTCAACATGATCCTTCCAAGACTTGTTGTAGATTAGTATATCATCAAAAAATACTAACACAAATTTTCTAAGGAATGGTTTGAAAATTGAATTCATCAAACCTTGAAATGTTGAAGGTGCATTGGTAAGGCCAAAAGGCATGACCAAAAATTCATAATGACCCTCATGAGTTCTAAATGCCGTTTTCGGAATGTCTTCAATCTTCATTCTGATTTGATGATATCCCGAACGAAGATCCAACTTGGTGAAGTAAATTGATCCATGCAATTCATCAATAACAGGAATGGGGAACTTATCTTTAATAGTGAGCTTGTTGAGCTCCCTATAATCCGGACACATGCGCCATGATCCATCCTTCTTGTGCACCAATACTACTGGAGCTGAGAAAGAACTTTGACTCGGTTGAATTATACCAGCCTCTAGCATTTCTGCAACCATACGTTCAATTTCACTTTTTTGGACATAGGGATATCTGTACGGCCTGATGTTTGGAGGAACACTTCCTGGAATCAGATGAATAGCATGATCATGATCACGCATAGGTGGGAGACCTTTGGGAGTCTCAAATACCTTGGAATGATTGTCCAGGACTTTTTGGAGATCTGGAGAAATAGATGATTCCAATGTGGAAACATCTAGCGAACATAATTGTGCAATTACACCTCTTTGCTCCTTTTTTAGAAGCTTTGTCATGCCATTAGAGCTGATTATCTTTCCTGGTTTCCCTGCAATACCCCTTAATTCAACTTCCTTTCCTTCCGTAGAAAATTTGATGAAAAGTTCTTGAAAATTAAAAGCTATTGTACCCAAGGATTGTAGCCATTGGACTCCTAGTACAACATCAGCACCTCCCATTGGAATGGAAAGCATTGGGCTAGTCAATACATATTCTCCCATGGATAGCTTGATATTATGGCACTTTCCAGAGCAATTTATTGTTCCTCCATTTGCAATCATCACTTGACACTCTGGTGCTGGATATAGGAAGCAATTCAATTCTTTTGCTACCCTACAATGAATAAAATTGTGGGTGCTTCCTGAATCAATCAACACTATTACCTTTTTCTTCTTGATTTGTCCTTCTATCTTGATGGTTTGAGGAGTGGTAATTCCCGCCAATGCATTACAAGATATGGTCGGATTTATTTGTTCTTCATCTAGGCTTTGTTCCTGGAGTATATCTTCTTCTTTTGACCTTTCTTGCTCCTTTTCTTCTTCCTCTTCACAATCTATGTAGAATAATTTCTTCTCAGCACACTTATGACCTTTAGTGTATTTGCTATCACAACTGTAACAAAGCCCTTTTGCTCTTTTTTCTTCCAATTGTTGTGGTGTCAACCTTATAGGTTGTGGAAGACTAGGGGCAACAACACTTCCGTCTTTATAGTTGTGAGTGGTATGCTTCCTGGTTGCCATAATTTTGCTTTCCATTTTTCTTGCTAACCTGAATGCCTTCTCTAATGAATCAGGTTCCCAAAGGCGAACATCATGTTGGATATTATCCTTTAAAGACCCTATGAACACATCAATCCTATGCTCCTCTGGAATATCTTTTACCCTTATGTTCAATTTTTGGAACTCCTCAATGTGCTCCATTATTGAACCCTTTTGTTTGAGACTTATCAATTGGCTAAAAAAAGTGTTGCTTTTTGTATCCTCATAATGTGCTATCAATTCTTCCGTAAAAATTGCCCAAGTGATAAATTGTTTACGAGAGCAAAGCCATTGATACCATACAAACTGATTTGGTTCCAAATATACAGTTGCCATACGTACCTTTTGTGTGTTTTGCACATTATTGAGATCGAAGAATTGCTCCATCTGTAATATCCATGTGGCGGGATCCTTGCCATCAAACTTCCTCATATCGATTTTTGGAATATGGTGATTCTTCGATCCAACATTAGCATCTATGGAATCATGATTAACATTTCTTTTGTTCTCATCATGAGTTTCCTTTACTACCTTTTCACCATTAGTGACCCTTTCTTGTAGCAACTTCTTCAATTCTTCCATGTCTGTCTTCAAATCTATCTTCAAATCATCCATCTTAGCTTCCATTCCCTTTATCTTAGATTCCACGCCATTTACCTTAGATTCCATGCCACTTATCTTAGCTTCTGTTAGCTTTTGTGAGCGTGACATTTGTTGCACTTGTTCTTGTAATTTTGATATATCATGTAGCATTTCTTCCTCTTCTTCATGAGTCATGCTAGAGCTTTCAGGTTCCTTACTAGGTGTTTGCATTTTCTTTCCTCGGGGCATCAGTTACCGATAATAATGCTTTACTATGCCCTTTGAATTCCGTTAAACCAAGCTTACACAAAAGTTTAAAAAAAAAACTACACACCTTTTTTCACTTTATAGAAGCCTGATATTGAATCTGATGTATCTCTGTAATTTCAGATCATCCAGTTCTGAAATTGCTACCTGTAGTAGCCCTCTGCGTCCTCTTTCCAATGCCACAAGTCTGAGCCAAATTGGATTCTCCAAGGAAGAGTTATGTGAAATCTCCCACAGTGACTTGGTTTTAGACTAGTTCAGTAGAGCGAACTTGTACGACGTGCCACGAGTCACTGTTTCAACCTTTGAATCTGAAACACACATACAAGAAACTACAGTCCATTCTCTTTCTGTACCTTCTTACGAAATTTCAATCCGATCCCCAGAGAGAAAGTTATGACGATTTTCCCCAGGTCACCTGTTTTGAATGTAATTCAGGAGTCTGCAAAAAGACCAACTTCCTCAGATCATATCTCCGCAAATATTGCGCTAAAAGCTCTGAAATTCGGACCCAAGGTTCAACGTGATTTCTTCTCAAATGGGTTTTTTTTGCGACTTCTGAAACGTCACAGAACAAAAGTTATAGCGAAAATGCCACGATGACCTGTTTGGAGCAGCGAAACCCTAGAATCCAAAGCTCTGATACCAAATGTTATGAAACCAGCTCAAGAAAAGATAGAAAAGATAGATCAACGCCTTAGAATTCAGCCTCTTCGAGGGGGCAACCTCCTTTACATTACATAAATGAACAATTCTTGGATGATACAAATGACAAAACCTCCTTTCTATATATAGGAGTCTAAGGAGTCACAATATAATCCAGCCGACCTAACAATAATAATATAAAGCCACAAAAATAACAATAGAGGGATTCTATGGGGCACAGAAATAACAATATGGGGGTAATAGGGGCACAACAATATAAATAAGGGGTATAACTACAATAGTAATGGGGTAATCACTAGTATTATAGGGACCCAACAGAATGGGAGAGGAAAGTGATCTTTTTGTGTTGCTTTATTTAGTTCCCTGTAATCAACACAAATTCTCCATTTTCCATTCTTTTTTGGTACCACCACAAGCGGAGAGACCCATTTACTATCAGAAATAGGATAGATAAAATTGACATCTAAAAGTTTCTGAAGTTCAGCTTTTACCACATCCTTTAGATGAGGATTAAGTTTTCTTTACAGTTGACGAACAGGTCTGGCATCTTTTTCTATATAAATGTGGTGTGTACATAATTGGGGATCGATTCCTTTCATATCAGGGTAATCCCATGCGAATGCTTCTTGATATTTTCTTAACAAATGGATGAGCTTCGTTTCTTGTTCAGGTGTGAGGTTGGCATTGATATTTAAAGTTTTTCCCGGTTCAATTTCCACAATTTTACTATTTGCAACAGAAGTAACGGGTATTGTTTGGTCATGCGTATCTTTCAGAGGATCTTCCTCTAATTCATTGTCAAATGCTGCTTCTATCATGTGACACTGTGTGCAGGATCCGGATTCAGTTTGACTAATGAAGTTGTTAATGGCATCATCTTCTGTTTGATCTTTAAAATCAAGTGCCTCTTGTATAGTCAATGGAGATCTAATGTTATCAGTAAGGTATGATACAGGGTGCTTGTTAGTTTTAATTATTGTGACACTTGGCTGCGCTGGAGGATATAGAACTAAATTTTTGATATTTGGTCCTTTCGTTATGGTCATATTTCCCTGCCGGCAGCCAATGTAGGCATTGGCAGTGGCAAGCCAAGGTCTACCTAAAATCAGCGGGTGTCCATCAAGTCGGGGTTTTGGATTAATTATCAGGAAATCGGTTGGATATTCCTAGGAATCTATAGAGACCATGACATCATGTAGAGTACCCTCTGGTCTAACCACAGATCGGTCAGCCAATTCTAGCAAAGTAGAGGTGGGTTCTACAGATGTAATGCCGAGCTTTTGGCAAGTAGTGGT
The DNA here is from genome assembly GCA_031772625.1 of Pinus tabuliformis. Classification (NCBI taxonomy): domain Eukaryota; kingdom Viridiplantae; phylum Streptophyta; class Pinopsida; order Pinales; family Pinaceae; genus Pinus; species Pinus tabuliformis. Next base: position 328,389,701 of record CM062804.1, on the reverse strand, counting down.
TGTTAAAATATTAATTGCAGCTCCTAGATCAACTAAGGAATTAGACAGGGTCTGACCATAAATTTGAACAGTTACAATTGGATTTCCTGGGTCTTCATATTTAATGGGTGTTTCTTTCCTAGATAGTAAATCAGATAAAGTACCGACTACTTGGACTCTTGGATTAGTTGTTATGTTCCTCCTTGGTTTCTTTATGCACAATTCTTTGATAGTTTTTGCGTATATAGGAATGTCTTGAATGGCTTGGAGGAATGGGATTTTTATGTACAAATTTTGTAATTCTCCCAGAATGTCGAAGTCAGGATACTGTAAAGGTCGAGGTATGACTAATCGTTTTGGGAACGGAGGAGAGGATGTAGTTGCTTGATTACGAGTCTGCTGCTTATTTACATCCTCTTGTTGCAACTGATGTTCTCTTGGTAACTGATCTTCAATATGAACTGTTTTATCTCCCTCAGTTTCAATAATATGTCCAGATCGTAAGTGAAGATCATTGCACTCCCTCAGGTCGGGTCCTATTTCTGGTGATTCTATGATTTGGAGAGATTGGACCGGTCTGTTATTTGGATTGGGGTTGGGTTGGGCTGGAAGTTGCGGTCTCAGATTAGACTGGGGATTTTGTTATAAAGCTGGCAGAGTAGGTTGAGGGAGTGGAATAGTTCCTACTGGCTGGTGCATTGGTCTTTGCTAGTTTGTCTGCCAAGGTGAACTTTGTGAAGTAGGGGGAGTCCATTGTGGAGGATATGGGCCATTTTGCCAATATGGTGGAGTGTAAGGGAAATTCGGCCAACCAGATTGGCTTGCCTGATTCAGCCACGGGTTTGAAGAAGGAAACCACTATGGTGACTTGTTTGAAAATGGGGGTTGAGATTGATTTTGCCACATACTATATTGTTGAGCATTATACTATGGAGGCTGAAAAGAAGAAGTTGGGTCTGGAAACATACCAGATTGTCTCAGCTGCCACTGGCGGCGCTGGTTGATCAAGTACACCGATTCTGGTTCTTCTTCCGCTTCCTTATATACTGCTTTCAATCCAGGAAGTGAGGGGCAGCTCTCCGTAAGGTGATCTTTTGTATAGATGGCGCATGTTTGGACTATATCCAGTGGACATTCCTTGTGGCTATGCTTTTTCCTGCATCGGGGACAGAAGATCGCCAAATTCTGTTCTGCCTCCATCTACTTCTGTTTAGCCTGCATAATATCAAGTTGTGTAGTTAGTGTCCCCAGAATATCAGTTTTAAAATTTTCTAATAAATTTCCAATCTCTACACGTGTTACTCCTTCTGTTGATATTTTGTTATCTCTTGCAAACCGATCATATTCTGTCGGTTTTACTCTTGTGCTGCCTCTCGAACTCCTGATACATAAATCAATGATGTCACCAAAACTCTCTTGATAAATATCCCCTTTTCCCATGATGTTTAATGTTTCAATCCACTGTTCCTTCATGCCCCTTATCAATGCAGTTTTTAACACATTATCAGGTAAAGGTAGCGATGCATAAGGAGATCTTTGTAGATTGTACTGAAAACATTCCACATACTCCTCTAATGTTTCATTCGGTTTGGCTGTCATTTGGAATATTTCGTCCTTTAATTCTCTAGACCTACAATAATCCTGATATTTTTTTAAGAAGGATTCTTTCATTTGATCCCAATTGTTGATAACCCCACCACCTAGTCCCATAAACCATCTTAAAGCAGCCCCTTTTAATGTAGAGGGGAATAATTTCAATTTCTAGGGATCGGTGGTGTAATCATATCCCCTGCACAACACATCGAATTCGAATAAAAATGCAACCGGATCTTCTGATGTGAGACCGTGAAATGTAGGGATATGTTGAAGAGAGATAGCTTTCATGGGCGCATTTGCTGTAGAATCCACTATAGGATATTGTAATGTATAGGTTTGAGTGTTTGGCTGGTTATGAGCCATAGGATCGAATATATGCTAATAACCTTCTGGGATATCTAGGAGGGTATTCCTAGGTTGAGAGGGAATGGTTTTGACAGGGATAGTTTTAATAGCACTTCCTTTATCTGGGATAATGAGAATACCTGATGTCTGAGGAGATTGGATTCCTTCAACAATGATTTTTGCAGCGCTCCCCTTATCTGGGCTATTTAATGGCTGATTTGTTCCAATAGGAGATTTTGGTTCCTCGGTTTCCCCTGTTTCTCCTTCTCCTTCACAAAAGTTGCTGAAATTCCCTTCCTGCAATAGTTCTAGAGTAGAATTTTCAATTTCTTGAAAGTCCTGCTCTTCAGTTTGGCTATGCACCTCAGCAAAGGCTACAGATGGTGATCCTGTGGCCTGAAGGGAACTAGTAGGCTGTTTAGAAATGATTTTCCTGGGGCCTACTGATGGCTGAGATTCTGTTTTCTTATAGATTTCGTCTATGAAGGTCGTTCGGCCAAGGGTCACCGACCCCTTAGCTTTTTCAGGTTTGGATGGAGGTTTGATATTCTTTTCTGGTTTTTTCTGCTTAGTCATGCACTCAAATGAACTACTAAATTCTATTTAAACAAAGCAACAACAAATCTGTTAGGAAAGCGGAAAGTGGAGCACGGCTTTTACATGCTCCGCACGCAGGTTCTTACCTTCCGTTTTTAAGATCCAACTCTTCCCTAGCAGGTTCGTACACTACTCTGAAAAAGACAAATGGCTACATTCTTTCCCCGGCAACGGCGCCAAAATGTAGAGCTATAAAAAGGGTCTCTTTCACCTCTAATTACCTCACATTAATATGTTAATCCGGGAGCGTTTTGTTATTTCAAAGAGTGTCTCAGTCTGAGACTATCACTTGTCAGAGTAATGATAGTAGTACAGTGCTAAAAAATACAAGAGTAAACGGATGCTTGTCTATAACTAAGTTACTTCAAAAGAATAACTCCCACACTCAGAAAACTAGGCGACGTATCAGTCAAGGGTTCGGCAGCGATAACCCATCCCTTTGGAAACTGATGGAAAGGAAATTAGAGCACGGAGCACAGGTCTGGGAGCTAGACAGTAAATGCCGAGGCTCACTACAGCCTTAGATCGTCTCTCACACCAAAATAACAAATGCGAGTAAATGGAACGGCAGATAGAAAAATGGAATAGCAAATAAGAAACTAAGTCTTGCGAGTAATAATCAAACTTAATCTACCAACTCAAATGCACTCATCGCAATCAAACGACAATCTTTCACTTCTTAAGGCAAATCAAGCAGGACACACTAATAGAACAGCACTAATTACTGATAAGTTATGGAACAGCGTCTGCAAATCATATACGCACACAACACTCTGGAACAGTAATCTGATCAATCTTAATTAACAGGAATACGACTGTGTTTCAAAATAGAACAGCATTACTTCTGAATCCAACAATCGTAAAGAACACAACTTTCAGATGAATTCTATAACATGAATGTACAGCACAAAAGCTCTGTAACAAAATAGTAACAATATCCGGTCAAGACTAATAATATTCAATTAACTCCAAAAGGATCAATAATATAATGCAGAGTCAATACAACAGTTCTGTCTATAAAAACCTTAATGAATTAATCTTAACAGAGCATGTGATGTGAACTTATAAAGCATATCAGATTACCAAATAATGACGATAAGCAAACCACGCAGAAATCAAATCGTAGTGATACAGAAGCAAGTGTCCTCCGGGGCCAGGCCCTTAGCCTCCAAGGGTACACCGCTTTAAGTTAATCCAGACGCAGAGATAAGATAATCACCAAGTTTATATTAATGCATAAAACAAAAGTACAATGAACCAGTTCTCAACGAGACTCGATGATCAAAGTTTGATCTTTAACAGAAAATTACATAAAAGCATAATGCCGTGTCCCTCAAGCTAACAATGTCGTCCCTAAATATAAGGGTGACGGCGGAGATGTCTAAGTAACAAGATAGATAAAGCAGTGATCCCTCAGGATCAAGGATCCTAAGGGATTCACCAAACCGTTAATCCTTAATCATCTCTTTTCCCTCCTGTGCCGAGCTGGTGTCTTCTCCTCTTTTTCAGGGCCGATTTGCTTTGATCTGCTTAGCCTTGTTTGCATTCGGTTTCCCTTCAAAGGGACAACAGTTATCTCGTCTTTGTCCTTTCCTTTGGAATGGAAACTCCTCGTTTTCACTCCTCTCTGCATGAGGAATATGACAATTGTCAGCGTTTAGTCTTGCATATTAATCTCACATGTTTTGTTATAATTCTTTATTATTTTCCAAGTTCATGATGCAAAAAGGTTTACAAATTCTACTGAAAAGCCACTGAAATGACCATAAAAAGCATACCTTTTTAGTACTCCACAATGATGAGACCCGTTGTCTTATAATTATAAACCATTACCCTGTTTTGGTATGCAGTATTAGTAATGTTAGTTGAACTATCTCCCTATGATCATGGTAAGCAGGCTTGTAATAAGACCTCTTATCTTTTATATCAAATATACTTTAGAATTACAGTCTGAGCAATTATAACCCTTGATGAATGGGATGAACAATTTCCTCCTTAAGAGAATATGGATGACAGGATAAGAGTTGAAGATTCTAAGATTGAATCAGTATCTGTTTTATATTGATAACCATTTTCAGGCTGCTTAAAGACATTAAAATGGTTTACAGTATTTCTAAACCTTGAGAAGAGTTCACAAAAATAAAATGGGGTTTCAGAATCTAAACATACCTAATTTCCTAGAAATCTTCCTTTCGTTTAAGGCTTCCATTTTAAAAGAAAATACCAGAACTATTTCTTTTGAGAAACTTTTTCAATATAGTAAAGACCAATGGAAGGCTAACTTTATTTTTCCAAAATCCTAAAAATCTAAGCTATGTACAGAAATTTAGCTGAAAATTGAATATTTACAAAGGGAGAAGGGGTTACCTCCTCAATTGAAGAATTTTTTTAGGATAAGGCCGTTAACAGGAAGAGAATCTCTCTTTCCTGATAGATCTTGCAATATGAAAGTAGAAGGGCCTATCTTCTCATTGATTTGAAATGGTCTGAGCCACATTTTCTGGAACTTTGTGTGTTTTCCTTTATCCTCATGGGCTTTGTTCCATTTCAAAACTAGATCACCAACTTGCAATTGTTTTGAACTGGTTGAAGTCGTATCAAAAGATGACTTGATAATTTGCTGATGTTTTGCATGTATAATTCCAGTTTTTTCGCTTTCTTCTTCTAGTTTCAAAATTTGATCATGTCTTAGTTGAATAGAAGATGAGGGACTTTCTTCAATAAACTGCACTAAAGCTAGGGATGGAAGTACTAAATTTGTCAGTATGACCGCTTCCTTTCCATACACTAGATTAAATGGAGAAGTGCCTATGGAGGTTTTTTTTGTTATTCTATCAGCCCATAGTGCAAATATCAAAGATTTATGCCAGTTTTTATGATTCTGCTAAATAGTTCGCTTAATAATTCTAATAAGGTTTTTATTGGTGGATTCTGCCAAACCATTTCCATGTGGATAGTAATTTGCAGAATACCTCAATTTAAATCCTCTTTTGATAGCAAACTCAAGCATAGAATTTCCAGAGAAATAAGATGCATTATTAAAAACAAGAGCGTTCGGGACACCAAACCTGGTAATAATGAATTGGTCTATGAATTCCATAATTGCCTCAGAGTTCATTATCTTTAAAGGAATTTCTTCAACCCACTTAGTAAAGTAATCGGTGCCAGTAAGGATATACTTATGCTGTTTGGATGAAAGTGAAGTGATTTCTCCAATGATGTCCAATCCCCATTGCTCAAATGGTTGTTCAATGTTGACTGGTTGCAAAGGGGAAGTTGGCTTTCTTTGTCTTCCACTGGATGTTTGACAACTTTGGCATTTCCTTACATATTCATGAGTATCTCTGAACAAAGTGGGCCAATAATACCCAGCATGAATGATTTTGTGAGCTGTTGTGTGAGCTCCAAAATGTCCTCCTGCTGGTCCATCATGTAGTTCCTGCAAAACTTTTTGTGCTTCAAGTTTTTCTAAGAATCTTAATAAAATTGAATCATAATTTCACCTAAACAATACATCATCTACAATTGTGAAGTTTTTTGCTGTAAATCTAATGGCACGTTTGTTTTTATAGGAGATATTAGAAGGAGCATACCCGTTTTTTAAATAGAAAATCAGATCTGCATATTGTGATTCAGGATCCGTGGTACTTATCTGATTGATTTCTTCAAGATCCTCTGTACTTTTAGGTTCTTGAATGTTGGATGCTCCCTCTAAGAACCTGCAAAAACCTTGGCCTTTGAAAATATTTGCTGGCTTGATTTCCAAGTCATATTCTTGTAATGTTGTGACCCAATTTGCTCTCTTTTCTCCTAATTCCCTTTGAACTAGTAATTGTCTTACTGCTGAAAAGGGAACTATAACTTTTGTGTGAGCTTTTAAGAGGAAGGGCCTGTAGTGTTTAATGGCTTTGTACACAGCAAAGGCTTGTTTTTCAACTTCCGAATAATTTAGTTCAGCACCTTGAAGATTTGAGCTATAAAACGAAATTGGTGCTTCCAAGCTTTGATCATTAATTTGAGTCAACACTGCTGCAGAAGACGAAGCGGATGCAAGGGTATATAGTATGAAATGACTAGAAAAATTGGGAGTGCTTAAAGCAGGGGCGTTAATTATCAATTGTTTGATGGAATCAAATGCCTCTTTTTCTGTAGGTCCCCATTTAAACACTGAATTTTTCTTAATCATCATTTGCAATGGTAAAATAATCTGTGAAAAATATGGAACAAAACATTTAACAAAGTTAATTTGACCCAAAAATGACGGCATGGATTTTTTATTATGAAGGAATGGGATTTTAGAAATCTTTTATTCTGTCTGGATCAATATAGATACCATCTTTGAAACAATGAAGCCTAAAAGTTTTCCTTTATTAAGAGCAAAAAAGGACTTCTTTGGATTAAGAGAGATACCATACCTCCTACAACGTTCAAAGATTTGTTTTAAATCATGTAAATGATTAGACCTTTTCCTGGAAAATACAGTAATATCATTTAAATAGATAACTACTGATTTATTGAGCAATCCTTTGAACGCTATGTCCATGGCTCTCTGAAATGTAGCTCCTACATTGATAAGTCGAAAAGGAACTTTTTGGTAGGCATAAGTTCCCCACTTAGTTCTGAAGGTAGTTTTAAGCCTGTCTTCAGGATGGACCAGAATTTGGTTATATCCTGAAAAACCGTCTAAGAAGGACATTAGTTCTGAACCAGCTACCGAATGTAGTGTCTGCTCCATAGTAGGTAAAGGGAAGTTATCCTTTCGGCTTGCCTTATTAAGATTTCTGAAATCGATGCAAATCCTGATATCGCCATTTTTCTTTCTAACAGGCACCATGTTGGAGACCCAGTTTGAATGGCTCACAGGAAAAATTATCTTAGCCTTCAAGAGTTTATTTAATTCAACCTTTATTTGATTCTCTAGGTTAGGATGAATCTTTCTTAACTTCTGTTGCACTAGTTTTTGTTCAGAAAGCATTGGAATAGTATGTTGAATGATTGATGCATCGTATGTTTTCAAATCATCATATTTCCAAGCGAAGATAGATTTATTTTTTGTTAACAGCCTAATGAATGTTGTTCTCTCTTATAAAGAAAGTCCTAGTCCCAAATTGATGTTTTGAGGGTTTTCCTCAGTACCTAGGTTTATCAATTCAAATCTTAAAGTGGAACTCTGGAGTTTTGAATTGGTCACCCGTTTAAACCTATCTTTAATATCATAAAGATCTTCAAGCTTGACCACTGGTTTTGGTATTGATTTTTCCTCTTGTTTTTCTTTCATCTGAAGGTCATGATCAGTTTCATCAATGATTTGGTCATCGTAGGACTTGTCAGAAGTCAAGAAGTTTAAAATGTCTTCATCATGATTGAACACTCGCAAATTAGTGACATTATTGGGAATTCATGGTCTAAAAATTAACTCTACTGAAAATCTATCCGGGCTGTAATCTTCGGATCGTAGGAGTCTGGAAGAAACACTAGCTAGCAGGTCTGTTGCTGCATTCTGCGACCTAGGGCTGGGAGAAATATTGAATGCTAAAAATTGAGAGATGAGTTCCTGTACCAAAGATTGATAGTGTTTGAGATGACCAGAAAGGCAATGAATTGAATTTCTAACCTGTTTAATAACAATTTCTGAATCACCAAACACCTTCAAATATTGAACCTTGAGACCAATTGCTTTGTAAAGTCCTTGAACCAAGGCCTCATACTCAACTGTATTGTTTGTGCATTCAAATTCTAGTCTGAAAGATAACATAGTTTTTTCTCCCTCAGGACTAACTAAAATACATCCTGCTCCTGCACCTTCACTAGACTTAGACCCGTCAAAATATAGTGACCAAAATAAAGAATTATCAACAATTTTAGTTATAGTTTCCTCAGCAACATTAACACATCTTGACCTATCTGTTTGTCAAAAGTTTTCGATCTGAGATTTGAAATTATTAACTGGGAAAGGAGATGGTTGGGAATTGAAATTGCCAAAGAATGATTCAGATGAATAATTCCCCAAAATATTGTTATTGAATGCTATTGGTTGATTTTCTTGTTCAAACTCGGTAACAGTATGGGTCATGTGTTTCTCCCAATCAATCTTGACCTGATTTGGCTTTCCTTTATAAGGTAACCACATGTGGGACCAATCGGTGGAAATATAACCATGGAGTTTTTCAGACCAATCTCTACTTAAAATCAACCCATATAATTCAGGTATATCAGTGATCAAAATATCAATTCTTTGAACCACTCTAGGATCAGTTGATAACCTGATAGTCACTGAGTTGATTTCCCCTAAAACCTGGACCTTAGTTCTATCCAACTGTATAATATGAATTGCAGACTTTTGGGGTTCAATGTTCAGTTTTGAACAAACTGAAGCTGGCATTATATTAGAGGAAGCCCCTGAGTCAATCAAACAGTTGTGTAGATTTCTATTATAGATCTCATAGGTTAAGAGGAAAGGAGGAGTATGAGAATTTGATCTATCCCTAATTAAGACTGCATCAATAGCTTCCACTCTACCAGGAGGTGGTTGGCCTGAATCATTAGTAGCTTTGGACAATACAGCATTAGGAAGAGGTGAAGAAGGAACGACATTTAATTCCTTAAGAATTAATTTCTGTTGATGTTTGAGTTTGCTAAGTTCAAACATAGTAATATTCGCTTAATATTGTAGTCCATAGAATCTGACACTACCAATGTCTTAGATGTTGAAGGTAGATTTGAAGATGATGGTTGATTTTGGGATGGTATCACTGCAGCTTTCTTTGTGGGAATCCTTTCTTTGGTAGTAGTGGAACCTGCATTCCTTTTCCTCAAAGTTGTCTAAACAGGTTCAGGAGTACCTTTACTCCTGGTAATCACAGGGAAAGCTTCTTGTTCATTTTCTATATCGGAGTTAGGTAAAATAAAATCACAAATCCCATGGCATTCGACAATCTCATCTTCTTCGGGTTCCTCATATGGCAAGACTGTTTCATCTTCTTCTTCTTCTTCAGGATCTGAATCTGCGTTAGATATAGCATTTGGTGGTTTTGATTTAGGTTTCTTAAAACTTCTAAATGGCCTTTTTGTTGAGGTTTCAGCTACTTGCTTCTTGATTTCGATCATTTCATTTGACATAGTCTTCAGGACTTTTTGTAAACCTTCCATATCATATGCATCTTTAGGGGTTTTCTTCTTTGAATCGTCCTTGAAAGAAACTTTTTTGGATTTCCTATCTTCAAGAATAGCTTTCTTTTCTAAAGCAATAATACGTTTCTCTACAGCAAGCGCCTCTTTCATGTTTTCAGCTAAAGTTGGTTTTGCAGCCCTGTGTATGAAAATAGTTATATTTGAAGGTAGGGCAGTTATATACCATTCGCTTCTGATTTTCTCACTTGGTTTAGAGGCGGTTGGAATCTTATTCAAGAGTTTATTAAATCATGAGTTGAATTCCTTGATAGGTTCTTTAGACTCTATCCTAAGATTGGAGAGATCATTGATTAATGTTGCTAAAGATCTATCATCGCCATACTTAGTAAGAAACTGTTCTTGGAAAATGTTCCAACTAGTAATGGATCCAGAGGGCAGGGAAAAATACCAAGACCCAGCTGATCCTTGCAAGGTATAAGGGAAAAGCCTAACGACAACATCTTCCTCTGTCACTCCTTTCAAATTAACTGATAACATGAAATTATTAATATGTTCTTCGGCTTGTGTTCCAGCATCTGGATTAAATTTGGGTAACCATTTTTCAGGAGAATCAGGCAATGGATGTAATGGTGCAGGCATGGTGACCGCACCAGGACTATTCCATGTATTCTGAGCCATTGAAAAACTAGTAACAAATGATATTGCTGATGAAATTCCAAATGTTTGGGAAGGAGTTGATATTGAGGATTGAATGGGTTGGGATGTCGAAGTTCTTGATCCTTGTTGAACAACAATATGTAATGGAGGAGTGGATGGCTGACTTCACACTGGTGAAGATGAGATGGAGGATGATGATGAGAAAGTTTCACTGTCAGATCCTTCAGTATTCTTTTTTGCCCTTTTCCTTTTAGGTAAAGGCAACTGAGTAGGTTCAATACTGAGCTTTCCACTCTGAACTCTGGTGAGAGGGTGAGGTAGATTGAATTGCGAAGTCTCACTGCCTTGAGATACCTCAGATTTCTGTGGTGATATCGAAATGCCTTGAAGTTTATGGATGAGAGGCTGAACTTCAGGGGACTCACGACTTAATCATTCTGAAGTATGGTGGGTTTGAGCAGTGGTAGTTGACTCCTCTTCTTCTCGCTGGAATACTGGAGTTCCAGCATGCAAACGGGAGGTACAAGGTGAGGTGGAGGGAGATTTACTCTCAGAATGGGTTATACGTTTGGGTTTGCTCGCCATTCACAGTTCATGCCCTCCTTCTAGTGCCAAAAATGTTGATGCCTCAAAAATCGCTGCAACAACATTGGGGATAACCACCCGGTCCGGACCTTAAAGGCAGCTCCTTTTCCATTTATTGTGGTGGCTCCGACTGGAAATAATGGGACTAGTTTCCCAATGATTGGTAAATAAGATGGATGAGTGGTTGATTCTCTAATATCTAATAATAATGGATGAACGATTTAATCTAAAAGTAAAATTATAAACAACTATCCTATCCCGGGAAATTTATGCTTTTAGCGTAACTTTTGATGGTCTTCATCCACAAATAGGCATATAGATGACTCTGTTGATATACAAAGATATTTATTCATATGATAATTACTAAGCCCAAATAGTTGAACAAAGCAATCAAGCAAACATTATTACACTATTCCTCATATATATCATAGACATAGATATGATTGAAAGAATAACAATCCTTAGACATTCAATAGTGAAAAGTACAAGGATTGCTATTAAAACTCATACATATATTCAATGATAGCAAGATTTAAACAAATGCCGATTCACATAAAAGAATGACACAAGAGCATAGATAATAGTACCATATGTTATTTGGATCACTCCCGATATCAATCGCATTCAAATTCCTTCTTCTAACTTAGAAACACTTCCACAAAAGGCAATAGTGCACATGTCATCAAAGCTTTCTTTGTTAAAATTCAGAATACTGGCCCAGTCTTCATAAAAATAGATTAGAAGCACAGTAGTGTGACTTACTGATTTGAGTTTATACAAAAAACCAAGGACCCTTTTTAAATGCATGAAAGGGCCTATAAATACTAATTAAGCTAACTAATTACAAAATAAAAGTGTTATTAATTGGTACAACTATATTATGAATATCTCCTCAAAATCGGCTTGTCTTTAGTCGGCAGCATGATTCATTGTTTCGGATGATCTCCCTTCGGCTTGAGCTGGCAGATAGCTAGCATCAGTTGCAATTCTGGAGGGTGACTTAGACGAGAATACAGTTGGGCTGAATATGTGGCATCATGGATCTCGGGAATCATGCAACTGATGGCATTAGTTAAACATTTGAGTGCAGCCCTCTGACTGTATGGCTTAATTAAGAAAAACCAAAAGGCATCCCAAGTTAAACTTTGGATGCCAGCGATTAGTCTTCCATTCTTTTCCAATTCCTGATTGCATGTTTGTTCCAAGGCTTTGGCCGATGTCAATTTACCTGGATTGCACTGTGAAATCATGTTAGACAGATAAAGAGTGTCATTGACCAATTCAATTAAATTGCTAGTAGATAATCGACATCTTGAGGTTTCTCTTTCTGCCTTCATCAGGTGTGACTGCCATTCTAGGAAAAGGATGTCTTTGTGTGACTCTAGAATTTTGGGTAGATTCCTGGCTTGTCCTTCACTGGAGTCTTGCCAAGCAAGAAAGCTGGTTAAGGTCTCATCAGCCTGTTCTAAATCCTGTCTGGCTTCAACTGATTTATCAACTATTGATGTAGTAATTTCACAAAGAGGCTCAACCAGAGAAATGTTATGACATAGCAGTTTTAGCTGTGTAATCAATGCCTTATTGATTTGTAGAGCTTCGATTCTGAACTCTGCTACTTGAGGAAGACTCTTGAACTTTTCTACTTCTTGTGACAGTTGAGCGATTTGCTCATCCTTAGTCTTGCTCATTTGTTCATTCATCGCCTTTAATCTAGCCAATGCTTCGGACAATTCCTTTTGTTTCTGTACTGCGCTCAAGTCTATCCTCTATTTCTCTTTGAGCAATTGCTCATTTAATTTACTGTTTGTCTACCGCTGTATTGATAGTTGTTGTTCTAACTATTCTATTTTTGTTGTGCTTCAGACACTTGTGACTGCAATGCAACAATTGTTTGATCTTTTCCCTTAAGTAGATTGCTTACTTCCGAGGCCTTATCCATGGTGGTTGCCGAATAAGCCCCGTCATACTGAGAAAGTTTTGTAAGGTCATCGGAAGGGTTAAATTCCTCCTTCCACACCACATTAGCCATCTCTGTTTGGTCTGGTAAAAGGGAAGATTGATCAAGTCTCCTCCTTTTCCTCTGTCTTTTCACCATAGCCCTGTGTTTGGGACTGTAAAAGACATCTAATGGTGTTATGTCTTCTATCTACAAACAATTTGATGAGATGGATCTTTAGGAATTATTTTTGCATCTTTGTTAATGGGTAGGCCGCTCGTCCCTTCAATTGGAACCGTAGTTGTTGTTGTTTCTTGACCAACTGTTACTTGAGGTGTGCCGAATCCTTGTGAACTCACGGGATTGCTTATAATAGAGTCAAATTGTTGCCACTCTTTGAGGAGTTTGGGATCAATTTGAGCCTCTAGATCAATAGCTTCATTGTCCTGATTCTTCTCTTTCTCCTGCTCTATTTCCTGCTTTTTTCCTTGCTCTGGCTCTTTTCCCTTTTCGGGAATTTTCTCTGTAGTAGGACATTTGTCAATAATCTTCTGTTCAGGCTCGCTTGACTTAGTTGTTGGTTTACTAGCCAATAAGTCTGGAGGCAGAGTTTGCAACCTCTGTTCTCTGAGCCTATATAATTCCACCAGTCCTTCATCATTATATTTCATCTTGGCCAATGTTTTAACCTAAGACAATGATTCTGCTGAAGAAAATAGGTCGTCAAATTCATCTTTTTGATGGTCAAACTTAGTAAGTTTGGCCTGTTCAAGAATATTATAGGCAGCCTTCCGGGGATCGAATTTCTTGTTAGGGATGGTTGCAAGATTGAGCATATTTATTTTTCATGTCTCCTTCTCAGCATGTTTGGAATCATGTAAAATATAAACACCGCATCTCAAAGGGAATATAGGCCATGACTGCTTTTTAGAAGTCCTCATAGTTTTGGATGTTCCAGCTGTTGTTATTTGGTAAGCTAACTCTCGTGCCAACAGTTTATCAGGTACATACAATGGGAGGACATGGGGTCTAGTGAGGCTCCCATACACTCTTATATATGTGAACTTGTCTTCCCCGAACCAATTCCCTATAGTAGTCAAGTCAATTTCTGCCTCCTCGGAAATCCTTGGGGCAGGCTTATCAAAAATGGCATAATAGATAAGTAACATGAAACCATTACAGATTTGATATAGGTGGTCTTTATAATGTGCCTTCCATAACATTTGATGATAAATGTGGATTGGCTTGGGATCCTGTGGCGTCCATCTCCACCCAAGTACCGGGTATTCGGAATTAAAGCAAAGCATATCCATAACATAAGCATTGTAATAGAAGGGGGGAATAGTCCTGGTGGTTTTGCATGAATTGATCTAAAATCAAGAATTACAGAAGCTAATTTATTGGACAATATATTCTCCCAATCCATGACATAACTACTAATAGACGCTTCCATTAAAGGAACCATTTCGATAGTAAACTTTGATGAATCATGCATTCCCCATATCCTACACATCATTGCCCCAGCGTAACAGTAAGGAGATGAGAAGGAATCCACAGATTACTTACCCGATGATTCATGTTTGTGCTTTGCGGGATTCTGTCTCCATTGCCTAATCGGGGCTGATTCCATCTCATTCTCCTCTGTGAATTTCTCCAGAAAGGCTTTGTTGTATTTCTTTTCAGGTTCGAGCAAATGATACATTTTCCTCAAGTCATCAGGCTGAAATGAACCAAAAACTCTTCCATCAACTGTTCAAAATGTTCTATTTGAAACTGAAATTTGTTCGACCACCCATCTGACTACATCATTGTATGGAAGAATTTTCTCCCGAGCTGCTATCCTGTGCAAAAATGAATCAGCTAAATCTTTCATAGAGGCTTCTGATTTATTAGTTGAGCCTGCAGTAGCTTCTTCCGACACTTCCTCCGGTTCTTCTGCCTCAATTAAATTATAGATGCTTTGCCAGCTTGTATTTCCAAGGCTGAGACATGTAGTGTCTAAGATTAGGCCCTGTTTACTTGGTCCTGGGTCGCTGGTGGGCTGGACTGTTACTGCAGGGGCTGCTGCTGCTGCGGATCTCTTGGATTTCTTTCCCATTTGCTTAAAACTTGTTATTTCGATGGAATTCTACACAAGGAATGAAACTAGCGTGATACAGAGAAATAGATAACATGAGCCAATATGAAAGAGTTATATCAATTAGCGAATAATCAAAGATCATAGTGAAATTGCCACAGATAGAATCTAAGTGGAAAATCTCAGCATAACTGCTTCATTAATTGGCCGCTTCACGTGTCAATCATGATAAGGGAGATTTTAAATATCCATCATAACATCTATATGGTGAATAATCGATTCAAGCATGGCTTAGATTTTTTGGCGGATAATCGCATTTGATGATTGGTGACGTGAACGGGAAGGTTTGAATAATATTCCAAAATATCGTTCAATCACCAACGGTGGTATAATGCATGCCAATCTTTAATATGCTTCGAAACACGCGCCTTGATTTAATGTATCGCAATCGGGAAAGTGCTTGGGTCACATTACTTATGCTATTGCGAAATCACTGATCGCCGTTGGCGATACGCCTTATCGCATCGGAAGATTTGAAGGTGTCACAGTTAATGAATTGATTGCTACAGCCGATTGCCAATAGCGATACCTTTTATCGCATCGGAGGAATGGGGGGGTGCCTTATATATACAATGTGCTTTGTCTTTCCCCGATATCCGATAACGATTTCCCTTTTCGGATCGGAGTAGTTCAATGGGTCTTTTATATATGTTTTTCTTATTATTGCGATATGCAATCTTCCGATCGCTTTATCGTAATAATAAAAAGCTTTATAATTATTTAAAAGACCTATTTTATCATTGTTTAAAAGGTATATCACATTTTAGTCGGACCTTTTGATGAGGGTTTTTTCTAATGATGAGTTAATCCCAATCTATTCACACATCTATGTTTAAAAGGGACCCGTTTCATATTATGATTTTTAAAGAAAAAGTTTATGAAATGGGGGGTTGTTGTACAGCACAACACAACCCTAACAATTGGAACTCCTTTCTAAGATAGTTAAACACTATTTACCTCTAAGGGTGGAAGTATTCTCATGGGAGGAGTCAACATTGGTCTTGGCCTCCACTAACATATGCTTGTATTGTGTCCATGGGATTAGAATGCTCACAAGATCCCAATAGCTAGGAAAACCTGTCTTCACTCTTTCATCAAACTCGACATGGAAAGCATCCACATATTTTTGTACCACCCTTAGGAATTCCTCAACTTTGACTCTAGCCACCTCTTTCTGGAAAAATTTAGAGATCCCCATGATAGCTGACATTGTATCTACTACAACAGTTGGCTTCAACTCAATGAGTGACATTTCATTCACAAACTGAATGAACTTCTTGGAAATATGGGAGTTATTTTCTCTATATTCTTTGGTAGCAAGGATGAAAAACTCATAATCCTTGCTCACAATCTTTTGTTATCCCATCAAAGTTATATACTCCCAGTTTCTTTTCATTCCTGCAATGATTTCATCCCAGATAAGTTTCTTGGCCTACAGGAGAGACATGTTTCCTTTCAGCTTGCCTTTTAGCTTAATAATCTCTTGGTTTGTTGCCTGTAAGTTTTACCAATTGGGTCTGCGTTGTTCTTGGCTATCTCAAGCTATTTTTAGTTTTGTGCCAAGTTTCTCTGGGAAGTGTCCAAATCCTTCTACACTTTCTTAAGCTCCCCTTCTAAAATTTAGAGTTTGGTGAGCGTCTTGGTGAGCTTCTCTATGGTATTTTGGGGATTTTCAACCACAAGAATGGCACAAATGTGCGTGTCTATCCTCTATTGAAGTTATGCTTCTTGCTACTTGAGGGATACTATCTTATTATTTCCCTTTATCAGTTCTTTGGCCATTATTTCTTTCTCTTCTTCCACCTATTCCATTTCCTTAGATTGCGCATGTTAACTACGTTTCATCTTCATTTTGTGTCTTAGCTCCTATATTTATACGTATAAAATTTGGAGGATTCAAATGCATATTTGTCTTCTGGATTTACTCCCAACTCCACAATCAGCTCCTTGAAGCTCTCATTATGCATGTGTAGAGCTCTAGAGTTAGATCTATCTTGTTTCAACCTTGTTGCTTCCTTCTCTAATAGCTTATTTGCCTTGTTGATAGCCATTTCATTTCTATTAAGTTCACTGTACAAAATTTCCCTTACTTTCCACTGGAATTTAATTTTATCAAGCATAGGGACATTGGTAAAGTCTAATGAAACATCGAGAGCCTTGAACTGAGAGCTTGAAGGTAGTGATTGTGTTATTGGGTGTTGCTAGGAGAACTTCATTTGATTTCTCTCTAAGTCCATGGCAGCCAGAAGTCTGGTCGAATAGGGGACTGAGTGAGATGCCATTTGTTGTTGCATTTCTCCCCTTACCTTCTTGTATCTTTATTTACTTTCCTTTCCAATAGGCCAGATTTCCACAGTGATAGTTTCACTTCCCTTGGAGCTTAAAATAGCTACATCTAAAGAGGATGAGTTAGCAATCTATAAAGGATCTTCTAAGGAAAACTAGAAGCCTCATTAATTTGGTCTTATCATTACCAACCTGGTCTCAATTTCTTCTTCCTCTATCTCTTTGGTTTTTGAAATTTTACTCGGGTGTACATCTTCCATCTTGACATCTTCATCTTGGTCAATAGTCTTTTTTTGTGCCTTGTCCTTCGATGCTTGAGTCTCGATCTCCATCATTGTATTAATAGGCAACGAATCAAAGTTAGCTTTCCATTTGACATCAGACCTATCCTCATCTTCACAAGTCGAAGACTTTATGCTCTCTCTTCTCTTGGAATTGACACCATGAGGATTATAATGCCAGACCTCCACTAGATCAAAATTCATGTGCTCAAGTAATTCCTCAACTACCCTGTGGGCCTACCTGGAATTGAAAATAAAATGTCCCTCATGCTTTCCCACCTTAAACATATATCCCTTCCTATCAAGGAGAAATTTCACTTGGTCTACATTTAGGCTTTGTCTATTGAATTCAAGAACAAAAATCCTCATGGGCATAAACATAGGAAATTGGTAAGGAGGAATCTCACACCCATAGACCCTCATTTATGTGAAGTCCTTCAATAGGTAATAGTCCCCCACCCTAGCATCATTTTTAAGCTTGAGGATTGATTTTTGTTGAGGGATAACTCTGGAAGGAGAAACACCATGAATAACTTTGTAGTAAATAGCCATGTAGGAGTATATAAACTGGGAATAGCCCTCAGGCTCTTGTCTTTTCCTAGCATCAACATTCGAGTTGAAAAAAAACTTCCTTTGTTTGTTGGAATCCACCAAACTGAGGCCCAGGTACTTGAATTCATCCACATGGGTGTAAACAAATAATTAGAACAATAGGGAGTAATACCTAAAATAGGAGGTGGTGGGGAAATGATGCAACTAGAATATTATGGCCTTGGGTAGGTAAGCACGGACATTAAATAAATGGGTAGGTTGCATCATTTGCCTTAGAAACCCTAGAGAGGATTTGGAAGCTATATTTGCACCATCATCCCCAAATAGGTGACCAATTAGGGATAGGATGTGCTGAATACGCTCTACGAAGAGGGTTATTGGGAAATTGTCAGCAATAGGTAGATACTAAAAGCCAGGAGCTTGGACCATTTGCGGGAAGTATTGCTGCTCATCAGTTGGAAGGGTAGTAGTGATAGACCAATTTGGTTTCGATGAACTGTTGGGGTTTATAGGAGCTTGGATAAACTAGGGCCTTTTGAATTAGTTCTAGGGTCACCTGAAGGATTTTGACCCCGATTGACGAGACAATTATTTTTTTCTCATCTATGTAAGTTGTTGCTAGCCAGGAGACAAACTTCAGAAAATGATGTTCTAAGGATGTAATCTAGTAGTACAGACTTGAGTCAACCACCCAAAAGGGGTCTTCCCCTCTGACGTGGCTACCATACTAGTTGAATCAGAGGTTCGTGATGCCGTCGTTTGATAGCAAGCGCTAGTTTCTAAAACTTAAGGTTTACGGCCTCACATAGGAGTTCAGCTTTTGCAGCGATTATTTTCCTTTATCAGGATTCTTCAATCCCTTGAGAAACCCTTACTTAACCTCTTAAGGCATACATATATATACAACCCTGTTAACCATTGGTTAACGTGAAGAGAAACCATGTATCGGTGCTATTTACCTTAATAAATATTTTATTAGGAAATACACATGCAAGACACTCCTTTCATCCTTTAGTATGGCCTCTGCACACTTACCGAGGTTAAATTTATCACTGATCACAATCGCTCCCTTTGCGTGTCGTACATACACATATATCATCACCCCTTTGATATGCAACTATCATTTCCCAAATACACTATCAGTACTTAAATCGTTGCTATCCTGTTTACACAGGAAACATACTCCGAACAAGGGTAAACCCCGCCGGAGCACAAGCCAGACTTAAAAGTTTATAAGCCACACTTTATAGTTGTCATCGGGTCCATGGCATCGACCTCCACTCTCTGACCCCTTTGATACCCGATCGCCGAATATCGGCTATCGGTATTTCTCCATTGCAATATTGCAACTCGGCAAGTCGGCATATCCTAAGGTTGATACCCCGCCTCTATAAAACTCAGATGCGACTAACCTCTCGGACCTGATAGGTTCTTAATTCTGCTTCATAAAATATTGGGTCTGGGTCTATCCAAACTTTGTTTTTTGTCGATTTTCAATGTATTTTGAGTTTTCCCTTGCAACCCAAAGTTACATAAAAACTCTGCGGATCTAACCCTCGTCGTCGATATGTTGGATCCAACGACCCCTAAGTGTCACATTTTTAACCTTGGTTCCTCTCTCCTCAGGCATTTTTCATGCTTCCGCTGCGTTGTGAGCAAGTTTCTTCTTTAGAAGCCTTTTGCCTCTTTGGTCATGCCAAATTCACCAACAAGTGTGTGTATATATGTATATGTGTATATATATATATAGATATATAGAGAGAGAGAGATAGAGAGAGAGAGAGAGGCTATGGTTCATATTAATCTCAGTTCTTCGACCATTCGAAAACACAAACACATGATTTCTAAATTGGATGTTGTGCATAAAAGAAAAAGAAACACAGAAAGTATCTTTTTAGACTCTAACTCTCTCTGTGGTCTACTCGCTTCTCACTAGTGGCCTTCCTCACAGTTTGCCCGTAGGCTTACAACTTTCCTCAATTTGGCTAACCTCCTACTCTATATTCTTGTGTCCTTTTTAATATATCAGTTGCAGTTCCTCTTGCAGCTTGAGGAACTGTTTTTTCAATTTTGAGACAGTTTCCTCAACTAATTCCCATGTAATCCTATCTTGTCTAAATCAAAGCTAAAAATGGTTGAATTAGCCTTTATTTACCATAACACAAAATGAAACTAAATAAACTAGAAATTTGAGATGTTTCCCTCTCTATTTGTCAAAATAGAGCAGGAAAATAAACAACAAACAAGAACCAACTCCCAACTGTCGCCTCTTCGTTCGGGTGCTCCCGCATCAAGCTCCCAGAGTGAATGAAATTCATGGCCCCTGTCCATGAGCTATTCAATAGAGTACCCGTCATTCTGAATCTGGTCAACATTTAACCAAGAACTATCTTCAATAGGATGACCCTTCCACTTGACTAGGTACTGCAGATATTCCTTCCGTCGAGTCTGTCTATCCACTTGGGTATCTAGGATCTATTCGATCTCTAGAGGCTTTGCTCGGGGCATTTGTTTAATCCACATGTCACTCTCTTCCTGGGTGTCCCATGTTCATCTTTCCGAATTGTCTTCATCTTCTGCTGCAATGTAGTGGTATAGGTCTGATATATTGAAAATGGTGAAATTCCAATACCTGGGGGTAACTGCAATTCGTAAGCATTCACAAAAAATTTCTGAAGAATCCTGCAAGGCCTAATATTTTTCCATTTCAACTTGTTGTACTTGCATTTAGGAAACCTCTCTTTGCATAGGTGTGCTAATACCAAGTCTCCTATGTTGAATTGCACCTCCCGCCTTTTCAAATATGCCTTCTGCTTGTATCTTTGACACCTGTTCTGTAATTTTAATTTCACCTATTCGTGAAGATCGTTGATTGCCCTTGTGAAGTCTTCACCATCAACACTTCTATGCTCCAAGTGTCCTAAATCCCGTAACTCATGTACTCCACGTGGGTGCATTCTGTATAGGATCTAGAAAGGACTACTACCTGTACTCCAGTTGGGAAAATCATTATAAGAGAATTTCTCTTGTGCAAGCACATGATCCCACTGTCGAGAATTTTCTCCAACCAAAGTTCTCAACAAATTTCCTAGACTCTGGTTCACCACTTCGGTTTGGCCATTAGTCTGTGGATGATAAGTTGAGCTAAAGTTTAGTTTGGTGTCTAACTTCTTCCATAAGGTTCACCAAAAATGTCCTGTAAATTTAACATCGTGATCCGAAACAATAGACTTTGGCAAGCCATGTAATCTGATTATCTCGGTAAAGAACAAATGTGCTACATGTGTGGCATCACTGGTTTTCCTGCATGGAATGAAATGTGCAATTTTAGTGAATTGATCCACCACCACCATGATGGAATCAAATCACCGTTGTGTCTTTGGTAGACCTAAGACAAAGTCTAAACTGACCGAGTCCCATGGCCTGCTCGAAATGGGTAAGGGTGCATACAACCCTATGTTTTGGTTGTGTCCCTTGGGAAGCTGACACATTTTTGCATCTAGCTACAAATATTTGTACATCTCTGCACATATTCAGCCAATAATAAAAGTGTCTCAACTAATCCAAGGTCTTGTTTATGCCAAAATGCCTGACTGAACCTCCACTATGCTTTTCCTGAATTAAGTTTTCTCTCATAGAACATTTCGGAATGCATAACTGCCTTCCTTTGAACAACAATCCTTCTTGCATGTTATAGTCTAGAAATGAACTGCTATCTCTCAACAATGGATTTTGGAAAGCTTCATAAGCTTCCTTAAAATTTGCATCTGCCTCATACAAGTCCTTAATATGTTCAAATCCTAACACTTGTATGGTACTTTCCTGTAGGATCAGATTCCTCCTGCTTAACGCATCTTCCACTTTGTTGGAAATAATACTGAGAGGGGGGGGGGGTGAATCAGTATTATCAGATCAGTAAAAACTTTCCAATTTCATACTCAGAAACATATACGCTACTTCAATTAAGTGAACCCGCGTGTACACGCTACTGTGTCTAATGAAACTCGTGTATATCTAGAGATCTTATAATTCAGTTAGCTTAATCTTCAGTAAATGCATCAGAACATTATTAAGCATATTAACAGTTAACAGGTGCAGAATAACAGAACAGAACATCACACAAGAGCCACACACATGAACACCATGATATAAGGTGGAAACCCAATGTGGGTGAAAACCACCTGCTGCAATTCGTCTCTTTCTTCTTTAATAAGAAACTTCTTTTACAATGTACTGGTGCATTCCTTTACCAGTACGCAGGCTACAACCTGCAGAGGGCTACAACCCTCTCTCGTTTTCCAACTACTTCTGGAAGGGAGCTACAACCCCCTCAGCTCTTGTACTAGCCGATCCATTTACTAGTACGTAGGTGCTGACCCTACAACCTTCTTTCCTTCAGGGACCACGTTTCATCAATTTTCAGACTGGATCCAAGAGTACAAAACAAACATTACCGCAATACAATCATCAACTTATACTTGCATCATAATTCATTAAACAACCCAATACTGAATCACTGAAACCCTGTCATCAAGAACACAGAACCCAAACCAGAGCCCAGAACTCTGCAACAACCACCAGAATCAGCAGCAACCTGAAATATCAAATCTTATTATGCATACGCTACTTCACTGTACCAAAACCGCGTGTATACGCGCTTTCACCAAAGACAACCCGCGTGCAGATCTAGAAATAGTTTCTTATGCCTTCGCTGTCAGATCCGACCCTTGCCAAGCGTCCCGAACAGATAAACAGTAATACCAAATCTTCTCACTTCGTCAGACACACATTCCTTGTCTCTTTGCCTAATGATCTTCTCCTTATATAGCCTTAGGCCCTTCACAATACCATGGGCCAAAACCATAGCAACACAATACCATCAACTTCAAAACTAGGGATCAACACGTCCGTCGAGACACCATGGTCCAAAACCATAGGCACAACTTCCAAGGAATAACCGCCACGGACCAAAGATAAGTTTTCCACATACACGCTCTTTTACTGAAGCCAACCTGCGTGTACACGCGACTTGGTATATAGTGAACCTGCGTATACGCGACTTGGTATATAGTGAACCTGCTTGTATACGCGACTTGGGCTTAACGAACCTGCGTGTATGAACTTTCTTGGCATGCTGTACTAAGATCTGTCCTCTGATTAAGTTGCCATCACCTGTACCAACCTCTGAGCACCTGTACCAACCTCTGAGTGAGTTGCCATCAAGGACAACACTTGAATCATAATGCCAACAATTCAGCCAATAATAAAAGTGTCTCAACTAATCCAAGGTCTTGTCTATGCCAAAATGCCTGACTGAACCTCCACTATGCTTTTCCTGAATTAAGTTTTCTCTCATAGAACATTTTGGAATGCATAACTGCCTTCCTTTGAACAACAATCCTTCTTGCATGTTATAGTCTAGAAATGAACTGCTATCTCTCAACAATGGATTTTGGAAAGCTTCATAAGCTTCCTTAAAATTTGCATCTGCCTCATACAAGTCCTTAATATGTTCAAATCCTAACACTTGTATGGTACTTTCCTTTAGGATCAGATTCCTCCTGCTTAACGCATCTTCCACTTTGTTGGCTTGACCGCTGATATGTTTCAAAACAAATGTAAAACTCTGCAAGTACTCCACCCACTTCACATGTTTATGATTCATCTTATGCTGCTGCATAATACACTACAACAGTGAATTGTCTGAAAACAAGACAAATTCATTGGCCAACAGATAATGTCTCCAATGCTTTAGTGCCTGAACCACCACATAAAATTCCTTGTCATAGGACGTGTATTTTTTCCTACTTTCATTTCGTTTCTCACTGAAATAGGCTACCAGCTTGTCCTCTTGGCTAAGTACTACACCAATGGCTATCCCACTAGCATCACAATGAACTTGGAAAAGTTTGTTAAAGTCCGGTAATATTAAAATTGGTCTTTCGGTAATTTTCTTTTTGAGCAGCTGAAAGCTCTTCTCTACCTTTTCTATCCAATGAAAAGACTGATTTGTTTTCTTAATGGTGTCTAGTATAGGTGCACAAATTCCACTAAAATTTTTAATAAATTTCCGATAAAAGCTCGCCAATCCATGAAAACTCCGTACCTCAAACAAAATTTTGGGAGATGGCCAGCTAACTATAGTTGCAACCTTTTCTGGATCCATTTTTAATTCATTCTCAGTAATCACAAATCCTAAATAAATTAACTCTTTCTTGAAAGAATAACATTTCTTCAAATTTATCAACAATTTATTCTGCTTCAATCTTTCTAATACATACCTCACGTGTCGAAAATGTTCCTCCTTCATCTTGCTGAATATAAGTATATCATCTAGATACACAATCACAAATTTCCCAATGAATTCCTTGAGCATCTCGTTCATCTACTGCATGAATGTACTAGGAGCATTTCTTAATCCAAACAGCATAACTAACCATTCATACAAGCCTTCATTTGTCTTGAACGCTGTCTTCCACTCGTCACCTTCTCGAATTTTGATTTGGTGGTAGCCACTTTTTAGTTCTATCTTTGAAAAGTATGTTGCTCCACTCAGAAAATCCATCATATCATCCATTCAACGTAATGGGAATCTATACCTGATAGTAATCTTATTAATTTCCTAGGAATCCGTGCACATTCTCCACTCAACTCCTTTCTTGGGAGCTAAAACGGTCGAAACTGCACAAAGGCTTAAACTCTCCCGAATCAGTCCTTTATCCAACAACTCCTACACTTGCTTCTGAATTTCTTCATTATTGTTTGGACTCATCTGGTAGGCACCCTTGTTTGGCAAACTGTTTTATGAAACCAGCTCACAAAAAGATAGAAAAGAGAGATCCACGCCTTAGAATTTAGCCTCTTCGAGGGGACAACCTCCTTTACATTACATAGGGGCACAACAATATTAATAAGGAATACAACTACAATAGTACTGGGGTAATCACTAGTATTATAGGGACCCAATATGCCCCTCTCCTTCAAAAAAGTGTTTTCCTCAACGCTTCAGTAGTTCTGGATGCTTCTGTATAAACTTCTCATCCTCCCATGTGGAATCTTCAGCGGATAAGTTCTTCCACTTGATAAGATACTCCGAAATTGATCGATTTCGTAACTGTCGAGTTCTTGTTTCTGTGACTGCTTCTGGTTCCAATATAATTTTTCCTTCCTCGTCAAGTTTTGGCAATATTGTTTCAACTAGGAGCTTATTGCCTATAACCTTCTTTAAACATGAAACATGGAAAACTAGGTGCAATCGAGAAGTTGCAGGAAGCTCCAATTTGTATGCCATAGTACCAATCTTTTGCAACACCTTGTACGGACCATAATACTTTGGTGATAATTTATTATCCTTCTTAGCTTTCTTGAGGGACATTTGCTTATATGGTTGTAGCCGTAGGAATACCCAATCACCTACATCAAAACTTCTTTCACTGTGATGTTGATCTGCCTGTTGTTTCATTCTATTCTGTGCCAACATGAGGTTATCCTTTAAGAGTTGGAGGACATGTTGTTGATGTTCGATGTGATGTTCCACTGCTTGAACATTAGAATTTTCTCTTAAATATGATGTGATGGAGGGTGGCTGATATCCATAAAGTGCCATAAATGGGGTCATTTTTGTTGCTGTATGGAAAGAATTGTTAGACCACCATTCAGCCAGAGGCAACAATTTGACCCATTGTGTCTGTTTATCAGATACAAAGCAATGAAGATATCCTTCCAAACATTTGTTCACTATCTCAGTTTTCCCATCAGATTGAGGATGATAAGATGAGCTATGAGCTAACTGAGTACCAAGACAAGAAAATAATTTTGTCCAAAAATTTCCAGTGAAAATGTGATCTCTGTCACTTACAATAATCTTTGGGTTTCCATGTAGCTTTTGAATTGTTTCCATAAATGCAGTAGAAACTGTACTGGCTTTAAATGGATGTGATAATGCACAAAAGTGTGCATACTTGGTAAGTCTGTCAACTACCACCATGAGGACACTCTTTCCCTTAGACTTGGGTAAACCTGTGATAAAATCCATTGAAACCTCCTCCCAATGTTGGCTTGGAATGGATAAAGGTTGTAATAGACCCGGTGTCTTAATTGTTTCAACTTTATTTTGTTGGCAAACCAAACATTCTGCCACAAACTTTTGGATATCTGATTTAAGGCCCTCCCAAAAAAATTCCTTCTTAACCCTGTGGTAAGTTTTTAAAAATCCTGAGTGCCCTCCTAAGGGAGAAGTGTGCAATTCCATAAGAATCTTCTGTTTTAGCTGGGAATTATTACAGAGGTATAAGCGATATTTGTACCATAATGAATCATTTTGCCAGCTAATTGTATCAGACGTACTAGAGTCTTGTTGTAACTTTTGAATAAGTGTCCACACTTCTTCATCATTCTTCCATTCCCCCCTTGCTTCATTTATCCAATCTGGTTGGATAATAGAAATGGTGCACAACAATGCTTCCACATCCTCATCCTTTCTTGAGAGTGCATCTGCCACCACATTTTGCTTCCCTTTTTTGTAGATGATTTCAAAGTCATAACCCAACATCTTTGTGACCCACTTTTGTTGCTCTTCAAAGGATAATCTTTGTTCTAAAATGTATTTAAGGCTATCATGATCCGTTTTTACCTTGAAGTGTCTTCCCATTAGGTAGGGTCGCCATTTCTTAAGTGCATGGAGTATTGCCAACATTTCCTTCTCATAAATAGCTTTGTGTAAAAACTTTCCCTTGATTGGACGACTTTCGAAAGAAATGGGTCTTTCATCTTGCATTAAAACAGCACCAATTCCATTTCTTGAAGCATCACATTCCACAATAAAGGTTTTTGTGAAGTCTGGTGTAGCTAAGACTGGTGCTTGGAACATTGCCTCTTTAAGATGCTCGAAGGCCTTTGTTGCTTTTGGAGTCCATGAAAATGAATCTTTCTTCAATAATGTTGTTAGAGGTGCTGCTATTCTCCCATAATTCTTAACAAACTTGTGATAATACCCTGTCAACCTGAGAAATCCTCGCAGATGCTATATGGATGCAGCGATTTTCCATTCCTTAATGGCTTTAATTTTGCTAGGGTCTACCTTAACTCCTTCATGAGATACAATATGACCCAGATATTCCACCTCTTGTACTCCAAAGAACCATTTGGATCTTTTTGCATATAATTGTTTCTCCTCCAATAATTGTAGCACCCTGTCAACATGTTCAACATGATCATTCCAAGACTTGCTATAGATTAGTATATCATCAAAAAATACTAACACAAATTTTCTAAGGAATGGTTTGAAAATGGAATTCATCAAACCTTGAAATGTTGAAGGTGCATTGGTAAGGCCAAAAGGCATGACCAAAAATTCATAATGACCCTCATGAGTTCTAAATTCTGTTTTTGAAATGTCTTCAGTCTTCATTCTGATTTGATGATATCCTGAACGAAGATCCAACTTGATGAAGTAAATTGATCCATGCAATTCATCCAGTAATTCATCAATGACTGGAATGGGAAACTTATCTTTAATAGTGAGTTTGTTGAGCTCCCTATAATCCGGACACATGCACCATGATCCATCCTTCTTGTGCACCAATACTACTGGAGCAGAAAAAGAACTTTGACTCGGTTGAATTATACCAGCCTCTAGCATTTCTGCAACCATACGTTCAATTTCACTATTTTGGGCATAGGGATATCTGTACGGCCTGATGTTTGGAGGAACACTTCCTGGAATCAGATGAATAGCATGATCATGATCACGAATAGGTGGGAGACCTTTGGGAGTCTCAAATACCTTGGAATGATTGTCCAAGACTTTTTGGAGATCTGGAGAAATAGATGATTCCAATGTGGAAACATCTAGCGAACATAATTGTGCAATTACACCTCTTTGTTCCTTTTTTAGAAGCTTTGTCATACCGTTAGAGCTTATTATCTTTCCTAGTTTCCCTGGAATAGCCCTTAATTCAACTTCCTTTCCTTCCATAGAAAATTTCATGAAAAGTTCTTGAAAATTAAAAGCTATTGTACCCAAGGATTGTAGCCATTGGACTCCAAGTACAACATCACCACCTCCCATTGGAATGGAAAGCACTGGGCTAGTCAATACATATTCTCCCATGGATAGCTTGATATTATGGCACTTTGCAGAGCAATTTATTGTTCCTCCATTTGCAACCATCACTTGACACTCTGGTGCTGGATATAAGAAGCAATTCAATTATTTTGCTACCTTACAATGAATAAAATTGTGGGTACTTGTTGAATCAATCAACACTATTACCTTTTTCTTCCTGATTTGTCCTTCTATGTTGATGGTTTGAGGAGTGGTAATTCCTGCCAATGCATTACAAGATATGGTCGGATTCATTTCTTGTTTATCTAGGCTTTGTTCCTGGAGTATATCCTTTCCTTTTGACCTTTCTTGCTCCTTTTCTTCTTCCTCTTCACAATCTATGTAGAATAATTTCTTCTCAACACACTTATGACCTTGAGTGTATTTGCTATCACAACTGTAACAAAGCCCTTTTGCTCTTTTTTCTTCCAACTGTTGTGGTGTCAACCTTATAGGTTGTGGAAGACTAGGGGCAACAACACTTCCATCTTTATAGTTGTGAGTGGTATGCTTCCTGGTTGCCATAATTTTGCTTTCCATTTTTCTTTCTAACCTGAATGCCTTCTCTAATGAATCAGGTTCCCAAAGGCGAACATCATGTTGGATATTATCTTTAAAGTCCCTATGAACACATCAATCCTATGCTCATCTAGAATATTTTTTACCCTTATGTTCAATTTTTGGAACTCCTCAATGTGCTCCATTATTGAACCCTTTTGTTTGAGACTTATCAATTGGCTAAAAAAAGTGTTGCTTTTTGTATCCTCATAATGTGTTGTCAATTCTTCCGTAAAAATTTCCCAAGTGATAATTTGTTTACGAGAGAAAAGCCATTGATACCATAAAAACTGATTTGGTTCCAAATATAAAGTTGCAATACGTACCTTTTGTGTGTTTTGCACATTATTGAGATCGAAAAATTGCTCCATCTGTAATATCCATGTTGCGGGATCCTTGCCATCAAACTTCCTCATATCGATTTTTGGAATATGGTGGGTCTTCGATCCAACATTAGAGTCTATGGAATCATGATTAACATTTCTTTTGTTCTCATCATGAGTTTCCTTTACTACCCTTTCACCATTAGTGACCATTTCTTGTAGCAACTTATTCATATTTATCTTCAATTCTTCCATCTTATCATCCATGCCATCAATTTTAGCGTCCATGCCATTCATCTTAGCTTCCATGCCATCCATCTTAGCTTCTACGCCTTTCTTTAAAAAATCCATCTTAGCTTCTACACCTTTCTTCAAACCATCCATCTTAGCTTCTACATCTTTCCTTAAACTATCCATCTTAGATTCTGTTGCCTTTTGTGCAAGTGACACTTGTTGCACTTGGTCTCGTAATTTTGATATATCATGTTGCATTTCTTCCTCTTCTTCATAAGTCATGCTAGAGCTTTCAGGTTGCTTACTAGGTGTTTGCATTTTCTTTCCTTAGGGCATTAATTACCGATTCAAACTAATTTTTCAAACCAAGCTTATGCAAAAATAAAAAAACTACACACCTTTTTTCACTTTGTAGAAGCTTGATATTGAATCTGATGTATCTCTACAATTTTGGATCATCCAGTTCTAAAATTATGAACTGTAGTAGCCCTCTGTGTCCTCTTTCCAATGCCACCAGTCTGATCCAAGTTGGATTCTCCAAGGAAGAGTTATGCACAATCTCCCGAGATGACCTGATTATAGACTAGTTCAGTAGAGCAAACGTGCCATGATTCATTGTTTTGACCTTTGGATCTAAAAAAGATATACAAGAAACTACAGTCCATCCTCTTTCTGTACCTTCTTACGAAATTTCAATCCAATGCTCAGAGAGAAAGTTATGACTATTTTCCCCAGGTCACCTGTTTGGAATGTAATTCAGGAGTTTGCAAAAAGACCAACTTCCTCGGATCATATCTCCGCAAATATAGCGTGAAAAGATCTGAAATTTGGACCCGAGATTTAGCACGATTTCTTCTCAAATGGGTTTTTTTTTTTTTAGCTTCTGAAACGTCGCAGAAAAAAAGTTATAGTGAAAATGCCACGATGACCTGTTTGGAGCAGTGAAACTCTAGAATCCAAAGCTCTGATACCAAATGTTATGAAACCAGCTTACAAAAAGATAGAAAAGAGAGATTCACGCCTTAGAATTCGGCCTCTTCAAGGGGGAAACCTCCTTTACATTACATAAATGAGCAATTCTTGGATGATTCAAATGACAAAACCTCCTTTCTATATATAGGAGTCTAAGGAGTCACAATATAACCCAACTGACCTAACAATAATAGTGTAAAGCCACAAAAATAACAATAGAGGGATTCTATGGGGCACAGTAATAACAATATGGGGACAATATGGGCACAAAAATATTAATAAGAATACAAATACAATAGTAATGGGGTAATCACTAGTATTATAGGGACCCAACAAACTGGCTCCTAGAATAAAATCAATATGGTGACTGATGCTCCTCTTTGATGGTGATTTATCTGATAGATCATCTACCACAATATCACTAAATTCTTGCAGCATGTTCTATATCTCTTCTGGTAAATCAATAAGGTTGGTATGTACTAGCGCTTCTCTTGGTCTTCTAACAACCACATAACCCATTTCACTCTCTTCAATCTATTGCAGAAACTCCTTTCCTCCGAGCAGTAATGCTTTCGTTCCACTTGCTTCTGTTGTCTCCTCTCCTTCCTTCGCTTCTTTCATAGGTAACAAGGTATGCTTTATCCCATCCTTAACAAATATGTAACAATTTGCCACCCATCATGGACTACCTTTCTATTGTATTGCCATGGTCTACCCAGTAGAATATGGCACACATACATCAACATTATGTCGCAAGTCACTTTATCCTTGTACTTGCCTATCTGAAAATCTACCTCGCCTTGTTCATCAACTAACAATTGGTGTCCCTTATGGAACCATGACACCCTGTATGGAGTTGGGTGTTCTACTCTCTTCAAACTCAGTTTCTCCACCATCTCTGTAGCTACCAAATTATCAGTACTCCCGCTGTCAATAATCAATTTACAACATTTTCCGTGTGACTTGCATACAGTCTGGAATATTGCTTTCCTCTATGTTTGATCAACTACTTCCTTGGTTGTTTCTAATAACACGTTGTTCAATAC
This sequence comes from Pinus tabuliformis, assembly GCA_031772625.1. NCBI lineage: Eukaryota > Viridiplantae > Streptophyta > Pinopsida > Pinales > Pinaceae > Pinus > Pinus tabuliformis. The sequence goes on along the minus strand of CM062804.1, from coordinate 328,358,381 downwards.
TAAGGCTTCCCCAGTTTCTAGCACATTCTCCACCTCCTGTGGTGGTGCCTTCGCTTCATTAGGCAAAGCAATATATGCTCCCCTCTGCCCAGTTTGTTCATTTTCAGGACATTCAAAGGACCTGTGTCCCCACTTGTCACTTTTGTAACACTGATAGGAATTTCGTCTGCCTCTGCCACTACCTCTTCCTCGCTGGTATGGCCTCCCTCCTCTGGTGTTACCTTCCCTTTCACTCTATCCTGAAGTCTTCGAACTACTACCCTCTTCATTACTACTGGCATTCTTACCTCTGCCAAAGGTCTGTCCTCGACCTCTACTAGAACCGCGTCCTCTCCTGGTAAACTTTTCTTCCACCTTCAAAGCACTCTGATAAGCTTCATCTATGGTTTTAGGGGAAATAATGCTACTTTTGTCTAAGATATCCATCTGCAGGCCATTTAGAAACCTCGCTTTCTTCTCAAGAGTATCCTCAACATAACCAACTCTCAGGTTAATTTTATAAAATTCTTCTATATATTCCTTCACAGTGATCATTCTTTGTTTCAGGTTCTGTGCTTGTCTGTAAAGGGAAATATGATAATCTTTAGGCATAAACTTGCTTTTCATTTTCGCAACCATCCTATCCCACCTTCTGATCAAGGGTTTGTTTAATCTCCTCCTTTCTTTCTGTACATTATCCCACCATAATGCTGCATGTCCCTTCAATTTGGTGACAGCAAACCTGACCCTCTTATCTTCACTAATTTCTTCATACTGAAAATATTTACCTAATTCATTTATCTAGTCCAACAGTGCCTCTATCGACAAATTGCTATCATAATTAGAGAGCTCTGGCTTTGGCTTGCTACTAGCCAACAAAACTAACTTTAAGAGCTTAATTTCTGGCCCTTCATCATCTGACCCATTTGTCATAACCACATTTTCCTCTTCACTATCATCTCCATCTTCTGGCTCTCTACGCCTCCCTGCTTCCAACACTGCCAAACATGCAGTCAAGTTTCTGATCTCTTCTCTTAATCCCCCATCTGCTGCTCTTCTAACAACTCTTCCTTGACCCCTTCGTCCTACCTCTATCTTTACTAAGAGATGGTAAAACCTACTCTAATACCAAACTTATGCCGTCGTTTAACAACAGGTGCTAGTTTCTAAAACTTAAGGTTTACGACTTCACACAGGAGTTCATCTTTTGTAGCGATTCTTTTCCTTTATCGGGATTCTTCAATCCCTTGAGAAACCCTTACTTAACCTCTTAAGGTACGCATATATATACAACCCTATTAACTTGTGGTTAACATGGAGAGAAACCACGTATCGGTGCTATTTACCTTATTAAAAATTTTATAAGGAAATACACATGCAAAACACTCCTTTCAGCCTTTAGTATGGCCTTTACACACTTACCAAGGTTAACTTTATCACTGATTGGCATCGCTCCCTTCGCGTGTCACACATAAACATATATCATCACCCCTCTGATATGCGACTATCATTTCCCAGATACACTATCGGCACTTAAATCATTGCTATCCTGTTTACATAGGAAACATGCTCCAAACAAGGGTAAACCCCATCAGAACAGAAGCTAGAATTAAAAATTTATAAGCCACACTTTATAGTTGTTGTTAGGTCCACGACGCCGACCTCCACTCTCTGACCCCTCCGATGCCCGATCGTTGATTATCGGCTATCGGTATCACTTTGTCGCGATATCACAAGTCAGCAAGTTGGCGTATCCTAAGGTTGATACCCCGCCTCTATAAAACTTCGATGTGACTAACCTCTTGGACCCGATAGGTTCTTCATTTCGCTTCATAAAATGTCGGGTTTGGGTCTATCCAGACTCCGTTTTTCACCGATTTTCAATGTAATTTGGGTTTTCCACCTACGACCCAAAGTTACATAAAAACTCTGCTGATCTAACCCTCACAGTCGATCTGTTGGATCCAACGGCCCCTGAGTGTCACCTTTTTAACCTTGGTTCCTCTATCTTCAGGCCTTTTTCATGCTTCCACCATGTTCCAAGCAAGTTTCTTCTTTAGAAGCCTTTCACCTCTTTGGTCATGCCAAATTCACCTACAAGTATATGTGTGTGTATATATATATATATATATAGAGAGAGAGAGAGAGGCTATGATTCATATTAATCTCAGTTCTTCAACCATTCGAAAATAGAAATACATGATTTCTAAATTGGATTTCACACATAAAAGAAAAAGAACACAGAAAGTATTTTTTTAGACTCTGACTCTCTCTGTGGTCTACTCACCTCTCACCAGTGACCTTCCTCATAGTCTACCCATAGGCTTACAACCTTCCTCAATTTGGCTAACCTCCTACTCTACATTCTTGTGTCCTTTTTAATACATCAGTGGCAGTTCCTCTTGCAGTTCGAGGAACTATTTTTTTAGTTTTGAGACAGTTTCCTCAACTAATTCCCATCTAATCCTATCTTGTCTAAATCAAAGCTAACAATGGCTGATTTAGCCTTTATTTACCATAACACAAAATGAAACTAAATAAACTAGAAATTTGAGATGTTTCCCTCTCTATTTGTCAAAATAGAATGGGAAAACAAACAACAAACAAGAACCAACTCCCAACTGTCGCCTCTTCATTTGGGTGCTCCTGCATCAGTCCGTGAGGTGGTAAGCACTAGAGGGGCCCACAATTTGCACCTTAGTGTGCATGAGATGCTCATCACCGGAGGAGGGTTTAGCCTCACGTGCTTTAGAGGGCTTAGGGGTTTCCTTCTTCATTTTCCAATGAATAATTAAATGAGTTACAGTTGTAAGGGGCTAAAATGTTACCATTTTACCCTCGAAAAGATGAAAACAACGTTGGAGGGTGTGTTCTAGACTGGCTGAATGGCTAGACATCGTTTGCAGAACAGATGGAAGCCGAGTGGCATTTGCACCAGGAAGCAGTTCGTAACTTTGAAAAATTCAAGACAGAAAGGGTTTTTATTGGTGGGGGAGGCCAAGGGTCTACTAACACAAGGGTGATTTCATGAGAGGACACATGGGAGAAAGAGATTGAGAGATGATAGGCAATAGGTGGACAGGAGCGGCAAGAGAGTAGAGACGTTAATGTTTTGTTTTGAATTCCTCTCTCACTTGAATTGGCACCAATAAAACGACCATCATGGTGGGTGGTCCTCACCATCCTCCAATGGGTAAGGGGATGGGACACGAGATCCATCAGTGACCCCCCAGAATTAATCTAAGTCATTGGATCGGCGGGCCCGGCATGTTGACTTGTCAACTCTAGGTGGTAGCGCCTGCTTATCACCCACATAGGTTACCACCTCGAAATGTTGTTAGGGGGTAGGTTGGGTGTAGATGAATGGTGATCCACCCATAACTTGCTCAGATTTTAACCAAAATGATGCATATTCTCAATTTTTTCATTTTAGCTAGCTAGGCTTACTTAGTGAAGGTTCCATGAGTGTGGATTTGAACCTTGGAACTTCTGCCATGGCACTAGGGCTTGATCATTGCCCCCATCATTGATTTAGTTGATTTTTAGCTAGGGATCTTTATTTTGATGTCTCAACTCTCTCTTCCCAAGTACTAGAAGGGAACAACATTGGCTCCAATTGGGGATAATGTATTGTATACAATGCACTGAGAACTTGAAAATTGGTGCCTTACTCTGTGGGTATGGAGTCATTTTATTTAAACCTCTATAAAACAAAAATTAGTAATAAAAACCATAAAATAGTACTGGTATTTACATTGGCTCACCGGTATTTACAGTGGATGAGAGTGGACTTCTTCAATGCTAGAAGTAAGGCTTGAGAAACTTCCCATTCAATAGTATGTCAAGCACTTCACCATCTAAATTCTTCAGCAAGAAGGTATTATTCCCTTTTTCTTCATTAATCTTGAAAGGTCCAAACCACATGGGGTTAAACTTGCCATGTTTCCCTTTATCATCCCTTCTAACATCCCATATAAGCACTAAATCTCCTAGTTGAAGATACCTACCTTTTACCTTTCTATCAAATAGGGATTTCATTTTTTCCTAGTTTCTCATCAAACTCTAATTCACTTGTTCTTTCCTCTCTTGAAGTTCTACCAATTGATTCATCCTTTTGGTTAGAGAATTTGGCTCCTCCTCAACATTTTGTAAGAATTTAGCTACTAGCATAGCTAACCACATGGGGAAGATTTCATCCCTCCCATAAACCAACTCAAAAGGGGGTTTCCAAGTGGACCTCTTAGTGGTAACCTTGTTGGCCCACAACGGTGAATCCCAGTTCTTCTCATTTTCTGATATTTTTTTCTTTAGAATCCTTACTAATATTTTGTTTGAATATTCATCTAATCCATTTCGATGTGGATAATAGGTGGTAGAATGGCCAATTCTAAAAAATCAATAAAATTGGTTGACTTGAACACTTGAGCATTGTCAGTGACAATATTCTTGGGTCACCAAACCTAGAAAGGATGTTTTCCTCCATGAAATTAATTATTACAACATCTGTTGCATTTCTAGTTTGGGTTGCTTCTACACACTTAGTGAATTAATCAGTAGCTATGAGTATCCACTTGCGCTGACCACTGGAAGGTGGATTTATTTCCCTAGTGAAGTCCAACCCCCACTGCCTAAAAGTTTATTCAATGAAAACAAGGATTAAAGGGAAAGGTGTTAACTTCTACTTTTCTGCAAACATTTGACACTTCTCACAAGCCCAAACATAGGTATGCACCTCACCAAATAGCTTAGGCCAATAAGATAATTCCTTGAGGATTTTGTGGGTTTTAGCTCTCCAACCGTAATGTCCCCCATAGACACAATTATGGAATTCATCAATCAATTTGTGGATTTCTTCCTCAACCAAGCATAAGAATAAAATCCCCACTGGGTCCTTCCAATACAATTTCCCATTTGAGATAATAAATTTCTGGGCTTAGAGCCCTGCACTTATTTTTGTCAAAGTTCACTGGGCACCTTAGAAAAAGTAGATAATGGAAAATATTTTTGTACCAATGGGAAAAAATGTATTTCATCTCGATTGTCTGGGCTAAGGTTTCAATCCCTTGTTGTTGCTCCAATTTTTCACCTTCCCCAACTTTTATATCATGTAAGTTTATGCCCAATGCTTGGCAATTTTCTTCAGATATTATTTTAGCTAGCCCCTGCCGCTTGATAAGCTTGATAGTTTTGATATCCATATCATACTCCTGTATTTTGCAATCCATTTTCTTCTTTTTTGCTCATTATCACCTTGCACCAACATATCTTTCACAACAATTGTATGAACATAGGTAGTTATATTTTATTACAAGACATAGATTCTGAAACCCTCTAAGGCTTTGACCAAGGGATAAGTTTGTTTCTCCAAAATATTGTATTTAGCCTCAGGATATCTTAGCACCTAACTAAAAAATGCAATTTGTTTCTCATGCCATTTATCATTCTTCTGCATTAAGATAATAGCCACTATGTGAGGGGAAGAAAAAAAAAATGAAAAATGGTTTTAAATAATCTGGACTGACTAGTATAAGAGCTTCTATGAAAGCCTTTTTTATTCTGGAAAATGATTCTTGAGCTTCTGAAGTTTGCTTCACTTCTTTATCCTTCTTCAACATCTTTGTAATTTCATTAACTATCTCAACAGAGTTTGGTATGAACCTCCTTAGAAAGGTGATTTTGCTCAAGAAAACCTAGACTTCTTTCTGATTTCTTGGTAATGGGATGTTATTGATGACTTCCACCCTTTTGGGATCAATCTTCACCCCCTCCTTTTCCACAATGTGCCCTAGTAGTTTTCCCTCACTTAGAGAGAACTGAGATTTCTTGGGATTTAAAGACAACACATAATTTCTACATTTCTCAAAAATGAGCCTTAGATGTTCAATGTGGTCTTCATCTATTCTTGAAAAACTAGTGATGTCATCCAGGTAAATTATCACAAATTTGTCTTCTTCTCCCACAAATGCTATAACCATGGCTCTTTGAAAAGTGGCTCTTGCATTTATGAGGTTGAAGGGAATTCTAGCATACATAAATGTTCTCCATGGCATGGTGAAAGTAGTTATCTTCTAATCTTCAGGGTGGAAAACCACTTAACTATATCCAGAAATACCATCCATTATCGACATCCAGGCTGAACTTACCACCTTTTGCAGAATGTAGTCCATTTTAGGTGGAATGTAATTATCTTTTAATGAAGCCTTGTTCAGGTTTATGAAGTCAACACATTATATTATCTCTCCATTCTTATTTCTAACGGGGACTAAGTTTTCCACCTAGTCTAATACAATGATTTTGTCTTGGAGCAACTTCTTTACATCTTTTTCAATTGATGGGAGTAACATAGGATTAATTTTCCTGGGTTTCTGTTTATATGGTTTCACGCCACCCTTTAAAGGTATCTTATGTTGAATGATAGTAGTATCAAATGTGTTTAGGTCATCATAAGACCAAGAAAACACATTTATATAATGTTTAGAAATACCTAGATAATACTTCTTGTACTCATCAGGAACTCCTTTTTCGGATTTTATTACCCTAGGGTCTTGGTCTACTGGAATGTTTCAATCTGCCACATGTTCTTCCAGCTCTTGCTCAATAGGTTTGGCAACCACATCATTTTGGTTAAACAAACTTTCTAATGGGACCACATCATTTTGATTCTCTATACAGTTGTATTTCTTCTCCGCGGAACATGGGGATGGTAGCATATGTTAAATCTAGTTTGATAGATCCTTGAACCTTAGACCCCCATGACCTGGAAATAAGCATACCAAACCTTGCAGGGATATCAACAACCACAATGTCCATTACTACACTTTTTATAGGAATCTGACCCAAATTGACCACCAAATCTTTAATCATCCCCGGACATTTTAATCCCTTGGAATCATAAGAGTACATATCCTTATATGGTTTTGTTATTTGCAGCCCCAATTTCTCCATCACAGACAATGGAATCAAATTGTGAGAGGCTTATGATTCAAGCTTACAGTTATATAAAATAAGTTCATGGATCACCAAGGTAACGTTGAAAGGGGTGGTGGAAGAGTCTTCATCCTCAACACGAGGTACAAATAAAACCATGGGCCTTTCTTCTTAGAGTTTAGGCTATATTACATAGGATTTTTGGTAGGTTGATACATGAACTTAGATACTTGAGCTTTTTAATTTGGATATTTCAACAATTCAATTAAGGGAACATATACTTTTACCTTCTCCAACTCTTTTTAAATATTAAAGGCAAAGGGAGTCCTATCAGATGTGGAAACTTCAGCAGGATCTTTCTATATATCACAAATGGGTTTTGATGGTAAGGGAAAACTCTCTATTTTAGAAACTTCAAGCTCGTGAAGTATCGAATATGAGGCCAATTTCTTTGTTGGTGAGACTTGGTCTAGAGGGTTCTTTCCCTCTTCAACTGATTTGCGAGAATTTGAGGGAGTGGGCTCATCAGTTTGGTATTTCAATATTTACCTTTTTATAGAGGATCTAAGGTCATACTTTATGCGTAACTGAGACTGCATGAAGTTAGAAAACTGTCTACAATAATTTTCAATAACACCATCATCTAGTGGGGCATCCAACTCATCCCCTTCTTCCTCATGTGCTTTAATTTCATATTCCTCTTAAGAGAGAGAAGAGAAATGGTTTTCTTGAACTTCCATGGTATCTTCAACACACTCCTCTAGATCATCTTCCAAATACAAAGGGGGATGAATGTGGTCTTGTTGATATTTTGTTTCCCTTTTCAAGAGCCACAAAGGTGGTCTTCTATACTGGGGACTAAAATTTTGATTAGGAGTTGGTTGACTTTGTCAAGGAGGGTTTTTGTTTTCTAATTCCCGTTTTATAAGCTTGTTAGATAAATTTCCTATCAATTTATTCATCTCTTCAAGATTTTTTTCTTGGGTTTCCTTCCCATGGATCTAAGAGTTGGCTTCCTCCTTTCCTCTTCTCTTGTCACCATACTCATTTTCCCCTCTCCATTTCCCGGTGGAGGTGAAATTTAATTTAACCTATAAGCATCTATTTGAATCTAGTCCAAGGTATGAGACTTTCTTTCCCTAAGCGTGAATCTGAATTCATGTTTGAAAGCCCTAACAAACAGCACTTTAGCAGTAGCCTGTGGAGGATTGATTTTAGCTAGAAGATTGTTGTATAATTTGTTAAACCTTTTTATGAATTCTAAAACAACTTCATTATGTTTTTTCTTCATTGAATTGAATTGAGTGACGATGTACCCATGATCCCTTTTCTTTCCCCATTTCTACATAAAAGAATTCTCCATCACCTCCCAGGTAGTGATTGAGGTGTTTGGGAGGGATTTGAACCATTTCCTTGCTTCCCCATCCAAATATTGAACAAAAAGTCTCAGCACCACATCCAAGTGTTCTACATTCATATTTTTTGCAAATGCGCAGAAGATTTCTCTATGTCTCTATGCTGAGATATCATCTTCTCCGATGAATCTTGGCAAGAGCTTAAGATAGTCTTATGGAATACCATTTAGGGGTTATGGAAAGTCCAATTGGGCATATTTATTTAGGAGAAAACTAGGGAAATCCATGTTTTCCAAAGGAGGGGGTCATAGGGCCTTGCTAAGGAGTTATCTAAATTGCAGCTGATTGGGGGTGTGTTGGAAGGCTATTTAGACTCTGTGTGGACTATTTATGAGAATGTCTTTAACCTCCTCAGGTTTTGGGAAGGTATTAAATGTGAAAGGAGGATATTTTATTGAATCTTCTTCGATTGTGACTCTAGAAGAAAATGGGCCAAACAATGCACAATGTTCCTCAGGATATTTCAAGACTATGGAGGAAGACTTGGGGATAATTTATCACATCCTTTTAAGAGCTAGTTGATGATACTCCTGGAAAGGAGGCCACGGGAACTAGAGTGATATGGGTTTGTTCCTTCCAGACTCTCCTAGATATTATCTTTTCATGGTCAAACACAGGAGGAGTTCTTTGTCGTGGATAATCAGAGCGAGTGTGTGGCCTTTTGAAAGCCAGGGTGCTCAAAATAAGACTTAAACAGTGGAGTCACCAACATGAGAGGTCTACAATCCACACCCCATTAATCTCACCTTACTTAAGGGTGTATGAATGTCGTACCCAAGGAAAACTTTCTGATTCATCTCCAACAACAATGCCAGAAGATGTTGTAGCTCCTAGAGAGAGCCTCTGGGTTGAAAGGAGACCAATGCCTAGAAGATATTGAAGAGTGTTTCAAGATCTGCTGATATTTTCTATTACACTCAATATTTATTATATTTGAGATGGAATTGATTTAGAACCTTCCTTAAGAGGATAAATACAATATTGAATGGCAAACATAACTCACAAAAGCATTAATATAAAGCTCTAATGGCCAATATCATATACACATGCAATTTCATACGTCATTTGTAGTATATCAGATGGAAGAAATAAAGAGGAGAGAAACCCAATGGATAGGGATTAAACCTAAGAATATTTTTCATTTAATTTCACTGTGAAACATATGAGAAGAATATTTTAATGAAGTGTTGAGATACATGGAGCACATTTTAAGGATAACAATTCATATCAATTATATGAATCTTTAATGAGTATTAGACCTAGATGAATCCATAATTCCATGAAAAACATATCCAAGAGATTCTATGACATGTCATCTGAGAACAAGAGTGAAAACATATAAAAAAAACAAGAGGAAATACATACTGCACATTTATATGAGCTAGAATCACCCAAAAGTCTTATTAATCTTCGACAAAGAATACATTTCATGGACAACTTCCTCAGCTTCTCTCTTGGAAAACTAAAATTCTGAAACCTTGGTTTGATAGGGCCTTAGAGAGATATCCTATTACAAAATATTCTTTCTTAATTTGGGATTGAATCATCATAACAAAATATCAGCACTCTCAGTGACACAACTGTACAAACTGAATTCTAACTAACTGACAGTTTCTTCTGAAATAAAATATTTACATAAAACATAAAATCAAAGTGTCATGATCAACACGATAAAAAGAATCCTTAGTCATGATAAGAAGGTTCTATAAGCAGTGTCGTTGGGTTAATGATCTAAAGCACAAGAGGATTGACAAACTACTCACACCTTTTCCATAGTGCTGAAGCGGGTATAGGAGCATGAAGGAATCGATGATATGCAATCTTGAGATTCATGGCCCTTGTATAGTTTAACCTTGGGTGCAATTTTTTTCTTCTAAACCCTAACAGTTGGAATTCCTTTCTAAGATAGTTATCCACTAGTTTACCTTTAAGGGTGGCAACCTTCTCATGGGAGGAGTCTTCCTTTCTCTTGGCCTCTACAACATCTGGTTTTATTGTGTCCATGGGATTAGCATACCCACAATATCCCAATAGCTAGGCAACCTTGCCTTGACTCTTTCATCAAACTTAGCATGCAAAACATCTACATATTTCTATACGACCCTTAGGAATTCCTCAGCTTTGACTCTGGCCTCCTCCTTCTGGGAAACTTTAAAGATCTCCATGATAACAAACACTCTATCTACTACATCAATTGGCCTCAACTCACTGAGTGGATTTAATTCACAAACTGAATAAACTTCTTAGAATTCTGGGAGTTCTTTTCCCTATCTTCTTTGGCACTAAGGATGAAAAACTTATAATCCTTGATCACAATCTTTTGTTCATCCATCACAGTTATGTACTCACAGTTTCCTTTCATTACTTCTATGATTTCATCCCAGATGAGTTTATTGGCTTGCAGGAGAGACATGTCTCCTTTTATCTTGCCTTTTAGCTCAACAGTCTCCTGGTTTTCTACCTGTAAGTTGTTACCAATTAGTTATGCGTTGGTCCTGGATGTCTGAAGTTGTTTTTCTATTTGTGCCAGGTTTCTCTAGGAAGTGTCCAAATCCTTCTGAAATTTCTTAAGCACCCCTTCCAAAAGTTGGAGTTCAGTGAGAGTCTTGGTGAGCTACTCTATGGTATTTTGGGGATTTTCAGGCACAAGCACTGCACAAATGTGTGTGTCTATTAACTGTTGAAGTTTCGTCGCCTACTGCTTTAGGACTACTATCTCATTGTTTCTTTATATCAGTTCTTTGGCCATGATTTCTTTCTCTTCTTCCACCTATGAAATCTCCTTAGATTTCACATGTCCACTACTTGACATCTTCAATTTGTGCCTTAGCTCTTGTATTTATGCTTGTGAACTTTGGAGGAGGGCTTCAAATGCAACTTTGTCTCCTAGATTTACCCCCAACTTCACAATCATCTACTTGAAGCTATCATTCTGCATGTGTAGAACTCTAGAGTTATCTTTCTCCTACTTCATCCTTCTTATTGCCTTCTATGACAACTTCTCAACCTTGCTGATAGTCAATGCATTTCTATTGAGTTCACTATACAAAATTTACCCTACTTGCATGTGGAAGTTAATATTATCAGGCAGAGGGACACTAGTCAATTCTAGTGAAACATCCAATGCTTTGAACTAAGAGTCCAAAGGTAGAAACTATGCTAGTGGGTGTTGCAGGGAGAACTTCATTCAATTTCTCTCTAAGTACATGCCAGCCAGAAGTCTGGTCTGATAGGGGACTGAATGAGATGCCATTTGTTGTTGCATTTCTTCCCTTACATTTTTGTTTCTTTCTTTAATGGCATTTCCAATAGGCCAACTTGGCTTAGTGACAGCTGCAATTCATCTGGAACTTAAAATAGATACCTCTGAAGAGGATGAGGAAACATTATATAATGGGTCTTCCAAGGTCACCTAGAAGCCTGGTTGATATGGTCTTGTCTCTACCAACATGGTCTCAATTTCTTCTTCCTCTATCTCTTGGGTTTTTTCCTTTTTACTAGGGTGTACATATTCCATCTCGACATATTCAGCTTGGTCAATGGTCCTTTTCTATGCCTTATCCTTCGATTCTTGAGTATTGATCTCCATCTCTGTATTAATAGACCACGAATCAAAGTTAGCTTTCCATTTGATCTCAGGCCTATCCTCATGTTCATAAGTCGAATCCTTTATGCTCTCTCTTCTCTTGGAAATGACACCATGAGGATCATAATGCCAGACCTCCCCTAGATCAAAATTCATCTTCTTGAGTAATTCCTCAACTTCCTTGTGGGCCTTCTTGGAATTGACAATAAAAGTTCCCACACGCTTTCCCAACTTAAACAAATATCCCTTCTTAGGAGGGACAAAGTGAAATTGGTCTACACTGAGGCTTTGTCTGTTAAATTCAAGAGAGAAAAGCCTCATGGGCATAAACACAAGAAATCGGTAACGAGGAAGCTCATAACCATAGACCCTGATTTCTGTGAAGTCCTCAAACAGGTACTAGTCTACCACCCTAACTTCCTTGCTAAGTTAGAGGATTTCTTTTTTCTAAGGGAGAAATCTAAGAGGGGAAACACCATGAATTATTTCGTAGGAAATGGACATGTAGGAGGATATAAACTGGGAATAGCCCTGATGCTCTTGTTTTTTCCTAGCAACAACATCTCAGTGGAAAATAAACTTCATTTTTTCATTAGAAGCCACCAAACTGAGACCCAGGCACTCGAATTCATCCACATGAGTGTACAAAAATAAGAAGAACAACAAAGATTAATATCTGAAATAGGAGGTGGTGGGGAAATGGTGTAACTAGAATCTTATGGCCTCAGGTAGGTAAGCAGGGATGTCAAAGAAATGGTCGGGCTGTGTCATTTGGCTTAGAAACCCTAGAGAGGCTTTAGAAGTTATATTTGGATCACTATCCCTAAACAGATGACTAATTAGGGATATTAGGGATACGGTGGGCTGAATAGGCTCTGCGAAGAGGGTTATAGGGAAATTGTCAACAATATGAAGAGACCACAAGTGAGGTGCGAGAACAATTTGCAAGAAGGATTGTTGCTCATCAGCTAGAAGGGTAGTGTAGTGGTAGACCAATGTGGCTTCTGTGAACTGATGGAGTTCAGAGGAGCTTAGGTAAACTAGGGCCTTTTGAATTAGCTCTCGAATCACCTCAAGGATTTTGACCCTAGTTAATGAGATAAAACCATTTTTTCTCATCTATGTAAGCGCCTGCTAGCCAGGAGACAAACATAGGAAAATGGTGTATTTACGGTGCAATTTGGTAATACAATCTTGAGTCAACCACCGAAAATGGGTTTTCCCCTCTAATGTGGCTACCATACAAGTTGAATCTCAGATCCGCAAGGTGGTAAGCACTAGAGGGGTCCACAATTTATGCCTTATTGTCCATGAGATGCCTAACACTAGAGGAGGGTTTAGCCTCATGGGTTTTAGAGGGCTTAGTGGCCGCCTTCTTTATTTTCCAATGAATAATCAAATGAACTACAGGTGAAAGGGACAGATCAATTACCTGTTTTCCTAGGAGAAGCTAAAAATGACATTGGAGGGGTTGTTATGGACTGGCTAAATGGTTGGGTGACATTTGCAGAACAGATGGAAGACGAGAGGCGTTTACACTAGGAAGTAGTTCGAAACTTTGAAAAATTCAATGCGGGAAGTGTTTTTATAGGCGGCGGGGGGCCAATGGTTGACTGATGTGGGGGTGATGTCATTTCAGGATGAATGGTAGAAGGATATTGTGTGTTGACAACAAAAATGTGGATGGGAGTGAGAGGAGGCTAAAGATGTTACCGTTTTTATTTGGATTCCCCGCTCGCCTGAATTGGCGCCAATAGACTGACCGTCGTGGCGGGTGGTCCCCACCATCCTCTAGCATGTAAGAGGGTGGGATGATGGATCCATCGATTACCCCATGGAATTAATATGGGTCATTAGATCAATGGTCTCACCAAGTTGACTTCTGAACTTCGACGTGTAGCGCCTGCTTATCACTTATCACCTCTGCAGGTTACCCCCCTGAAATGCTATCAAGAGTGGGTCGGGCGTATATTGATGGTGATTCTCCCATAACTTGCTTGGATTTTAACCAAAAGGGCACATATGCTCCAATTTTTCATTTTATCCAACTGCGCTTACTTGGTGAGGGGCCATGAGTACATATTTGAACCTTTGAACTTCTTCCATGGCACTAGGGCCTGATCATTGCCCCCATTAGTGATTTAGTTAATTTTTAGCCAAGGATCTTGAGTTTTACCTCTCATATCTCTCTTCACAAGTACTAGACGGAAACAAAAACATGTTTAAGACTCCTTAACTCATTAAAATTAAAGGAAGCTTGATGATTAAACACTTCCTATTCCATAAATCTTTACCTTTCTTAAGCTACCATTAAATCCTCCATTTCTAAACCCATCAAAGGTATATTCTGGTAAGACAATAAGAATTATAAGAAAAGTATTGTGGTACATGAATACAAATATACATCTATAGTATCTTAACTTTTTACATCATAAAGCGTTAAAAAAATCATCATATGAATTCTCTTAATAAGAGGATGAAGTCATTGTTGTTTGTCTAAGAAAAGAACCACAAAGTGAATAATGGTCTTAGAAGTTTCCAAGTCCACATTCACATAGCCATTATCTTCATCATCACATTATATCATGCATCATCTCTTCCTAGTCTATATTTTTCTTGTCCTTAATTTATATTACCCTATTGTAAAATATATCAAGTCTATGATGGTATAACAATTAACCTTTAACCACCTGCACCAAGAAACAATGTGATAGTAAAGGATTTTGTTTGCATTAGACATCCAAAATATTAGGCATGGGGGAATGTTGGGCTCTGAATATGTCATCTCATTCAGTATATAAATTCTCTATTCATGAGCCATATTCCCGCATTTATGATACTTTCGTAGCCATTATACCATCAAATTACACTAAATTAACCTCTTCTAGAATGTGGTTAATTATGATGGATTTCTTATATTTTTAATGATTAGATGTGTCTTTAATATGATTTTATCAATGATGGGTTAATAATGTGCTTATGTGGCCAAGGAGCATGTTAAACTACACAAAATTCCATCTATGTATCAGTTCTACTAGATTGGTACCAATTCAGTCTAGTTTGGAGTTCGATATTTAGTTCGGTACCAGTTCAAAAATTCAGTACCTAATTCTACACCTCTACACAAATAGCTACATGCAACTAAATCCAAGACTTGTAGTTACATCTAAACTTGGAATAAATTCAAACTAATTCCAAGTGGCATCCTTTCCATCTCCAATGCATGATTCAATATAATTTTAAATCATAAGAAGATTTCTTTAAATGATATTCATTATTTTAATCATAGTATGGAAGTGAGAGTTATATGGGATTCAATATTATCACTTCTTCCATCTTATGTATTATAAAGAGGAATTGCAACATTACTCTGAGTTTATTTTTGTAAGAGATTTTAATTTCCGTATGTAAAGTCGATGATTGATTTTTGTAATAAATATTTAATTATTTCTCAGCTCTGTATATTATTTTGATCTTATTTAGTCTCTAGGAACATTGCCAAGTTAGGAAGGGCCCCTAGACCTAGGTAACATTTTGGTTTTTCTATTCATAGAGTAGTATTTAGAAATATTTAGTTTTGTTGATTATATATTTTGTTTAATATTTCATTTCAGTTTTTATTAGATTCATGTTTCATGTAGTATTTTGCTAAAATTTACTTTTTATATTTTTAGATATGTTAATAGAACATGTTACCATCAAATTCAAATCGATTTTTCTCAAGCTTAAGAGTCAAGCAAACTTAAAATTCGTTTCTTAACACGTTTTGGTACCCAAAATTTTAATTTCTACAATTTAGGTACTCAATTCAGTACAAATATTTAGAATTTTAATTTCGAGATTTTTTGTACTTAATTCGGTACCATATTCATAATTTCAATTTCAAGATTTTTGGTACTTAGTTCGGTACCAAAAACTAAATCCTACATCACAATACTGAATTATTTTGGTTTGTAGTTTATGATTCTTTAATTGATTAAGAGCCTTCAAGTCAGTTGGTAAAAGAATCCTACAACAAATAAGAACCTACAACATATCATTATGTCTCTAAGCTTGCTTAGCATTTATTTTTGATATTTTATTAATGCATTTCTTGTAGTTTATTTCCTTGTCTTCTTTACATACCTCACACACTTTTGCTTGTAATTATTGACATTTACATTGTAATTTTCTTTTCTTGAGCATGATTAAATAGGTTTCATCACTAGAGGATTACAACCGTTAAAGTCTAAAGACCTAATAAGCCACATAAGTAAAAACACATGAAAATTTTATATCGGTAATGAAAGATTTTGGTTTGCAACTTATATGAATTATAATTCCAAAGTCCAATGACAAGTTATAATCCTTAGTAATTGGTTCTTTCTAGTGTTAGTTGTTAGAATAGGCTCTAATCTTGTATTTCCAGTGCTTGCATCTCTACGCCTTATGATCCCAGATTTGATAATCAAATGTTTGAATTAGGATACATATAATTTTACCAACAATGGTGACTAACTTTTTCAAACCTGGGCCTAGCAAAATCTCTCAAACTACAAAATAAATCTCAACCCTTTTCAATGGAAATTATTGGCGAGGGGAGGCTGAATTTGGGGATAATTTGTTTAACGATAAAAATGATACCTCTATGATAAGGCATGAGGATTCATATACATGTTGTCCCAACTGTTTTATCCCTTTTGAGGTCTTTCTTTTCAGTTTGGGGGAACATCGACTTTTGACATTTCTTTCTTTCTTGATTCATGTTAAAAACTGCTTATGAATAGTAATGTGATATTGCATTGTGGGAAATGCCATTGTATCAGGGTGACAAGGGAAAGGAACCAATGCTAGATCAGTGAAAAAATCATCTCGAGGAAAATATTACAGATAAAAAAATATATTCCTCGACAGACCTAGTGCAAACACTAAATAATCTTATGAAAATATCAAACAATGAGCTCGCTTCTTTGGTCGATATTTAGTTGAAGACATATTTAACAAAGGAAATAATTAAAATATTGATGTAGAAGATTCGTCATTATGCCATAAAAATGAATATATTTAATTGTCCCATTTATTTATTTACGATTTTAATTTGTATACTCTTACAATTCCTTTATAAAAAATCTATTTTTTACAGGATTTTTTTGATGAGTTTGATCCTCGACGTAGGCGTACAAAGGTCGGTGTTGGTACCATCACCATTCCACATGGACACAACATCATACTGATACCAATTTCAATCTCCACCTTCCAGTGGCACGCCAATCACTCAGAATAGTACATTCCCCAAGGTCAATGTTAGTACTACACCCCTTGCGTAGCATAAGATAGAATGTGCAGTAGATGCTGACAGTGAAATTGCACATTTTGAAGCATGTTTTCCTAGATCTACCCATATCACTAGCAGGAGATCATTACCATTTACTTTCTTGGTCGACGATGAAAACACCCCAATGAAAATAGAAAAGGTTATATGTATTTAATAAGTTTTTTAATTATTATGTACAATCTAATTGAAATTTAGGTATAATGTTGTTAATTGGTTACTTGGCTCATTAATGAGTCCCACTATCCAGAACCTTCTAAGACAACATCCAGACTTACCAAGAGAGTTATTGATCAACAAATTTTTATAATTTAATAATATAAAGCTCATATTAGATGCCTAGGTATTGTTCCATCAAGGGTAATTAAATTCCATCATTAAATTACATCCCATAGTTTCACTTTAATTGACTGTAGCTTCATAATTATTTTCTATATTTTCTTACTAAAAACTTAATAAAATAAGCTTACATAAAATATTTATTAGTGACATAATAATGATAAACTAGTCCAAAATCAGTTTTAAAGTCACAACAACAAGAAACATGACATATACAAATTTACAAATAAACTCTTAGTCAGGGGATATTAGCTACAAATAATATTCAACAATTCAAAATTTGAGTGTCAAAGTAAAAACTATTTTTGAGGATAATCTATTAGACCTATTTATGGGAAATTTAAAGGAAAGAATCCAACGTGTGGTGTATCTCTTTAAACCTAACACTCTACATCATGCTTTCAGTCTAGAAAGAAAGGTTGAAAGTGAAAATATGGCCACTAGAAAATTGTCCATGAATAAATATAGTGAAGATCATGCTCCCTCTCCTAAACCAACAAGGTTGACTCCTCAGAAAATGGATGAAATAAGAGGAAAGGGACTATGTTTCAAATATGATAGAAAGTATAGCAATGGGAAATTTAAAATTTGAGTCTCAAAGTAAAGACTATTTTTGAGGATAATCTATTAGACCTATTTATGTGAAATTTAAAGGAAAGAATCCAACGTGTAGTGTATCTCTTTAAACCTAACACTCTACATCATGCTTTCAGTCTAGAAAGAAAGGTTGAAAGTGAAAATATGGCCACTAGAAAATTGTCCATGAATAAATATAGTGAAGATCATGCTCCCTCTCCTAAACCAACAAGGTTGACTCCTCGGAAAATGGATGAAATAAGAGGAAAGGGACTATGTTTCACATATTATAGAAAGTATAGCAATGGGAAAAAATGTAGTGAGAAGAGATTATTCTACATTGGCTCTAAAGAAGAAGAAGTTTAAAAGTTGGAATAGTCACGAGATTTAGAGCTACAAAAGACTACTACAATAATATATTGTCATGCATTGACTAGAATCAATACTCCACAAACCCTAAAGATAGAAGGATACATAAAAAATAAAAGATGTAACAACATTGATTAATTTGGGCAGCACCCATAACTTCATCAATTACAAATTAGAAAAACCTCTCAATTGTTTCCTATATCGAGCACTAGAGTTTCATCTAATTACTGGAGATGAAATCACCATAAATTGTTTATGGAAGTGCATTAATATTAAGCTCAATAAGGGGTAGTATTTGTTGGACCATCCCATGATTGCAATACATATGGGCAGTGTTGATGTTGTATTAGTGGTCCAATGATTACACTCATTGGGAACAATGACCTTTAATTTTCAATATCTTTGGATAAGACTTACCTAAGAAGGCAAGGAATTTGAGCTTAGAGTTATCCAAGGAAAATGGTCTAAAGTGATTAGATCCAGTGGAAAGACAAAATTACTCAAAAAGGAGTACACTAAGGTGAAATGGCATAATTATGTTCACTAAATGTTCAAATGTAAATATCATCTATGTCGTGGAATCTCTAAAAAGATGTAAAAAATAATCCCAAGGTATTTGGATTAATTCCTAAGAGTGTTCCACCTAATCAAGATCATGAATGTGCTATTGATTTGAAATCAATAAGTGTATCGATGATAAATGAAGAAGGGAAAATCATACTAGAAGTAGAAATAATCCTTGAAACAAGGATTAAGTAGCTGAGTGGCTCGACAATTATGGAATGCATCATCAAATGAAAGAACTTACCAATGGAAGATATAACATGGGAAGGTGACTTATTCTTGGAGAATCATTGACAATTAATCAATTCTTGACTAAAACACTTGTTTCAAGCAAAGGGGCATGTTAAGATCTATATAAACACAATTTTAACCCCAATATGTATATTGTTATGTAGGCTAGAAACCCTCATAGTCCTATTTTATTATATTTTTACTCCTTGTCTCCTATATATATACAAAGGAGACCTAGTCTTAGGATCATCAAATATTTTCTTGTACATTGTAGTCATTGTAAAAGGAGGTTTCCACCTTGAAGAGGACTGTAATTATTGATTCCTTTTCAATTTTAAAGCATAAGGATCATAACACCCACCACCAATCTAGAGTTCTTCCCCTGACCAAAATTTTTGGAAGGGTACTCAAAGGTTTAAAATTATTAGAAAATTAACAAAAGGTTATATCCGATGCATTTTGAGAAAAATATACTTAGAAGAGCATAGTATGTCTCATTAGCATCTGAAAGTGCATAAGAGGTTTCATTGAGGAGATGATGGAGGCCACCGTGGATTACATTTCCTACTAAATTTTAAAAGGTATTTTCCCAAATAAGTTTGTGCCACTATATAATTTTTGCTTTATTAAATATTATATTGAGTAAATGATCGCTATTAACACCTCCCAAATGAATATGCATGTTAGTATTTATATTCATATCTAGTGTACATTACATTACATTGTATTTATATTATAAATAATTTTTCTGTCACTTATTTTTTTTATGATATAAATTTTTCATTACTGTGTTTTTTAAAGCTAGATCCTAAAATGTTTTGGTGCAATTTTTTGGCCTATAAAACTTAAGAAAATAATGTGATTCTCTTTAAAAAATTGAAACTCTTATTTTAAAAATATTTCTGAACCCTCTATTATTATGGACAACATTTCAAATGTATTAATAGAGGATGAAGTGATTTTGTAAAAGAGGTAAATATTAGGATTAAGTGACTCAGAAAAGGGAAATCTAAGGAAATTAAATTCTACCATCAAAAGGTCTGAAGAAATTCAGAGATTATCCTTATCTCTTGCATATAAAATATCCTCAATTTAGCAGTCAAGCAATGATTACCTACACTCTATACTCAAAGCCTCAATGTTCCTATCTATAAAGCAAAGATAAAATTAGTCCCTATAATAATTGAACCATTATGATTAGCACCATCTTATTCAATCTATATGGAAGTAATTTGAAAAAGAAGATTGACAATATAGCCCAAAAGCCATGGAAAGAAGGCTAAAGTCCAAGCTAGATTTAGAGGCTATCATTAAATTGTGGGCCATCTTGTTACACCTATGATCATTGTGTTACAATTGTAAAACAGATATCCTCAATTGTTTTGTTGATGTTAACAAATATTTTTACACTATATCAAGGACCAACCTTTGGAATAGGTTAGACGATCTAAAAGTTCCTTCTAGCTATGAGTTGTTAATTAAAGCTTCACGAGAGTGTTATTTTCAAGTTTAGGAACATTAGGGCTTGATTATAATAAATTAACTATAATATAGGAATCAACTTATCAAGAAATGTTGTCCCCTATCCCCTACCCCATTTACCTTATACATTGATATGTCAGAATATTGGTTGGGAGAAGTTAGTTGTACTAGCTTGACTATTTTTTTTTATATGGATCATCCTCATATTTTATGTTGCCAATGTTTCTCCTATATAAAACAATCTTTATGACCTTAATAACCATATAATAATCCTCAATGAATTATGCTCTAATATGGGTATGATTGTGAATATTAACAAAACAAAGCTTACGATAAAAAAAAAAATTGAAAAAATCATGTATGACACTTTTGTATATGATGGTGTTAATATTCACCAAAAGCTCAGTTGCAACCATAGTGTTGAGAACATGATAAATGGAGGATGGAAAAATTATTATGGACTTGAAGGCAAGTGTAAAGTACTAGACCATTAGAAGTGGGATTTCATATAAAAAAATAAACTCATATTTGATACACTTTTCACTCCTTTTATCTTATATGGATGTGAAGTTTGGGGACATAGTATCTCTAAAGAATCCTAGAGAAAGATAGAGCAGATCCAAAATAATTTTATAATTTACAATTTTAGAATTAAAGGTAATTCACTCTATTTTATCCTCCCCATACAAGAAACCATTTCCCTAATTGAGTGCACAACCATGATTAGGTACTTAATGTACAAGAGTAAGATAAATATCATGGACAAAAAGAGGCTCCTCAAAAACACTTAAAGATCTAGCTAAAAGCCCACTAGCTCAAGTGATGTTGGCATCAAGATGCCATGTATCAGATTAATCATTAGGGATTATAGGAAGATGTCATTATATAGAATACCAATAATATTGAAAATATTATTAATTCTAAATTTAAAGAGAATATTTGGTAGAAAAAAGAACTATAAGATAAAAGGAAACTAAAGTACTACAGGGAAATGGTCAACCCTAATTTAGAAGTTCAAAAGTGGCTCTTGATTTTGACTATTACAATGAACAAAATCAACATCCTTAAAATTTTAACCAAATCTCCCAAGTTACATAGCACAACTAGGTGTCAAAAAATTCCAAAACATCATGGGATGTGCAATTCTATCATATTCTTGATTATGAGAAACTTGAAGTTAACGAGCATGTTCTCCTAAAGTTCCATATATATACTTAAATTAGATCACATTTTTTAAATATTTATTGCAATACCAACCTTCCTAACATCCTAAGTCATCAAAACAATGCTAATTTCATAACACTTCCAGTAATTTCTTTTAAACATATTAATAAGATTCTAAAAAATCAAAGTAATCCTTTAACGTACTTCACATCGAATTACACAATTCTATGTCAATCCTAATGATCATGATCATGATCATCATCATATCTAATTCATATTTATGTTTGTTTTAGTCCAACTCTTCTACATTTTGATTCTTTTGTCGGCATATTTTCTAGTCAATTTTGTCCAAAATTGTTCTAGTCAATTTTGTCCAAAATCATGTCGAGATTCATTGAAATTGCAAGTACTAGTTGTTTAGTCCACATAACCTAAATACACAGTTTCATGGCTAATTAGGAGGTTTAAGGATTTCCCACGAGTTACCAAATTGAATTTGTAGGGACAAGGTCCTCCCTCCATATGAGAAGGTCTTCTTGAGGCCAAAACTCTATCGAGCCATTAAATGCTCCTTGAGATTGATACTTTAGGACTTTATCAACCAATTTACAAATAAGTATTTGAATGAAGTTGTGACTTTCCCAGAAACTATTGACGACACTGAATCCATTTATACATTCAAAAACATATCTTAAATAATAAAAATCTCAATTTCACAAAAATTTATATCATCCATTTAATAATAAAATAAAATAAAATAAATAAAATGTCTAAATATAAAATTTCAAATTATATTTGGAAAAACAATACCATAAACAAAATGTGTCTACATATAAAATTTTAAATTATATTACCTTCTATATATTTTTTTTAATAAATTTATATTATTATAATTTTTTAAATGTAAATAAAAATATAGTAATTTGTAATCCTTTTAAAAATTTGAATCAAAGAAAATAAAAAATACTAAATCTTAATAATTTAGTTTGAAAAATAGAAAGATCATCGAATTTTAATTCTTACCTTCGTTAAACTGAATGATTTTCATTCAACAGCTCCATTTTCCACGCTGAAAGTGGGCCGGAATTTCATCCTCAAATGCACCTTAGGACGTTCCGAGGACGCCTACATTAATTCCTTTGAAATCGTCCAAAGAGAAGCTTTGACAAACGGTTAAGTTGTGTTTAATTGTCATGCCTAGGTAAGCCTCTTTAAATAGTTCGGGTGCCAATATGAATATGAATATATTCTTATTTATAATCTATATCGTAGAATGACAATGATAATTGAGTTAATTATTAAACGTGATTTAAGATTTTATTATTATTAATTAAAAATTAAAAATGTGCTATTTAATATATTAAATTTTATTTTAGAAATAATTATTTAAAGTGAGTTATTAATTCGTGTGTTTATTAATGATTTTGAATAATTAGTTTAATACTTATTACATCCCATGATATTTATAGAGAAATAAAAATCTGAGATTGATATTAGTAAAATGAATCTTACAATATCAATCATCAATGAATCATTAATCATCTTTACTATTTACATTTGGTTTTTAAAATTTCTCCAAAAATCTTTCATCTCAATTAAAAAAAAACTAAAAATGATATTGATATTACTAAAATAAATAACATAAAATTAATCATCACCTCCGAAACTTACACTTACTAAAACTTCATAAACCTCAAAACTCTTTTAATTCAAATCTTAAATGTAAAAGTTTTCACCCAATTATTTTGTCATACTATTTTAAAAAAAACACAAAAGCAAAACAAACAAATAACCACCTTAACCCATCAATATTAAATTATTCACTTTAATTATCCAAAAACTTTAACAATAAAACCTTTTATATATGTATATATATAAAACAATGTAACCTTTTAACTTTAACCCCATACGTATATATATAATAGTTTACTATTTTAAATTATATTAATATATATAAAAATATTTATTAGCTTTAAAAAATATGATATCTTAAGCTAATAAATGAATAAGCGTTGATTTTTTTTTTGCAAATTCAATTGAAGTTCGCGGTAAGTAATAATTTTCTGGTCGGTCAGAGAAATAAGGCTATGGGATCATTCGTAGAGATTGAGCCAAACGGCAATGACTTGGCCTTGGGAAAACCATGCAGTTTATCACATAGAAACAAACAAAATGTCTCCATATATGAGGTCGTCTGTTAATCTATTCCATCGAGATGCGCTCAAATTCCCAACGGGTCAATAAGCCCCATTGTATTTTTCCGCGTAGTTGATCCAAAATGGAAGTACAGTTGGAAAGAGATTCCCAGCAATAGCTTTGAAGTTTCCTCCAAAGCATTATTTATGGTCTCATACTCACGAGCTTTGAATGTGCAGAAATATGGAGTCTCCTAAGAAAATGGCTGTCACCATCATGGTGGTGGTTTTATTGAGTCTATAGGCGCTCATTTCATATGTGCATTCTTTCTCAAATTTTTGCAAAGTGGTTTCCCCGGTCTTGGAAACGTTTTTTAAACTCTTTACGGTCATGAGAGTGTTTTATGAAATCTGAGAGCGTTTGCTGCAAGAGCCTAGAGATGTTGGAGAACGTGATTCGAGATCCGCTGCTTACCAAATATACCGTTTGTAAGTGCTTCAAGGCCTCTGATAACAATAAGCAGCTTTCGCTCAACGAAAATATGTTAGAAGGTCAGGCTCTGCGGCCCTCACGTTCCCTACCCAATAGACTTCTGTTAGGACTTTTTGTAGTATGTGAGTAAACATAAAATTATACTCGGATTATTTTGTTCCTAGGATCTTCACTATCCTAGAGGGAAATATAGAGTTTTTATTGTTTATATTTTACCTTCAAATTTCTTATATTTCTTATATTGATGTCTGCGTGTTGCAGAGTAATGATGGGATGAACGCCATAGCTGCATTTTAGAAGCGTATGCATGGAGTTATCAGACCAAAGAATTTGATGGCATGTTCATATGAAGGCCATGTATACTCTTCTATTGGCCATTAAGCTATGCGATTCAAAATGGCAGGTGCACGTCCTGATGTAGATAAGAGAACTGTAATTGATAGCTGATAACTGAAATTGTAATCTGCGACCCATGTTATGCAGTTTCTTGACCATACAGATCTCGCAATAGAAAAATATATGATTTTTTATTTTTTATATTTTATATAAGGTATTTGGATCTAAAAATGTTTTTTACTAATGCTTTTCTTAATACTTTTTATTTAGTTGTAAATTTATGTATCAAGAATGTGAGTTATAAAGTAGATTTTTTAATTTAATTGTAGATTCATGTTATAGGAGTGTCCATAATTTTCATCCCTAATTTTCATTGACTTTGTAATTGAGCTTTTTATGGAACAGTAGTTAAAGTTTCTACAATTTGACAATCAAACATACAAATAAAAATCCTAAAAGATCATAAACAATTTTAGTAAGATATATGAAAGTATATAATAGATTTCTTAAAGCCTTCATTAAATTTGATAAGAAATATATGAATGTTAAATATGTGAAAGTATATAACAAAATTCTTAAAACCTTTAAATTTGATAAGCTAAGTGGTTTTGAAATTCCAAGCTTCCCTACATTTACAACTTGTTGCTCCATTTATACTCAAAAATTTTAGTGAGATATATGAAAGTACATAATAGATTTTTTAAAGATTTCATTAAATTTGATAAGAAATATATGAATGTTAAATATGTGAAAGTATATAAAAAAAAAAAATTAAAGCCATTAAATTTGATAAGCTAAATGGTTTTGGAATTCTAAAGTTCCTTAGATTTACAACTTGTTGCTCCATTTTTTTGGCTAGTAAGATCATTTTCATCATGTCATGCATATATCTATTGCATTGTATAAGTTGTTACTTGTATTGTATACATTGTTTTTTTTTTGTAAGCTAAGGAGGGACCATACTTTTTCCATTAATTCGAATTGAAACCAGTACATTTTCATGGTGGCCTCAACCCACCCCGAAGGGAAGCCATCCAAAAACAGAAAATACTAATTCTTCTTGTCCACGCTAAGTAAACTAAACATTCAAAGAGATTACTATTGTTTCTTATTTGCATTATTACTCATACTAAAACCAAAACCTATCCACCGTCATTCAAAAACTATGGAAAGCATATACATATCTCCAGATATTAACCAGCCATTGGCTTCATGCTGATCATCTTCTTTCTTTATTCCCGGATTGATCTTCTTTATCTTCTGTTGTATCTCTTCGAGTTTTTTGTCCTGCATTATAAGGGTGACCTGAATGTTCTACATTTCTTTCTTCAAATTAGGAATTCCATGGGATAGTTCAGCCATCTCCATCGCAACCTACTCCATAGCCTTCGCCAACAACCTTTTCATAACCCACTAAACATGCAAGGCTTGTTTATACAGTGTCATGCGTCCTCTAGTATTCCTTGGATCTGGTAGCAGGTATTCCCAATCTTCCATTTTTGATCCTGATTGACCCTAAGTCGCTTCTTCCTCCAATTGCTGTATTATTCTTCTGATATCCTCATAGTGTTTTCTGCGAACTGTATCTTCTTCTTTAATGTTTTTCTATATCTTCTTGCCGGTAATGGTTCACATTCCTCCCATTTCCCTTCCGACCATCCTCTTCCTCTGCTACGTCAACCTCGTCCCCGTCTTGCTCTTCCTTTATTCCTATAGTTTCCTCTCCCTCCCAGACCTTTCATACTCGAAGTGCTCTCGGGGTCGCCTCCCTCCTCTCGCCCTTTGCCTCTCCTATCTCCATACTTCCTTTCTTCCTGTGGTTTGTCCTTTGATAGCCTCTCATCCTTCCATGCACTCTTTCTTGGTTGCTGAGGACCTTCTGTCGTGGTTGAATCAAACATTTCCACTTCGTCATCTGTCTCGTCCTGAACTGTCTCATACTGCTCTGTAGTCTCCCCATCATCGATTCTTTTCCCTTTCTTTTTCGGGCTTTTCCGGTCTCTGCTCTCCTCGTCCGCTTTGTTTCTCATTCTTCTCCTTGTAGCCATTCTTTTCCTCCTTTCGGCATTGCCTGGTTGTTCTCTCTGCCTCCTCTGCTTTTCTATGGACTTAACTAAAGTTTTCACCACCCTGTCTCTTTGCAAACTCTCTGCAGTTTCATTAAACGGCCTCCTTCCTTTGCCTCGCCTCCCTCCTTTATGATTTCTCCTCTGCCATTTCTCCTCATTTCTCTTCTCCCAATTCTTCTGCCACCTGCCGTTTTCATGACCGCCCACCTCCCTTCATCCTTCTTTTGTGCCATCGTACCCACGTCCAATCTCTGCAGCATTACCTCCACCAACTTCGTCTTTCATTACTTCATCACAGCTCCTCCTTGGAATAATATCCTTTCTGCTGATCTTTCTGTCCACCTTCATCATTACCCAAATCCCATTTGCCTCGTTATCATCCCTCGCCCGTTTTGTATTTATTACCCTAATCATTGCCATTATCACCCCGATCGGGGGTCTCTCGGGATCTTTTTATTGTGTTGTGGTTCCATTATGGTCCTGAGTGATTATTGTAGTAAGTTCATCCCATCCCGGTTTATTCCTTATTGTTGGCTAGTTGCTGTCGATCCTTTCCCCCTGTTCTTTACATCCCCAATTTACGAGGTAGTCTGCAGCCTTGTTTCCTTTTCTCCTGACGTGGTTAATGATTTTGTATTCGATTCTCTTTAAAATTTTGGCCAAGTCTTGAACAATCCCTGCCGTCCTCCAGCTTCTTGCTACTTGCTCCCAGTCTTTCCCATTGTTGAGATTTCGTAGCATTTCCACTACTATCTGTGAGTCGCCTTCAATTTCCAGATTTGTGTAGCCATTCCTTACTGCTATCCTTAGACCCTGATAAACAGCCCACAGTTCTGCTTCATTGTTGGTCATTACGCCTCCCCATTCCGCATACACCCATCTTGTGCGTCTCTCACTGTCTCTAAAGATGCCTCCAAAGCCTGCC
This sequence comes from Pinus tabuliformis, assembly GCA_031772625.1. Taxonomy (NCBI): domain Eukaryota; kingdom Viridiplantae; phylum Streptophyta; class Pinopsida; order Pinales; family Pinaceae; genus Pinus; species Pinus tabuliformis. Next base: position 328,330,480 of record CM062804.1, on the reverse strand, counting down.
GGCCCTGGGTTCCCTTTGGAAGCCCCATCAAAATTCAATTTAATGAAATTTCGCCCAGGATACCTGAACTGTTCTGGACTCTGAGTCTGGGATCGTTGCTATATTTCTTTTCTAGGATACACCATGCCGAATTCCATATTTAGTTTTGCTAAGATTCTTCCTTCTTCAGGGTTCGCTTTCCAATCTTCCTCCTCCCAGGTCTCTGCCAGAACGGTCTCTCTAATTGAGTTTTGAATTCCTCTCCAAATCTTTTCTGGAGTATTGGTCTTGTCTAAGAAAATCCTTCGGTTTCTTTCCTTCCAAAGAAGCCATATCACAAATCCTATGGCTAGATTCCAAGTTCTCCTTACAACCTTGCATGAGAATTGTCCCTTACCCCATTGAAAGATAGTCTTTTTGATGTCACTGGGATCTCTATTTGATTTTCCGAAGAGACTTCTGATCTCTTCCCATTGATGCTGAGCAAAAGTACAGGAGTTTAGAATGTGTTCCTGGGTTTCGATCCCCAGTTTGCAAAGGCTGCATCTCGGGGGTCCCAAGAAACCTCTTTTCTGAATCTTATCCCATGTCACGATCCTTTCTTTTCCAACTAGCCAAGCAAATATAGCTATCTTCGGCCACCACTTACTATTCCAAATTATTTTCCAGTCTAAGGTTTCTCCCTCCCTCTCCTGGTGGGTTGTTAAATAGTATGCTTCTTTGACTGTGAAGGCCCCTCTTGTGGATTTTCCCCATCTAAGAATATCCGGTCCTAGTCTGGCTCTGATTCTCCTTGACTCCAATTCTTTTATATATATGCCTTGCTTCTCTTGATCTATATTTTCATCCCATTCTTCTGGTTTTCTCCATATTCTCCATATCCCATTTGGCTCCCCTTCTTTCCAATAATCTCTTACGTATTCTCGCCCCTCCCTTACTGCCTTTTGATGTGTGGTTTGCAGGGCTTGTATACTGACCATTTTGTCTCTCTATTGCCATTCCTCCTCCCAAAATCTAGCTGTACCTCCTCCTCTTATTTCCCAAAATGCATAATTGTTTATGATGTTTCTACTCTCGCTCGCCAATTCCCATATTGTAGATCCTTTTGGGGTTTCTTCTACTCTGAGGATGCCTGCCGTTGTTGCGGGCATATTATATTTCTGTGTCCATATTCTCTTCCATAAGTCATTTCCTCCCCTCATCCACCTCCACCACAGCTTCGCTCCTAGCACTTTGTTCAGAATGTCTGGGTCTCTAAGTCCTAATCCCCCTTCTTCTTTTCTTTTTGTCAAGATTTTCCATGAAACTAGTGCCCATTTCCTCTCCTGTTTTGGCCCTCCCCATATGAATTTTCCAAAGATTTCCTTCATTTTAGTGCAAACCCCTTTAGGGACAGCCATGATTGAAAGAGGGTAAATTGGTATAGATTGAAGAACTGATTTCAGTAATACCAATCTTCCTGCTATGTTCAGTGATCTAAAAGACCAACTTGCAAGTCTATTCTTGAGCTTTTCTATGATTTGCTGCCAGTTTGCTATTCTTGTAGGGTTTATATCTAGTTGATTCCCCAGGTACTTTGTTGGTAGTTCACCATGTCTGAATCCTAGCGTTCTGGTTAAATGAGCTTTGATCGTGTCTGGAGTGTTGAAGATGAAGGTGCATGATTTCTCTTTGTTTATTTCCATACCTGATGCCTCCATAAATAAGTCCAAAATCCTTTTAACGCCCCTTACCTCCTTTATTGAAACTTCACAAAAGAGCATGATGTCATCCACGAACTACTGGTGGGTCATGGGCAGATTGTTTCCCCATAGCCTTAATCCTTTAATTTTCCTTTCCCTTAATTCTTTTTTGAAATACCTTCCCAGACCCTCCACAGCCAGTATAAATAAGAAAGGGGATATAGGGTCCCCCTGTCTTATTCCTCTAGTGGCATTGAAGGTTGACGTTGGCACCCCATTTAACATGATAGAGAAAATAGGAGTTGATATCATATTATAAACCCAATCTATCCATCTATTGCTGAATCCGAAGGCCGCAAGAATTGCCTTGAGGTATTTCCAATTTAAGCGATCGTAAGCTTTTGACAAATCTAACTTTATCATCATCCCTCTCTGTTTTTTCTATTTTAGTGAATGGATCGCTTCCTGGGTGACTACTAATCCATCAAGAATTTGCCTTCCCTCCACAAAGCCGGTTTTCTCTGGTGAGATAATGCTAGGGAGGATGGGTTTTAATCTTTTAGCCATCAGAGTAGCGATTATTTTGTATATTACATTGCAAAGGGCAATTGGTCGAAAACCCTGGGCAGTTTCAGAATTGGCATTTTTAGGAATCAAAGTAAGGAAAGTAGAATTGAGACCCGGCCATACCTTCTGTTTTATGCGAGATTCCTCTACTGCCTCCAGAATCTCTTGTCCAAGAAAATGCCAGCCTGCTTGATAAAACTCCGTTGTATATACATCCGGTCCTCGCGCTTTGTTTTTCTTCATACCCTTCACAATTTCCTCTACTTCCTCTAGAGTGGCAGCCCTCATCAATGCCATATTTTGTTCTTCTGTTTTTATTCTAGGGATCTCTTTACAGATAAGGTATGTAGTTGCTTCTCTGTCTACTTGTGGTTTTGTCAATATGTATTTATGTTATTCTACCAATACTTGATCAATTCCTTCATGTTCTATTATCCTTTCTCCTTCTTCATTCTTGATGGAAAAAATCGTGTTCCTTTGCCTATGCTGAATCATAGCTTGGTGAAAAAACTTGGTGTTTCTTTCTCCTTTGCGTAACCAGTTTATCCTGGATTTTTGTTTCCATAGGATCTCTTCCTGTTTCCTCTGCTCTTCAAGTTGGCTAATTATAATTGCTTCCTCTTTACTTCTTTCCTCATATCTGCCTTTTGTAATAATTTTTTGTTGTATCACTTCCATTTCTTTCTCTAGCTTCTATTTTCCCACCATTATATTCCCAAACTCCTCCTTATTCCATTTTCTGATTTTCCCTTTGAGTTATTTGAGTTTTAGCTGAAAAGTATGCATCTTTCCTTTTCCTTTTTGTGTACTTTGAGTCCACCATTCATCTACCTTAGATAAGAACTGAGGATTCCTGAGCCAAAAGGCCTCAAACCTGAAGGGTCTTTTGAGGGGCTTTTTCTTAATATTTATTTCCAATCTGATTGGCCAATGATCTGAACCCATCATCGGCATTATTGTGGCTACAACAAAGACATCCCTGTTCATTATTTGTTCTGATATAAGGAATCGATCTAATCTAGAAGCTATTTGGTTTCTTCCTCCTCTTCGGTTATTCCATGTGTGGATGCCGTTAATTGTTAGGATGTCTACTAGTCTTTGTTCTGTAATCATCTCATTGAACTCCTTCATGTTTTGATCTGGTCTACTTATGCCACCTCTCTTTTATTTTATTGTTCTGATCATATTAAAGTCTCCCCCTACTATCCACGGTATTCCTGGAAAGATCCTTCTTGTGGATTGCAGATCTTTAAGGAAATTTTTCCGCTCCCTTGGTATGTGCGGCCCATAGACTCCTGAGATGAGAATCCATTCCGATGATCCTGTCATTCTGAATAAGCCTGAAAGGATTCTGCAAAAGCTTATCCAGTTTTCAAACAATACCTCCTCAGGGTCCCAGAGGATTGCAAGACCCCCCGCCGTGCCACTCGCATCCTGACCCATCACCTCGTATTGTATTTTTTGTTTTTTTATTATACCTTCTAATTGTTGGGAGCTAATTTTTGTCTCCTAGATTATCATTATGCTAGGATTATCTTTCCTTATACTCTCCTTTAGATACCTCTTCTTTCCTTTGCTTTTGAGTCCCCTAATGTTCCAACTTGTGACTATCATTTTATAACTTTTTGGATGGTTGTTGAAATACCTCTGAAAGAGGTATAACCCTGCCTGAGTTGACCAATATTTCTCCAACTGCTTGTATGGTTTCATTCAATGTCCGTCTACCTCATTTCCTACCTCCTTTGCCAGTACTGTCCATTCCCAGACTTTGGGTTCCTTGCGTTCCTGTTTGATCTATCTGATTTGCTAAAGTAATTCCTTTCTTTTCCTTGTATTTCTGGAATGTCTCTTTATACAATTGCTTTTGGGCTTCCGGGATAAACCTTTCATCAAGATTTTTCCAGTCCTGTAACAATCTTTTCATGATTCTTTCCTCCTCGTTTCCATTGTCCTTCTGTGTATCTGTCTCCATATGGATTTGTTCTGGTGTCATCTCCATGCTCCCCTCTACTCCTCCTTCTGCCCTACTATTCTGGTTTAGGTCTGGTTCCCTGTATCTTTTATAATTTCCATGGGCTCCTCCACATTTTCTTCTTTTCCGGACTCTTCTTCTTCCTCCTGTAAAGCCTGAAACTTGTTCTGGCATTCTACTGTTACTGATTTTGTAAGTTGTTGCATCCTTGTCATTTCCTTTCCTGGCCTTTTTTTCCTATGGATTTCCTGGAAACCCCTTTCCCCTTCATCTGTCTCTTCTGTCCTCCTTTGCTCTTCTTCCTATTTCCTTGGTGTTTCCTCTTCTTTATTCAGTGGGAATTGTTTGAAGAGATGTCCGTATTCATGGCACCTTCTACATCTGAAGGGTATATGCTCGTAGTCTATCGGTTGCTGCCATATTTCATCATGGTACTCTAGCTCTATGTACTCTGGCAATGGTCCTGCTATATTCATATAGACGCATATCCTTGCATAGGATGTATACCTCCCTCTTTTTGTTGACTCTGCTACTTTAACGAAAGCCCCGATTGTATTGCTTATGCCTTCCAGGATATCGGGGTCCCAGAACTCCATTGGTAAACCAAATAGTCTTACCCAGATGGGTGCTGCTAGCATCTTTTCGTGGTCTGGATTATATCGGTCATCCCATTGCCTCATAAATAAACCAGCATTATTCATAAAATATGGTCCTCCTTCAAAGGTTCTTTCCTTGTCCTCCAGATTTGCAAATATCACTGTAAAGAAACCCTTTGCCCCTAACTTTAGATCTATATGCCCTTTCGGCTTCCATCTTTGTTGTATCCACTTAGCTAGGTCCCTTTCCGATGGCCAGAAACCTACGAACTTGCATATCAAAGCATGGTCTCTCATATAACATCTGTATTCTTCAAGTTTGTTGTTGGGTATTACATACCTTGGTTTTTTCTGAGCTCTGGGAAGACATCTGCCCCCAAGCTTTGTTTGCCACCGATTCCCCAGAACTGGCACGTCTTTGCTGTTCTCCTTTGGGTCTCTCTGCATCCCGCCCCCACTTGATTCTCCTGCCGCCATATTTTTGTAGGAGGGCATCTCTCCCCTCCCCAGCTCCCCTGCCATGGTGTCTTTTAGTCCTTTCTTAATTTATTAACCCTCCTCTTCTTGTTATGTCTTCGCACGTCCGTTTGCATGCAGAGGACTTGCCCTTCTGCCCTTCTCGCCGTCGCTGTTCCTCTTCCAGCCCTGTCTCTGTTAACCCTAGATTTTCAAAACCCTTTCTCAACCATCATCACTCATCGCTCCTCCACATTTTAAAATTTCCTGTATTGTATACATTGTTAAATGCTTGCATGATTTGATTTTGGTAGTAATATATTACTAGCACAATCACACTTATTAATGTGGTTGATCTTTGCCCATTAACGTTATTTTCACATGTTGATTGGCATATGAGATTGAAAAATGCTATCAATCGACGTACACCAACCATATTAGTTACAATGGATGTGTAGGTGTATTCATTGACTCTGGTTGACCATGGCTCATGAGGGTTGATTGTGGTTGATTGTGGTTGACCATGGTTGACAATAGTTGACCATATTCAATGGTTGACAGTGGTTGTCTATGGTTAGCTATAAATGACCATTGTGAATGATTGACCATGGTTGACTATAGTTGATCGTTGTTAATGGTTAACCATGGTCAGTGATGGTTGACAATGGTTGACAATGATTGACCATGGTTGACCATGGTTAATAGTGATCTACCATGGTTGACCATATTTAACAACAATTTGAAATGGTTGACCATGCTTGATGCTCGTATATTCTCATTGATAATGGTTGACCATGGTTGACAATAGTTGACCATGATTAACCATATTCAACCATTGTTAATGATTGATAATGGTTTGTCATGGTTGACCATATTGAACCATTTACCATGGTTGACAATGATTAATAATGGTTGAGACTTCTTGACCATAGTTAACAGTGATTGACCATGGTTAATAATGGTTGACCATTGTCAATGGTTGACAATGGTCAACCATGGTTGGCCATGGTTGACCACATTCAAAAATTGTAACTAGTTAGCAATGGTTGTCCATGGTTTCCAACCATTGCCAATGGATTGCAATGGTTGACCACGGTTTTCAACCATTGTCAACCAAGTGATTTTCAAGGTTGGTTATTGTTAAATATGGTAAATATAGGGTTGACCAATTTTGATCATGGTCAATTATTTAAACATCGGATATCAAGGTTGTATTATAATCAATCATTTAATATTCAATTAACATTGACTTATAGTCAATCATTGATCATGATTGACTGTGGTCAACGATGATCAATTGTAGTTGAATATTGTCAACCATGATCAACTATGCTTGACTATGTTTGACTAATGTGGTTCACTATGTTTGATTATTAATATTAATTAATAATATTAATAAGTAAATATGTTGAACCAAATTTGAAGAGTGTTGACTGTCAAACATAGTCCAACATAGTCAAATAGATTAGTAAATGTGGTTGACTAATTTTGTAATTTCATATTGCGATGTTGGATAAATTGCAATGTAATATAACATTGCGACGTTAGATGGATTTGTGTACCCTTCTGAAGTCACAATATGTTTGATTATGAATATTAATAAATAATATTAATAGGAAATTATGTTTTGTCGAAGTTGAACACTGTTGATTGTCAAACATAGTGAAATATAGTCGAACATATTCAACCACAATATTAAATGTGACCGACAACATTTTGTAATGTTAGATTGCGAAGTTGGAGAGATTGCAATGTAATGTAAAATTGTGACAATGGTTAACATTGTAACGTTGTACAATCAAACATATTTGAACATATTCAACCACAAAATTGAATGTGGTTGAACACATTTTGTAATGTCCGATGATGAAATTGGACAAATTGCAATGCAATGTAACATTGCGACAATGGTTATAATATTGTGACGTTGGATAAATTTATGTACAATTTCAACGTCACAATATAATATTAATATTAATATAATTATTATTATTAGTCAACTTTATTAATATTAATATTTTTATTCTTAAACACTTTTAAATCTTGATTGTGACCAACCAAGGATGACCTTAGTTGACTACTGTTGACAACGTTTGACTTTGGTCAGCCATGGTTAACTATATTTGAATATGGTCGAGTTATGTTGACTAAGGATGATTATGAGTGAACAAGGTTGCCTATTGTGAAATATGGTAAACATAGGATTGACCATGTTTGATGATGGTCAACTATTTAAACATTCGCTACAATGGTTGACTTTTTTTAACTAATGTGGTTGATTGTGATTGACTATTAATATTAATCAATAATAATAGACACTTATGTTTGACGAAAGTTGAAGATTGTTGACATAGTCAAACATATTCAACCACATTAGGTAACTAATGTGTCTTAAACCATATTAACATTATTAAACATTTTAATTAAACATTAAATATATGTGAGAATGGTTTATCCATGGGTGAACATGGCTATGTTTAACAATTGTTTGATGACGGTTGAGCACAATTGACTATAGTTGTCCATGTTCAACATGTTTAAACATCCTTGATTATGGTTTGACTATGAATGACTATGGTTAATGATTGTATGACTATGATTGACTATGATTGATGATTGTACGAATATGGTTGATCATGGTTTGACTATGGTTGATCATGATTAATTATGGTTGAACATGGTTTGACTATGATTGGCCATCATTTGACTATGGTTTGAATATGATTCGACTATAGTTGACCACATTTTGACTGTGGTTTATCTATTGTTAACCATTATTTAACTATGGTTACCATTGCAATGGCAGTTGTAGATGGTTAATCATGGTTCGACTATGGTTAACCCTAGCAATCTACTATAGGTTTATGATGGTTAATCATGCTTGACGATGGTTAACCTATACGGTTATCCATGGTCGATCGATGTTGACCATGGTTAACCATGATTCATATGTTATATTACATATTAAATCATTATTACATATCCACCAAATTATTATACTATCATCAACCCTCATATTACATATTAAATTATATTACATATCAACTACACTATTATATTATATTACATATTACATTATGTTTTACTAACATAATATTAAATGTTAATAATAATATTATTAATAGCATGAATAGTAATATAAAAATGAATTGTTACATCAAATATTGTTATTACATTAATAATATATTTATGTTATAATTAATGCAATATTGTCTATAATAACAATATATTTATTTTATAATTAATGCAATATTTTCAATGTAATAGAATATTAATGCAACAATATTATATTACTATTTCTATTAATATTAATCTTACCAAAATTTCTTTAAGGAAAATATTACTAATCATTAATATTATTGTTATAATAATTGTTATTAATGTTATATACATGTCAATATTAACATTATTATAAACTTAATAATATTATTATAAACTTATTATTATTAATATTATAATATAAATTTTAATCAATAATAATAGGAAATTATGTTATTAATATTAAATTTATTAATATAATCAATAATATTAATATTAATATTATTAGTATAAATTCATCTTAACTCGGGACCTACCAAGCTTTTAAAGGGATCAAATCTCTTGAGATGCAAACATCTATTAGATTCAAAAGAGATTTGATCCCTCTAGGCCCTTGGTAGATCTACAGTTAAGATGGATCTAGGGTGGTATAATATATATGTAGAATTCTCTCAATCTTTCCTCTATATATGTTTCATGTTAAAATCTTTTACTCAACCTCCTTGTTCAAATATTTTATTTATAACCTATGTGAAATTTCTCTTGTTATTTATATGTTTAAAATCTTATATATCTACTCCGTATTAGAAATACAATAAATTACACATCTCTCTAGTTATGGAAAGTTAAAATATAAGATTTTTTTAATTTAAATTACTTTATTTTTCTATATATAAAGTAGATATAAAACTATGTTATTTAATATGGACATTAAAATATTTTACTTATGGTTTACAGTAAAATATTTTTTGTTATTAATTACGCCGTAAGGCGTTTCCCTCTGAAATGAACTTCCCTAAAATCTACTTGTCATCCCTGTGTGCCGTTAGATTATGTGTTAGACGATTAGAGGATTGTTAATCGTTCGATCAAGGGAAGGTAGTTGAGTGGTTGGAACTATTCACGATATTTGAAACAGTTGCAAAACAGTTGTGGTTTACTGACCCGGGTTCCTACTCCATGTTTCCAGCACCATCCGAACACCGAAGGTTCTCTGTAGCAAGGGGCCTCTGTAAAACTGAGGCACCATTCTAATTTATCTCGCATAATTTGTTGTCTGGTTCAATACCACCATACCTTGGCGACATGGTAACTCTGCACCATTCTTTCTCATATTTGCAGCCTGTTCAGGTTTTCACAAAAACCTCAGCAGCACACAGGGCACCTTATGAGTCCGTTTTCATTACACTGCTGGCAACTAATGAAAAGGCCCTGACCTTCCTCTTCTGTAAAAATCTTGCGGCTGTCGTCGCAGTTTTGGCAAGGAATGAACCTCACGTCACCGCAACCATCGCAGGGTTTGGAATGAGCCTGCACTGGGAAGCATTCCAGATACTTAGCTAACTCCCCTATTTCATGTAGTTGCTAAATTTCCTCAACACCACCAATGTATTTTCCCCCAATAAACAACCTAGGCACCAGCATGGGCTTCCCCAAAAGATCCTACAATTCCTGCTGAAAAGGGGAATGCATGGAAATATCTCGTTCATCGACCGAAACCTTGAAACCTTGAAGAATCAATTTCATAGTGCAGCAATCCTCAAATGTTTTCCTTATTCCCCTCAAGCTCGTGAAATACAGAACCACCTTATCTTCTCCCCCTGGGGGAGCCCTCAACTTAGCATTTTTTATAGAGGATTTTTTGGATATGGGGGGTCATTTGGTCGACCTCTCGTCTATTATCTGCTGCAAAGTATTCACCCTCGCCTGAATGCTACTAGATCGAAGCCTGAAAGATTTTTCTAGGGTACCCTTTTCGTCTTCTCCACTCTTGCTTCTCGTGCTGCCCTGATAGACCTCGAAAACGGGCTCCATCGAATCTCTGGGGGAAATTTCATCCATGTCTTTCCTGAATGTAGAAATGAGATCCGCATCAAATAAGGTCAGAGATGAATCATCTGACGATGACTGCTGCGTCCAAATTGTTTTGATGATTGAATCTGCAAGAGTCGAGGGCAAATCCGCCCTAGACAAAGAAAAGTCGTTGAGAAATCCATTTCCATTGTCCAAATTTTTCTTTAGATTCGTGTTGGGTGTTGTTGAAGATGCCTGTGAATTTTCGTCGACAATTTTTATGCTAGGGGTAACCTTGTGCCATATAGAGACCTGACAACTGACAACCCAAAAAACTTCAAGAACTTGAAGAAGATATAGTATATTGGGTAAGATTTATTGTTTCCAATTCCAGAAGAGAAAATTCCTTTCTCACTCATGTCACAATTTTCACTCATACTTCTCTAAAGTTAAGAATTGTACTTATCAGCGGTCCAATGCATTCACAGGCTTAGGGATCGTTTCACTGCCTTTGTTGAACAGGGAATAATAATTTTGTATTGGGAGAAACATATAAAGAGCACTGCTCATTGAAGTTTTTTCAGGCTTTTGTCTGGATTATTGAATGTATTAGAACTAACTTCAGAAGATGGAGGAACCAAAATACCTTTCTGTAGCTGATTGCTTTTTACTATAAAGGAAATTTGAGTTTCATGAACATTGAGTTCATTAGAGCTGTTCTGATACTCAGCAATGGATGTGTGGCAGGTTATATTCCTTTCTGATGATTGGTTTGGTTTATTATTTCACATTTCCTCCATGTTATATTTGTCCTTTCCCATTGAAATATTTAACAAATCCCCATATCTATATTCTTCTTTAGTTCTTGTTGAATAGGGTCATCGTGAGTTTCTTCTATCTTTATTTTTGCAGTTAACATGGACAAAAAAATTTGACCTTCTGGCAGGTGTTGGACACAAACATCACTTCTAGTGGCATCTGGAATGCCATAAAGTTCCTGACAATTTTCACGTGTTCTCACACTAATAGGAAGTCCGAAAAGAGCATCTGTTTTAGTTGCTTGACCTTCATCATTATGATCTAGAGCTGATATTTGAGACATTTCTGAAGCACTGAAGATAGATAATGAATTTGGCATGCTTGCAACATTTAAAGTTGACGAGTTTGGGGATTCTTTCCAATTCTTTGGATTAGAATGCCAACAACCATTTTCTAAGAATTGTCTGTCCCTGGGCATTTTCCTGTTTAGTCCATAATTTATGTTCTAATTTGCTAAATATACAATGAAATATAAAACAAATAAGTAAGCCAAATCCCCTTCAATCAATGTTCTAAAAAGGTGTGAGCATTGTGAGTCATCTGCCATGCTCCCATGTTTATGTTATTGAAGAAACATAGAATGACTAAATGTTGAACCAATTGTTTCAGTTAATGATTGCAGAGATTTTGGAGAGCTTTGGCAGAGCTAAAAAGTGCTTGAAGATTTATGGTTCGATTAGGATTGAGAGCATGATAGCCAGTTTCAAGAGCATGGAAACTGATTATTTGAGATATAATTATTCATCATCTATTGATAAGCTTGAGTGGATTGCGCTAGAAGACCATGTGGCAGAATGGTTGGAGGTGTTAAGGAAGACAGTGAAGGTCTTGGTTTCTTCTGAGAGGAAGCTCTGCAATAGGATTTTTTAGACATTTGATATTGAATTGTGGACAGATTTCTTTCAGAAATTGGTTTTAGGAAGCAGTATGAAAGCACTGATAGAGTTTGGAGAGGTCGTTACCCTGAGCCAGAGAGAGCCTCAGAAGCTATTCAAGTTGTTGGACATGGTTGAAGGATTGGAGAGATTGAAGGAGGACTTCGGGTGGTTTTTGAAGGGCCCAGATTCCTGGAGATCAGGCTTTGGTTGAGCGAAATGGAGAAGCACTTGGTGCACAGTGCTTGTCAAGTTCTGTGGGACTTTGGGAAATAGGTAGAGGAGGATTCAGGGTTGTTTGTTGATGGGAGTCCACCAAAGCTTACAAGCTACGTTGTGAATTATCTCAAGTTTATGTTGACTGAATATGAGGAGGTTATGGCAATGGTCTGGGGAATGGAGAACAACACAAGCCTTGCAGAGGTTGTTAGTCATGTGATGGATTCTTTGGAGCTGAGTTTGGAGACCAGAGCCACGGGATACAATGCATCTGGATTGTCACACATATTCCTCATGAATAATTATTGGTATATATTCAAGAGAGCCAAAGACAGCAAACTAGGGAATCTGTTGGGTGAGGCATGGCTAAAGCAGAGGAAGAGATTGGTTAACCAACATGTTTTGGGTTATGAAAAGGAAGTATGGGTTCCCCTGGTGAAGCTTTTGAACAGAGATGGACTGGTTGTGTCCAGTGGTGGAAAAGGAGGAGCCAAGGATTTGTTTAAGCAGAGAATCCACTCATTCAATTCCACATTTGAGAAGTTATATGAAGAGCACAAGAATTGGTTGATCTCTAATGAAGAGCTCAGAGGGGGCTCAGAGAGGGCACCTTTACGAAAATTGAGCAAGCTGTAATTCCTACTTACATGAACTACATTGAAAATTTTAGCATATTGCTTGATCATTTTGCCAGTGAAAGCAAGCATTTGAGATACACTCTAGAGCACCTCGAGTTTATGTTATCACATCTGTTTACACAGAGATCAAGTAGGACTGGATTGTCCAGCTAAAATAAATTAGATATTCCAGGCCGGGAAGGTCAGGGCTTAAACACAACCACATGATTACTAGGCACCCTTATTCTTTTTGGTCAATTTGGAGGTGTCCGCTAATTACTTGCAGATTTCTTATCATGACAATCTATCAACTTACAAGCTTTTAATATAGAGTATGTGAGTGCTTGGGAAATTAATATTCAGATATTACATTTGGTGCAAAGCATGTAGTATTGTAGTCATTTATGGTCTTTAGTGGGTCCTAAGTTATTAGGTTTTCATTATCCAGCTAAGAGTATTGCAAATTATCCAATCTGCTAAGAGTGGTTGCAATGCTACAATGTACTGTAAGTTATTTTGACAAAAAAAAGGGGATAATAGAGTACATGGAATACTTGTAAATATGATAACTGGATACATGGAGAACTTATAAGAGAGGGCTTCTAGATTCCAATATCAATGTTGTACCACTGTTCTAATGAGGAAATTATGTTTCTTTTTCATTTTGGGTAGCAGTGGCATAAATGTAAGGTAATGTCCTCTCTATTGCTCACATAGGCAAAAACAGAGAACTTAGTCTTTTATTTTGAAGTGGCTCAAATGTAACTCCATGCCACATTCTCACCATGGCTTGAGAGGTCCAGGGTCATGCAGCATAACCTGTGGGCTGAATACTTACAATTCTCACCATGGTTTGAGAGGTCCAATGCCATGCAACATAACTTGTGGGCTGAATACTTATTTGTAACATGAGAAATCACTGCACTCCATTTTTTTTTGAGAAAGGATTTGTATTTTGGGTAGCAGTGGCATAAATGTAAGATATTATCCTCTCTATTTCTTTCATAGGCAAAATGAGTACCTGAATATTTATTTTGAAGTGGCTCAAAAGTAACTCCTTGCCATATTCTCACTATGGCTTGAGAGGTCGAGGGCCATGCCGTTGTAAATACATTTGTGTAACATGAGAAGTCACTGCACTCACACTACATGGATAATGGATTTCCACACTTTATGCCTTACGGCATTTCCTTTGCAACATCTGGTGCAAATGCTAGTATATTTTTGTTTTAAATATCACATCTAAACTGTAGAATGAATTACACAAAATGTAATATCAATAATACTATTTCTTGTCATCTCCATATTAAGTAGTGAGGAAATTACATTTCTTCATAAAAGTAAAATGTAAATTACTTTTTTTACTCATCTCCATATTAAATAGTGAATAAGTTAGTTTTTTTCCTCATACCAAAGGTATTTTTTTTACCTTCCATTACTTGATATCTCTATATAAAGTTATGTAAAATTAACGTATTTTAATTATTACCAACATTAATTTATTTTGTTATTACTATTTTTAAATTTTTATGTGTCAACTTCTCTCCTCTAGAGACAAAAATATTACTCAAAATTAATATTAGTGTTGGAATATATTAATCTTATTAATATAATCAATAATATTAATATTAATTTTTATCAATATTTGTTTAAGGAAAATATTATTAATAATTGATATTAAGGTTATAATAATAAATATAAATGTTATATAAGTGTTAATATTAATATTATTATAAACTTTTCGTCATGAGGCATTAATGTGAGTAATTGGGGGGGGGGGGGGGGGGAGAGGGGGGATTCTGAGGTTGTATCCACCACCCTTGGTCATGATGTACATTTATGAGGGGGTGCAACCAACCCCATGCATGCATTTGCTTGCAAAACCCCATGTGGCCTTGAGTCATTATAAACCTATCCAAATCATGCCTTATAAAGAAATTAATGTTGGATTGAGAGAAGGAGGCGAGGCCAGGTCCTCGACCTCCCTGTGGATATTGTTGTTTTTTCCTATTTGTGGTGAATGATGCTTTGTGTTTTGGTTTGGGTCTACTATAGTGATGGTGATGATAGGGCTGTGTAGCTCGTGAGGGTATTGGAGGTAGGAGTAGAGTACCTTTGGTGTTGAGGTCTTTGGTTTGAATATTGGAGCCTTGACACATGGTGGGTTTGTGTGGGCTTCACTTTCAACTACCTACAATAGAATTAAGGTCGATTTCTTCCATTTTCTGGCAATTTATTTTGACTTAAGTACTACAGTAGGGTCTAAGGTTGGGGCATTTGGTTTTAGTCTATTTTTTTAGGTCAGGAAGGTTTGGCAGTCTCTCTATGTATTTTGCTCGGGGGTCTCCTTGCATTCATAATGTATGGGTCTATTGCTCAATTTTATGTTAATTTTAGTGAGCGTCATCCAATGAATTGTAAAATTTAACCTGGAAGGTTGCTTCGGTCTTGGCTTTCTAGGTTTCTAAGAGTTTTTTGTGACCTGATGTGTTCAATGTACTATGAGTGTTTGGGCATATGTTTAATGGTTCTTGGAAAGGGGTCATTTTTAGAGGCTTCCACGACTATTGTACAACACCTAGTTGATTCCCTCTTGTGTGAGGTCTATATCATGAGTTTCAATGATGATTTAGTGGGTTGGAGCTATAGCTCTATTATTGATGTGTTTTATTTATTTCTTTTTACACAAAAAGGTATTTGCACTAGCTTCTCCAAGTGTGCCCTCCCAATTTTAAACATGTTGCTTATGTAGCGAATCCATTGTAGGCATGGGGGAGGGCATAGTGGTTTGTAGAGGTAGAGAGGAGTGATATTTTTCACTCATGACTTGGTTTCCACATACTATAATGCAGTTCTATCGGAAATAAGGAAATATATATGTAAACTTGAAACTCAAGATGGGGTGGACATACATTCCCACTTCAATTCAGAAATCTTGGAGAATATGTCTACTTGGTTTCCTGACCCTAGGCACACCATGGGAGGGAAGAAGAAATATCTAAAATTTGTGGCTTTGCATTAGCAAATGAAAATTGTGTTGGGGCTTTTCCTGAAGGACAAGCAGGTGGAGTAGTATAGTGTTTTTGCTACTCGGGATCAAGAGAATGCTCAGAAATCAATGCTTTTTCTTGGAAGGAATTGATTTCCATCTTGCTCATGTTGAGGGGCATATTCTATGCCAATCTAATAATAATGATATGGCACACCTACCAAGTTTAAGCACAATGACTCCCTCCCCGATTTCTTCCTCTCAAAATGATTAAGATGTATTGTATGCTAACTTTCTTGCTTTTTGTTTACTCATTTTTATTCATCCAATCAAAAGGGTTTATGGTTTTACAATATATTCAGGTCTTAGTTTTCCATATGTTGAATCTCACGTAGCATTGTGTTTTGTGCATTGTAAGTGATTTGAAAAAGAGTAAAATTAAAGCAATTTGGCACAACTATGTCATTTAAATTTTTTTTAATGATTCAAAATATCAATTTACAAAAAAAAATTATTATAAACTTAATAATCTTAATATTATTAATAATGTTAATATTATTATAAAATTAATAAACTTATTATTAATATTAATATTATTATAAACTTAATAAAACATAATATTATAATAAACATAGACCGACTGCCGTAAAACCAAGACGTATTTTCTAAACTAATAAACCTATAAACCTACTACCATAAAACCTAAACTTAAAGTGATCAACCGAAAGTATATTACGATTCAACCTAATTCAACCAACCATGGTTTATTGTTTATTCAGCTATATCGAGTCGGGGTAACCCTTGCACTAAACAAACTCAAACACATTTAGCTGTATATAAGGAACCTTTCCACAAATCAAATCAATTGCAAAGCTTCGCAGTGGAGCAGGGTTCCCAACTCACCAGTTCTTCAAGATTTGCGGGGGTTGTCGAGGACTCAAGATTTGGGGGGCTGTCGAGGAGTCGAGGAATCGTTGTAATCTTGTAGGCCATAGCAATACCATCTTCGGAATTCATACAACAGCTGGTTGTATGCAGGCATTGAAACAATGTCCACCAATTCCAGGTGCAGTTATATTTCAAATTAGCAGGCTCGTGATATAATAACAGGCATTGCCACAACGGCATTCACATTGAAAATTAAGATTTTGATTTAGATATCTAAAAGGAGGAAAATTAAGATTTTGATTTAGATATCTAAAAAGAGGATGTAGAGGTGTACGGATTGTAGAGTTCTACGGATTTTGGATGGAGTGTGGTGGAGTGTTTTATTAAAGAAGTTTTTGATGTGAAGTCATTCATTAAATTTTCTATCTTATTTAAGTAATATATTAAATATGAAATATATATATATATATATAATCTATCACACTTGAAAAAGAAAAAATGGAAAAAAAATAAAATTAGAATTACTAATAAAAAAACTGGATTTAAATATGGGAAGAGAAAAAAATGGAAAAAAAAAAAATTAGAATTACTAATAAAAAGACTGGATTTAAATATGGGAAGAGGGTTCCTGGTAAAAAGAAGGTTTACAACTAATTTCTGCTTCTCCAGCTCTTAAGATATTCCTTTATCCCATTCGTTTCAACTTCTCTAATCAAGCGATCTGAATCGACGTAATAATAATATATGGGAATGAATGATATACGGGGGTTCAACTTCAAGAATGGGCAACAGAAGAACAGTAGTGCTAGGTAGGTTTTCCTTAAAGCTAAACCATATGTTTTTCTTAAAAAACAAATCTTTCTCTCTTAAGCCATATGATCTCGATGGGAAGCAGAGTTTTTAAAGTTGGTAATTGTAGCCTGTGAATTATTGATGCAACAGGAATTAATGATTGTTATGCCTGAAACTTTAGGCATTCAGTAATAGTCTTTGAAAGCCAATAACTCAGCTGCTGTTCTGTCAGCAAGTCAGGCCGAGAGACACCATTAAAGGTCTACGACTTCTGCTCCAGAGTTCATCAAATGCTACAGGGTTAGTCAATTATCTATTTATCTGTTTTTTCCTTTCTATACATTTATAATGTGCATCCTTTTCCCCATATTTAAGATTTTTCTGAGATTCAACCAACTAACGATACTTATTTATATAAACATATGGACCCAATTGCCCAATCTCCGCAGCGTTGACCCCCAAATTTGCAATTGATATAATTCTAAGGAGAAATCGAACCAGACATAATATGGGTAATCTTTGTGAAGTTTTTTCATGATATCAGTATTTAGAAAATTGAATTTAGCATTTAATGTACAGAAATATGGTGTCTCAGAAGACTGTAGCAGTCGCTACCATTGCCGCGGTTTTCTTGAGCATATGGGCGAAGTTTGCATATAATGTTCATTCCTCTTCAAATGATTGCACAGCAGTTTCGAGTTTCTTCGAATCGTGTTATATTTCTTTACAGTCTGGAACTTATTTTTTGAACGCTGAGAACCTGTGCTGCAAAAGCCTCGACAATCTGGAAAACAGAATTCGAGAAGACGAGCTCACCAGATATTTTCTTTGTGAATGCTTCAAGGTTTCTGATAATGATAAACAGGTTTTTGTCAACGAAAATCTACTGGAAGTTCAGACTTTGTGTGGCCCTCAAGTTTCCCACATGATAACAAACTATTCGGACTGTTTGCAATATATAAGGTTTTATATCTATTGCACTTTATATTCTTTCCTTGGATTGTTTTGTTTCCTTCAGGACTGAATACCTTAGAACCAAATTTTTCATATAACACCGTTTGTTTCAATTCATTTGCATATTGCAGGCTGATAAGGGCAAGAATGGCATAGAAGCATTCTAAGGTCAATGCATGAAGGACTATTTAATTTACAACTTTGCATAATATGAGGAATTGATAGTGTATACAAATAATTGCAATTGATAGTGTTTTCAACTGCGATGCTGTCAAGGCAGTTTCACTAGTCCACTTGAATTTTACCTTCTCCGTGTATTTAATAATCTGGAATTTCAAAGTATTCTACATACTACATTTTTGAATTCGTTTTTTAATTCCTTTACCAGTCTTATCTCTCTGCTTTGATTTCGGATAGGTAGAGATAAATTAAACAAATGATACATGAAAGAATAACAATAGAGTTTCAGTATGTTGCAACAATATCATATACATACATACTGTTCTCTTATACCACTCACTCTATAAACAAATATGAAGACATATCATAAATATATATAAATATCACTCATTCTATAAATAAATATCAAGACATACCATAAATATATATAAATATTAAATATTAGCATAGATTTAATTTAAGTACTGATTTAATATCACCCAAAAAATCAAATTTATTCAAGAGCAAATTTATTTTAATTAAATATCAAGACATACAATAAATATATATAAATATCAGCATAGATCTATTTGAAGTACGAATTTATTATGACCCAAAAGGATCAAATTTATTCAAGTGCAAATTTATTTTAGAGTGAAAAAAGGGTAATTTTTCATTGTCTATATTGTATTTTTGATACAACTAATTAAACATGTATAGCTTATTGTTTGTTATTTCAATTTACATTTTTTTTCTATTTAAATAATATTTTATTTTTATTTTAAGAGAAACATATATCAAATCCAAATTGAACACAAATATATTTACATATCACTTTCAGTTTAAGCTGTAAAATAAGCCTTTAGACTCAATAAAAATATACCATCCAAAAACATAAACATAAAACCAAAACATATCATTGTGTTACATATTTGGGTGTATAAAAAATTATAAATAAAACTCTCACAAATTGGTATGAGCTTTGGTCATGCTCCTACCAAACAATATCATATATACATATGTCATGTGTGGTAATGACACATATCATTGTGTTAGGTATTTTACCGGTAAAGATACATATCATTGTGTATTTTATGTATAACAAGTTATAAAGAAAACTCTCATAAAGTATAAATTAATATTAGCTTTGGTCATGTACATAGTGTGTAAAATTATGTAATTAGAGTTAAAAAAAAATATGTTTAAGTAGTGGATTTTATTTTAATCCCAATGAGTCTAAAATTTAATTTAATTATTAATAATTATTATATAAATTTAAAAAAGTTATTTTAATTATCAATAATTATTAAATAGATGATAAAGATTTAATTTTCATGAAATATTTTAAAATATTTTGAAGAGTAGTAACTAATGAAAAACACTATTAGTTTTAGTTATGTATTTAATATTTAAAAATTATGGGGAACAAATGGATCTCATATTAACTTTAATAAGTATAAAATTTTAATTTAATTACTAGTAATTATTAGATAAACTGTAGGGATTTAATACTCATGGAATATTTTAAAATATTTTGAATAGTAATAATCAATGAAAGAAAGAGAGTTATCTCAAAAGTAATTATGACTTATTTATTTTTTTAATTAAATTGATTAATTAAAAAAAGATCACATAAATATGAGTTATGCTTTTTGGGGCATGTATTGGCTCATTGCAGTATGACAACATGTTAAAGTGGAGCTAGCTAAATGGTCTAACATTATGTCACAAGTTTTTTATTAGATATGCTAAACTCATATTTTAGTGAAGCTTTCAAAATTAACAATAATAATAATAATAATAGCATAATAATAATTTAAAATAAAGTTATAATTAGGTTCTTTTTTATGTTTTTTTAATCAAATTTTAACAATGTGAGATGGAGCATCAAATAAGTGTTTTGATGGTTATGAATATTTACCAACCATTTAATTTATATGATTACACTAGCTATGTAGGATTTTTTTGTAACTGTGTAAGATGTTAGTTGTTGCTCTAGTTAAGATATGACCATCTATTGTAGTTAGGAAGATGTTTGAATCTCAACAATATTAAGAGGGAAAGGGCGAGGGGGGAGGTTAATCACTATTGTACCAATGGATCACCAATTTATAATCTTTTCCCTATCTTTACAATTAACAGAATCAATAAGAATCAATAATTATTACTAACGCTATATAACAGCAAACAATATATGCAATGCAAGATCATATGAGAAAAAAATAGAACATCAATGCACATAAGAGATGTGAGAAACACATAAACACATGAGGACACTAGATATTAGGTGGAATCCCTTCTTGGAGAAAATTTTCCACATGCTTTTTCTTCTTCTTATTCTTCTTAATGAAATCTTTTGTCATCAATCAACTAGAACCCACCGACTTGAGATATTCGATCACCGACTCACTCTAGGCCAGTACCTCATGGAAGCAGTTACTTCTCCAACTATGTGAAAACACCCATCTATTGGATGCACCGAACCCCAATTAGTTTCTCAAGACACTACTTGAAGGGAGACACTACTCCTTAATCAAAAATCCATTACTTGCCATGAAGGATCCAAGCTTCAACTCTATGCGGACCTCACTTCATACATTTTCACATTAGATCCACTTTTGCTACATAACAACATAAAAGAATCAAAAACTCTATTCACTACCATGCTCTGCTCAATAGCCAAATCTACTCAGTAATACATAAAAGCCTAGCTCTTCCCAATACATCAATTCTCAAATAATGGCAGTAATACGACTCAAAAACAACATACTATCATTGTCAAATCGAGTAGCAATATACATGCATACATTAAATATCCACAAGAGTAGCATATTAAAATATCTCTAATCAAACCCTAGCACCACACAAACTCAATCATCATCATCAACATATTCATGGCATTATTGGGTATACACACCTTATAGACATAGCCAACACTTTCTACTCAAAAATAAATGTCTTTGTGAAACCAAGTCAAAAATATACAACATAATACTCTCTCAGTCCTCAACAACAATAAAATATACAAGTCCCTATTGAAATGCACACACTGCTAAGAGGGGGTGGGGGGTGAATCGGTAGAGATAGGAATTATGAAAATTTTCAATTCTTTTCCCATTACTAATTCACACACACATACATTAACCCATTAGCATATTATATCACATAAAAAATTAAACTACTCAGCAAGTAATAAATATGAATCTATAGATGCACCAAGATCATCACATGTGAACCATAAATCAACTAAATAAACATGCAAAAGAGGACACAAGATATTTATTGTTATGAAACTAGCTCACAAAAAGATAGAAAACGTAGATCAATGCCTTATAAGTCAGCGTCTTTGAGGGGGCAACCTCCTTTACATTACACAAATGAACAATTCTTCGATGATACAAATGACAAAACCTCCTTTCTATATATAAGATTCTAAGGGGTCAAAATATAATCAAAGTCAAGATAACAATAATAATATAAGGGCGGAAAAATAGCAATAATGGGCTTTTATGGTGCACAATAATAACATGATGGGGATAATAGGGGCACAACAATAACAATGAGGGACACAATGACAATAGTAATGGGGGGATCACTAGTATTATAGGGACCTAACATGCCCTTCTCCTTCAAAAAAGTGTTTTCCTCAACGCTTGAGTAGTTCTGGATGCTTCTATATAAAAGTCTCATCCTCCCATGTGGAGTCTTTAGTTGGTAAGTTCTTCCACTTGATGAGATACTCTGAAATTGATCGATTTCGTAGCTGCCAAGTTCTTGTTTCTATGACTATTTCATGTTCCAATATGACTTTTCCTTCCTCATCAAGTTCTGCCAATATTTTTTGAACTGGGAGTTTGTCACCTATAACCTTCTTTAAGCATGAAACATCGAAAACTGGTGCACTCGAAAAGTTGCAGGAAGCTCCAATTTGTATGCCATAGTACCTATCTTTTGCAACACCTTGTATGAACCATAATACTTTGGTGATAATTTATTATTCTTCTTAGCTTGATTGAGGGACATTTGTTTATATGGTTGTAGCCATAGGAATACCCAATCACCTACATCAAAACTTCATTCGGTGTGATGTTGATATACATGTTGTTTCATTCTATTCTACGCCAAAGTGAGGTTATCCTTTAAGAGTTGGAGAACTTGTTGTTGATAATCGATGTGATCTTCCACTATTTGAACCTTAAAATTTTCTCTTAAATATCATGTGATGGATGGTGGATGATATGCATAAAGTGCCATAAATGGGGTCAATTTTGCTACAGTATGGAAGGAAGTGTTATGCCACCATTCAGCCAGAGGCAACCATTTGACCCATTATATATGTTTATCGGATACAAAGAAATGAAGATATTCTTCCAAACATTTGTTTGTTGTCTCAGTTTACCGATCAGATTGAGGATGATAAGATGAGCTATGAGCTAACTGATTACCAAGACCAGAAAACAATTATGTCCAAAAACTTCTAGTGAAAATGGGATCCGTGTCACTTACAATAATCTTTGGGTTTCCATGTAGCTTTTGAATTGTTTCAATAAATGTAGTAGAAATTGTACTCACTTTAAATGGATGAGATCATGCACAAAAGTGTGCATATTTGGTAAGTTTTTCAACTACCACCATGATAACACTCTTTCTTTTGGACTTGGGTAAACCTGTGATAAAATCCATTGAAACCTCCTCCCAACGTTGTTTGGAATGGATAAAGGTTGTAATAGACCTGGAGTCTTAATTTTTTTAGATTTATTTTGTTGGAAAACCAAATCTTCTGCCACACACTTTTGAATATCTGATTTAAGGCCATCCCAAAAAAATTC
Source organism: Pinus tabuliformis (assembly GCA_031772625.1). Classification (NCBI taxonomy): domain Eukaryota; kingdom Viridiplantae; phylum Streptophyta; class Pinopsida; order Pinales; family Pinaceae; genus Pinus; species Pinus tabuliformis. The sequence continues at coordinate 328,307,035 of CM062804.1, read as the reverse complement.
CTTCTTAACCCTGTGGTAAGTTTTTAGAAATCCTGAGTGCCCTCCTAAGGGAGAGGTGTGCAATTCCATAAGAATCTCTTGTTTGAGTTAGGAATTCTTACATAGGTATAACTGATCTTTGTACCATAACAAATCATTTTTCGAGCTAAATGTATCAGATGTACTGGGATGTTGTTGTAGCTTTTGAATTTTTTTTTTTTTGTGTGTAAGTCAGGAGATTATATTATATAACAAAATATAGTACAAAAAATCCGCGATGGCGGATCGAAAGCAGGGAATCACAGTGAACCATTTCTAAACATCTGCTCAGAGATTTCACCAAAACAGGACTGTAAACAGCATACCTCGCAGGGTAGCTTGACCTGAACTTGTTCCTATCATCCGACACAACTAAGACAGTGCATAGCATGACAAATACATAGACAAACTGAAACAGAGACATAGACAAACTGTGACAGAGACATATATAAAGCCGAGGAGAGCCACACCGGGAGCGAAGCTAGATGAATTTTCCCATCTCGCTGATGGTGTCCAGTCCCATCTGCCGCATATGAGTATTCATCCTGGCTTGCATTGCTTCAATAGTTTCATTATCCTCTGCCCCTGTTTTGGCACGCTGCGAGGCTCCGAGAGTAGCATTGACCGTGTCTCTCAGAATCTGGATGAGGAGGGTGAGCTTCCTGTTGACAATTTGAACGGCTTCATGAACTGTGTTGATCCGCCCTTCCAGAGAGTTGTTATAGTTGATTATCGTCCCCATCTGCTCCTCCGTAAGGATCATTTCAGTTACTATGTTCTGCTTCTCATTCTCCACAGTTTCCAAGGCTTTGGCTATGAGCATTTTGGTGCGCCAACTTTCGGCCTTCGTCCTAACGAATTGAGTGGCCCTTTTCGAAGGTGTTCCAGGGTCCCTCAACCAATTGACCTCCGCAGCAATCTCCTCCTCCATGTGCCCTTCCTCCGCTTGCTTCACCTTAGCTTCCAGCTCCGCTACCTTACGCTTGTTCCTAGCGGTAGCACGGGTTTCATAACCTTGCTTCGCCTCAAGCAGGTCCTGATTTGCTGCATCACAACGGCAACCACTGGCTTCCATCCTGACCCCTCTATGTTTCTTCCAACCAGAATTCCTCTCGCTCACTGAAGTTAAGTCTGCACTATGAAAAGACACAGTAGTGAGAACAAAGTGGAAGCCCGCAGCTTTATAGCCTTTGCGGGTGTTGATCCTCCTGAAATCGGTCTGGATCCTGCTGTAGGTAGGAGTACTGTTACCATCAAATCGATTGAGGTCCACACACGCGAGGCTGATGCCGGTCGACTTAGAATGAGTGTGGTTGCGTATGAGCCATTGATCAATTTGCCAAGTGTGTTGTACTTCTGAGCGGTTGTTATGGAAGCTAATGGAGTCGGACAGACCCTGTTTGCCCTCCTTCCGATTCACCATGCTCTGTACCTTGAGCCTTCCTGACTGATACACCGTGAACATAAATGTCACTGATGTCTTTTGATACGGTTCCCTTCCAGGTGTCCTGGTATTTATTCTCCTTATGCTTTGAATTTTGTGGCGTGATCTGTAATGATCGCTAGTTTGGCTGGTCTGCAGCCGCCGATTAAGCCATCTCCCTGTGAGTCCAGTCATGCCGTTAACTCGGTTGCTGGTGTACTCTTCACCGAAATTGTCATCCCTCCAGTGCCGGATGTCTGAGCCATTATCGGCTTGTTGTAGCTTTTGAATTAGTGCCCACACTTCTTCGGTATTCTTCCATTCATCCCTTTCTTTGTTTATCCAATTTGGTTGGATAATAGAAATGGCACAACGAAATGCTTCCACATTCTCATCCTTCCTTGAGAGTGCATCTCCCACAACATTTTGCTTCCCTTTTTTGTAGATGATTTCAAAGTCATATCCCAACATATTTGTGACCCATTTTTGCTGCTCTTTTGAAGATAATCTTTGTTCTAAAAAGTGTTTAAGACTATCATGATCCAGTTTTACCTTGAAGTGTCTTCCCATTAGGTAGGGTTGTCATTTCTTAAGTGCATGTAGTATTGCCAACATTTCCTTCTCATAAATAGGTTTGTGTAAATACTTTCCTTTGATTGTATGACTTTCAAAAGTAATGGGTCTTTCTTCTTGCATTAAAACAACACCAACTCCATTTCTTGAGGCATCACATTCCCCAATAAAGGTTTTTGTGAAAACTGGTGCTTGGCACATTTCCTCTTTAAGATGTTCAAAGGCCTTCGTTGCTTTTGGAGTCCATGAAAATGAATCTTTCTTCAATATAATTCTTAAATAAATTACGATAATACCCTGTCAACCCAAGAAATCCTCGGATATGCTTTATGGATGTGGGGATTTTCCATTCCTTAATGGTTTTCATTATGCTAGGGTCTACCTTAACACCTTCATGAGATACAATATGACCTAGATATTCCACCTCTTATACTCCAAAGAAACATTTGGAGTTTTTTTGCATATAACTGTTTCTCCTCCAATAGTTTGAGCACCTTGTCAACATGTTGAACATTATCCTTCAAAGACTTGCTGTAGATTAGTATATCATCAAAAAATACTAACACAATTTTTCTAAGGAAGGGTTTGAAAATGTAATTCATCAAACCTTGAAATGTAGAAGGTGCATTGGTAAGGCCAAAAGGCATGACCAAAAAATCATAATGACCCTCATGAGTTCTAAATGTTTTTTTTGGAAAGTCTTTAGTCTTCATTCTGATTTGATGATATCCTAAACGAATAGCCAACTTGGTGAAGTAAATTGATCCATGCAATTCATCCAATAATTCATTAATGATAGGAATGGAAAATTTATCTTTAATAGTGAGCTTATTGAGCTCCCTGTAATCTGGACACATGCACCATGATCCATCCTTCTTGTGAACCAATACTACTGGAGCAGAGAAAGAACTTTGAATAGTTTGAATTATACCAGCCTCTAGCATTTCTACAACTATACATTCAATTTCACTCTTTTGGGCATAGCGATATTTGTAAGGCCTGATGTTTGGAGGAACACATCCTGGAATCAAATGAATAGCATGATCATGATCACCAATAGGTTGGAGGCCTTTGGGAGTCTTAAATACCTTGGAATGATTGTCCAAGACATTTTGGAGATATGGAGAAATAGATGATTTCGATGCGGGAATCTCTAGTGAACATAATTACGCAATTATGCCTCTTTTTTCTTTCTTTAGAAGCGTTGCATTCCGTTAGAGCTCATTATCCTTCCTAGTTTCCCTGCGATACCCCTTAATTCAACTTCCTTTTGTTCTGAAGAAAATTCCATGAAAAGTTCTTCAAAATTAAAATTTATTGTAACCAAGGATTGTAGCCATTGGACTCCTACTACAACATCAGCACAAGCCATTGGAATGGAAAGCATTGGGATATTCAATACATATTCTCCCATGGATAGCTTGATATTATGGCACTTTCCAGAGCAATTTCTGGTTCCTCCACTTGCAACCATCACTTGACACTCTGGTGCTAGATATAGGAAGCAATTCAATTCGTTGGCTATCTTACAATGAATAAAATTATGGGTATTTCCCAAATCAATCAAAACTATTACCTTTTTCTTCTTGATATTTCCTTATACCTTAATAGTTAGAGAAGTAGTAATTCTAGGCAATTCATTACAAGATATGGTCATATTCATTTATTCTTTCTCTAGTGTTTGTTCCTTGTGTATATCCTCTTCTTTTAATGTTTCTTGTTCATTTCCTTCCTCCTCTTCACAATCTATGTAAAATAATTTTTTCTCATCACATTTATGATATTTAGTGTATTTGTTATCACAACTATAACAAAGCCCTTTCACTCTTTTTTCTTCCAATTGTTGTGGTTTCAACCTTGTAGGTTGTGGAAGGTTAGGGGAAACAACACTTCCATCATTATAATTGTGAGTGCTTAGCTTCCTTGTTGATCCAAAATCTTTTGCGTATAGATGTGTTAAAGAATTACCTGCATAAATTTTAGCTTAACGTAGAAAACTTAATGTGCACATGAGAGAAGAGGAGAAACACATAAAGCATGAAAGAAGACAAGAAGACTTGATAATGGAGTTCGTCCTACTTGGACTACATCTCCAGGCCCTACTCGATCAATGGGGAGGCCTTCATTCATTAAGTGGCATGAGAAAGAAGAGTACAAGCATTAGTTACAAAAAGGAGTTTTATACCTCCATACTAAAAAATGGCCGAAAAATGCAGAAATATGATGGAGAAATAGACAACACCATTGCGTTAGTAGCATCAAGAAGTGCTAAAACCATATAAAATTTGTCAAATTCTGACAAAGTGAAAATTCGGCCCTCCTGCAAAATTCTCCCTCGAAGTGCGTGCACTGCCTCCTCTACCTGGGCGCACTGACAAATTGTGTTTAAGTAAAAGATGGATGGTAGATTTCTCAATGAAACTGTTGGCTGAGTTGGTTTAGGCTTCGTTTATTACGGAGGAGGTGGGGGGTCAAACCCTGCCTCCTCCTGTTTTACATAACAATTTTTTTTTAATTAAAAAAAAGGTTGGATTGGTCCCACGTTGGGTGGCCCGCCCACCTTACCTCCTCCCTGACGGGTCCATATCCCTTTCTTTTTCATGGCGGTATTATTTTAACGTGGTGTGGTTGGGCCTGTGCCCCAAGGTCCGGCCCACCACTTGCGCCAACAACTTTGTGGTTCCGTGGGAGTTCCGTGGTGTGGAGTGGCAGGGTCATGGCCACCCACCCCAGTTTGTTTATCATTGTTACAACTGTTCCATGGTAGGGGCCAGGGGTCTTGGCCCGCCTCTCCACCAATATTTTTTAATGTTATGTGCTGCGGTAAAGGGGTGGCGCGGTTGGTGGCCCGCCACCCTTTTTTTATAATTTTTTTTTAAATGATAACTATTTTGCTATTTGAGTTTTCTCGTTCCATGGAATACATAGATGATATATATCTTTTTGTTTGTTTGTTTTTTTTTTCTTTTTTTGAAAGTAAACAGCTGTAAAATAAATAAAAGAAAAAAAACAACACTATGGCTATAACCACCTTCACCTAATTGTGTTGTCCTTAAATATCTATTAACTGACAATGAAATAAAACAAGTTTCTAACATTGTTTTAATCAACAAACATAAATGAAATCAAATGATGATGAACCTCTCCTCCTTAGCTGAAACCACACACCCGGTCATGGTGCCCTTAGCTGGATGCTCTTGCATTAGTTGTTACTTGTATTGTATAAGTTGTTAAATGCTTGAAAGATTTGATTTTGGTAGTAATATATTATTAGCACAATCACACTTATTAATGTGGTTGATCTACACCCATTAACATTATTTTCACATGTTCATTGACATATGAGATTGAAAAATGTTACCAATTGACGTATATCAACCATATTAGTTACAATGGTTGTGTTACTTACAATAGATGTATGTGGGTGTATTCATTGACTATGGTTAACCATGGCTAATGAGGGTTGATGAGGTTGATCAAGGTTGATTGTGGTTGACCATGGTTGACAATAGTTGACCATATTCAATGGTTGACACTTTGGCCATGGTTGACCATGGTTGTCAACATTTGACCATGGTTGACCATAGTTGATCGTTGTTAATTGTTAACCATGGTTAGTAATGGTTGACAATGGTTGACCATGGTTGACCATATTTAACAACGATTTGCAATGGTTGACCATGGTTGATACTGGAATATTCTCATTGATAATGGTTGAGCATGGTTGACAATAGTTGACCATGATTGACCATATTCAACCATTGTTAATGATTGAGAATGGTTTGTCATGGTTGACCATATTGAACCATTTACCATGCATGACAATGATTAATAATGGTTGACACTTCTTGACCATGGTTAACAATGATTGGCCATAGCTGACCATGGTTCATAATGGTTGACCATGGTTAACAATGCTAACGATGGTTGACCATTGTCAATAGTTGACCATATTTCGCCATAGTCAATGGTTGACCATGGTTGACAATGGTTACCATATTCAACCATTGTCAATGATTGACAATAGTCGACCATGGTTGGCCATGGTTGACTACATTCAAAAATTGTAAATGGTTAGCAATGGTTGTCCATGGTTTTCAGCCATTGTTAATGGTTCACAATGGTTGACTATGGTTTTCAACCACTGTCAACCAAGTGATTTTCAAGGTTCACTATTATTAAATATGGTAAATATAGGGTTGACCAATTTTGATCATAGTCAATTATTTAAACATGGACTATCAAGGTTGAATTATAATCAATTATTTAATATTCAATTAAGGTTGACTTATAGTCAATCATTGATCATGGTTGACCATGGTCAGTGATGATAAACCATAGTTGAATATCGTCAACCATGATCAACTATGCTTAACTATGCTTGACTTGTGTGGTTCACTGTGTTTGATTATGAATATTAATTAATAATATTAATAAGTGAATATGTTTAACAAAATTTGAAGAGTGTTGACTGCCAAACATAGTCCAACATAGTCAACCACATTAGTAAATGTGGTTGACTAATTTTGTAATGTCATATTGTGATGTTGGATAAATTGCAATGTAATGTAATAGTGCAACATTAGATGGATTTGTGTACCTTTCTGAAGTCACAATATCTTTGATTATGAATATTAATAAATAATATTAATAGGAAATTATGTTGGTCGAAGTTGAAGACTGTTGATTGTCAAACATAGTGAAATATAGTTGGACATATTCAATCACAATATTAAATGTGGCCGTCAACATTTTGTAATGTCACATTGCGAAGTTGGAGAGATTACAATGTAATGTAAAATTGTGACAATGGTTGTCACATTGCAACATTGGATAATCAAATATATTTGAACATATTCAAACACAATATTAAATATGTTTGAACACATTTTGAAACGTTGGATGATGACATTCGACAAGTTGCAATGTAATGTAACATTGCGACAAGGGTTATCGTATTGTGACGTTGGATAAATTTATGTACAATTTCAACGTCACAATATTAATATTAATATAGTTATTATTATTAATCAACTTTATTAATATTAATATTGTTATTCTTAAACATTTTTAAATCTTGGTTGTGACCAACCAAGGGTGACCTTAGTTGACTATGGTTGACAATGTTTGACTTTCGTCAACCATGGTTAACTATAATTGAATATGGTCGAGTTACACTAATTAAGGATGACTGTCAGTGAACAAGGTTGCCTATTGTGAAATATGGTAAACATAGGGTTGACTGTGTTTAATCATGGTAAACTATTTAAACATTGGATATGAAGGATGACTTTGTTTAACTAATGTGGTTGATAGTGCTTGACTATTAATATTAATCAATAATAATACTAGACGATTATGTTTGACGGAAGTTGAAGATTGTTGACATAGTCCAACATATTCAACCACATTAGTAAACTAATGTGTCTTAAACCATATTAATATTATTAAACATTTTAATTAAACATTAACTATATGTGAGAATGGTTTAACCATGGGTGAACATGGCTATGTTTAACAATTGTTTGATAACGGTTGAGCACAATTGATTATAGTTGTCCATCTTCAACATGTTTAAACATATTTGATTATGGTTTGACTATGAATGCCTATGGTTAATGATTGTATGACTACGGTTGACCATTGTTTGACTATGGTTGATCATGATTAATTATGGTTGAACATTGTTTGACTATGATTGGTCATCATTTGACTATGGTTTGAATATGATTCGACTATAGTTTACCATTTTTTGACGGTGGTTTATCTATTGTTCACCATGATTTAACTATGGCTATCATTGCAATCACAATTGTGGATGGTTAATCATTGTTCGACTGTGGTTAACTCTAGCCATCCACTATAGGTTTACGATGGTTTATCGACGTTGACCATGGTCAACCATGGTTGATATGTTATATTACATATTACATCATTATTACATATCTACCGCATTATTATACTATCATCAACCCTCATATTACATATTAAATTATATTACATATCAACTACACTATTATATTATATTACATATTACATTATGTTTTAGAAACACAACATAATATTAAATGTTAATAATAATGTTATTAATAGCACCAATAGTAATATAAAAATGAATTGTTACATAAAATATTGTTATTACATTAATAATATATTTATGTTATAATTAACGAAATCTTGTCAATGTAGTAGAGTATTAATACAACAATATTATAATTATTACTAATATTATTAATATTAATATTAATCTTATCAATATTTTTTTAAGGAAAATATCACTAATCATTAATATTATTGCTATAATAATTGTTATTAATGTTATATAAGTGTCAATATTAACATTACTATAAACTTAATAATATTATTATAAGCTTGTTAATATTATAATATAAACTTTAATCAATAATAATAGGAAATTATGCTATTAATATAATCAATAATATTAATATTAATATTATCACTATAGATTCATCTTAACTCTTGATCTACCAAGCTTCTAAAGGGATCAAATCTCTTGAGTAGCGAACATCTTTTAGAGTGAAAAGAGATTTGATCCCTCTAGGCCCTTGGTAGATCTACAGTTAAGATGGATCTAGGGTGGTATAATATATATGTACAATTCTCTCAATCTTTCCTCTATATATGTTTCAAGTTAAAAGCTTTTACTCAACCTCTTCAAATATTTTATTTCTAACCTATGTTAAACTTTTTTTGTCATTGATACCTTTAAAATCATATATATCTAGTCCATATTAGAAGTACAATAAATTACACATCTCTCTAGTTATGGAAAGTAAAATATATATATATATATATATATATATATATATATATATATATATATAATTTAAATTACTTTATTTTTCTATATATAAAGTAGATATAAAACTATGTTATTTAATATGGAAATTGAAATATTTTACTTATGGTTTATAGTAAAATATTTTTTGTTATTAATATATTTTTGTCTTAAATATCACACATAAATTGTAGAATTAATTACACATAATGTAATATCAATAATACTATTTTCTGTCATCTCTATATTAAGTAGTGAAGAAATTACGTTTCTTTATAAAAGTAAAAAGTAAATTACTTTTTTTACTCATCTCCATATTAACTAGAGAATAAATTAGTTTTCTTCCTCATACCAAAGGTATTTTATTTTTACTTTAGATTGCTTTATATCTCTATATAAAGTTATGTAAAATCAAGTATTTTAATTATTACCAACAATAATTTCTTTTGTTATTACTATTTTTAATTTGTTAATTTAAATTATTATTTTACTATTTTTAAATGTAACAAAAATATTACTCAAAATTAATATTAGTGTTAGAATATATTAGTCTTATTAATATAATCAATAATATTAATATTAATCTTTATCAATATTTGTATAAGAAAAATATTATTAATAATTGATATTAATGTTATAATAATTATTATTAATGTTATATAAGTATTAATATTATTATTATTATAAACTTTGATTGATGAGGTAATAATGCGAGTAATGGGAGGGCTTTGGAGGCTCTATCCACCAACCTTGGCCGTGATGTACATTTATGAGGGTGTGCGACCAACCCCATGCATGCATTCGCTCGCACAACCCAAGATGGCCTCGACTCATTATAAACATGTCCAAACGATGCCTTACAGAGTAGTTAGTGCTAAATTGAGAGTAGGAGCCGAGGCTAGGTCCTTGACCTTGTTGCGGATGCTTTTTATTCCAGTTTGTGGTGAATGATGCTTTGAGTTGTGGTTTGGGTCTGCTATAGTGATGGTGATGACATGGCTCTCTAACTTGTGAGGGTATTGGTGGCAGAAGTAGAGTATCTTTGGTGTTGAGCGTTTTGGTTTCAATCTTAGAGCCCTCACACATGGTGGGCTTGTGTGGGCTTCACTTTCAACTACCTACAATGGAATTTAGGTCAATTCCTTCCATTGTCTCGAAATTTATTTTAACTTAAGTACTAGGGTAGGGTTTGAGGTTGAAATTCTAATTTTTGTGTGTTGGAGCATTTGGTTTCAATCTATTTGTTTGGGTTGGGAAGGTTTGGCAGTCTGTCTATGTCTTTTACTCGGGGGTCTCCTTGCATTTTCAATGTATTGTTCTGTTGCTAAATTTTATGTTAATTTTAGTGAGCTTCATCCAATGAATTGTAAAGTTTAGGGTGGAGGGTTTCTTTGGTCTTGGCTTCCTAGGTGTCTAAGGGTTTTTTGTGACTTTTGTTCAATGTACTGTGTGTGTTTGGGCATATGTTTAATGGTTCTTGGAAAGGGGTCATTTTTAGAGGCTTCCACGACCGTTGTACAACACCTAGTTGATTCCCTCTCGGTCCAAGGTCTATATCATGAGTTTCAATGATGATTTAGTGGGTTGGAGCTATAGCTCTATTGTTGATCTATTTTCTCTGATTTTTTTTTACAGGCAGAGATATTTACATTTGGTACTCCAAGTGTGCCCTCCCAATTTCAAACATGTTGCTTATGCAGTGAACCCGTTGTAGGCATGGGGGAGGGTGCAATAGTTTGTAGAGGTAGAGAGGAGTGATACTTTTCGCTCATGACTTGGTTTCCACATACTTATATAATGTAGTTCTATCATAAATAAGGAAAGATATATGTCAACTCGAAACTCAAGTTGGGATGGAGAGACATTCCCCCCTTAATTTAGAAATATTGGAGAATATGTGTGCTTGGTTTCCTCATCCTCGGCACACTAGGGGAAGGAAGAAGCAATATCTAAACTTTGTGGCTTTGCATTATCAAAGGAAAACTGTGTTGGGGATTTTCTTGAAGGACAGGCAGGTGGAGGAGTATAATGTTTTCGCTACCCGGGATCAAAAGAATGCTCAGAAATCAATGTTTCTTCTTGGAGATAATTGATTTCCATCTTGCTAATGTTGAGGGGCATATTCTATGTGAATCTAATAACAAGGATATGCTAGACATGCTAGGTTCAATCTCCCTCATGGATTTATTCCTCTCAAAATGATTAAGATGTATTGTATCCTAACTTTCTTGCTTTTTGTTTACTCATTTTCGTTCATCCCAATCAAGAGGGTTAATGCTTTTACAATGTATTTAGGTCTTAGATTTCCATATATCTAATTTGATGTGGCATTGTGTATTTTTGTAAACATGAATATATGGAAAAATGTTGGTCTATTAATTTCATGGTAAGTGATTTGAGAAAAAATAAAATTCTGAGAAAGCAATTTGGTACAATTATGTCATCTTATTTTTTTTTTAATAATTTAAAATATCAGTTTACCAAAAAAGAGTTTATATAATATTATTATTATTATTATTATTATAAACTTAATAAAGCATAGTATTATTATTATTATAAAATCTTGTAATAAAACGTAATATTATAATAAACATAAAACGCTGCCGTAAAAGTAAAACGTAAACATATAAACCTAATACCATAAAACCTAAACTTAAAGTAATCAAGCTAAAGTATATTACGATTCAACCTAATTCAACTAACCATGGTTTATTGTTTATTCAATCCTGCTCGTGAACTCATCGATATCAGGGGTAACCCTTACACTAAACAAACTCAAAGACATTTAGCTCTAATTAAGGAATCTTTTCACAAATCAAATCAATTGCATAGCTTCGAAGTGAAGGAGCAGGGTTCACAACTCCCCAGTTCTTCAAGATTTGGGGGGTGAGGGGTGTCGAGGACTCAAGATTTGGGGGGCTGTTGAGGACTCGAGGAGTCGTAATCTTCTAGGCCATAGCAATACCACCTTGGGAATTCATAAAACAGCTGGTTGTATACAGGCATTGAAACAATGTCCACACATTTCCAGGTGCAGTCATATTTCAAATTAGCAGGCTCGTGATATAATAACAGGCATTGCCACGCCAGAACGGAATTCACATTGAAAATTAAGACTTTGATTTAGATATTCCAAAACAAGATGCAGAGGCCGGTAGTTTTGGACACAAGATGATCGGGTGTTTTGTTAAAGTATTTTTATGTGAAATCATTCATTCAATTCTCTACTTTATTTACACAGCATTCATTCAATTCTCATTAATTTATTTATGTGATATATTAAATATATGAAAATATAATCTTACCAACTAAAAATAAAAAAATAGAAATAGGGTTACTTATAAAAAGATGGGAGGAGGGTTCGTAAAAGGAGGGTTTACCACTAATTTCTGCTTCTCCAGCTCTTAAGATATTCCTTTATCCCATTCGTTTCAACTTCTTTAATCAAGCGATCTGATTCGACGTAATAATAATATATGAGAATGAATGATATACGGGGGTTCAACTTCAAGAATGGGCAAGAGAAGAACAGTAGGTTTTCCTTGAAGTTAAACCATATGTTTTTCTTAAAAACCAAATCTTTCTCTTTTAAGCCATATGATCTCGATGGGAAGCAGAGATTTTAAAGTTGGTAATTGTAGCCTGTGAATTATTGCTGCAACAGGAATTAATGGGTGTTAAGCCTGAAACTTTAGGCCTTCAATAATAGTCATTGAAAGCCAATAACTCAGCTGCTGCTCTGTCAGCAAGTCAGGCCGAGAGACACCATTAACGGTTTACGACTTCTGCTTCAGAGTTGCTCTATTTATCTGTTTTCTCCTTTCTATACAAATATAATTTGCAGCCTTTTCCCCATATTTAAGATTTTTCTGAGATTCAACCAACTAGCGATGCTTATTAATATAAACATATATACCCAATTGCCCAATCTCCCAAGCGTTGAAGCCCAAATTTGCAATTGATATAATTCTAAGGAGAAATTTTTTCATGATATCAGTATTTGGAAAATTGAATTTAGCATTTAATGTACAGAAATATGGTGTCTCAGAAGACTGTAGCAGTCGTTACCATTGCCGCGGTTTTCCTCAGCATATGGGCGCAGTTTGCATATAATCTTCATTCCTCTTCAAACGATTGCACAACAGTTCCGAGGTTCTTCGAATCGTGTTATATTTCTTTACAGTCTGGAACCCTTTTTTTGAAAGCTGAGAGCCTGTGCTGCAAGAGCATCGACAATCTGGAAAAAGGGACTCGAGAACACGAGCTTACCAGATATTTCGTTTGCGAATGCTTCAAGGTCAACGAAAATCTATGGGAAGTTCAGACTTTGTGTGGCCCTCAAGCTTCCCACTTGATAACAAACTATTCGGACTCTTTGCAATATGTAAGTTTTTATATCTATTGCGCTTTATATTCTTTCCTTGGATTGTTTTGTTTCCTGCAGGACTGAATACCTTAGAACCAAATCTTGCATATAACACGGTTTGTTTCAATTTCATTTGCATATTGCAGGCTGGTAAGGGCAAGAATGGCATAGAAGCATTATAAGGTCAATGCATGAAGGACTATTTAATTTTCAAGGTCATAGTGTGCTAACGGGATATGGTATTAGATTTAAATTTAAGGTCGTGAAGATTTTAATGACAACTACCCATGATCCAATAATGTATATAAATACTTGAAATTGACAGTGTTTTCAACTGCGATGCTGTCATCGCAGATTCACTATTCCACTTGAATTTTACCTTCTCCATGTTTTTAATGATCTGGAATTTCAAAGCATTCCACATACTAAATTTTTGAATTCGTTTCTGAATACCTTTACAAGGCTTATCTCTCTGCTTTGATTTCGGATAGGTAGAGATAATTGAACAAATGATACATGAAAGAATAACAAATAGAGTTTTCAGTATGGTGCAACGATATCGTATACATACATACTACTCTCTTCTACTACTCATTTTATAAATAAATATAATTATATACTTTAAATATTTTAAGTATTAAATTTAATATGAGTTAAAAAATCAAATTTGGTGCAAATTTATTTTGAGTTAAAAAAAAATGTAATTTTTCATTGCTTAAACTATATTTTTGTTACAACTAATTAAACATGTATGGCATATTCTTTGTTATTATAGTCTACATTTCTTTTCTATTTAGAGAATATTTTATTTTTAATTTTAAGAAAGACAAGTGTCAAATCCAAATTGAACACAGGCATATTTACACATCACTTTCACACTAAACTGTAAAATCCTCTTTAGGGAATATTTTAGTTTTATTTTAAAAAAGACAAGTGTCAATTCAAATTGAACACACATATTTACACATCATTTTCACACCAATCTATAAAATCTTTTTACTCAATAAAAATATAGCATCCATAAAATAAAAATAAAAATAAAAAAACAAAAACGAAAAATAAAAACAAAACAAAACATTACCATAGTGTTACCTATTTCAGTATATAAAAAATTATAAATAAAACACTCACAAATTGATACCAGATTTGGTCATGTGCCTACCAAACAATATTATATATACATATGTACCACTCTCTTAAAGCACCCAACAATATCATATATACATATGCACCACTCTCTTATACCACCCACTGGCATATAGCATCTCTGATAAAGACATATATCATTGTGTTATGTATTTTAGTGTATAGCACGTTATAAAGAAAACTCTCATAAAGTATACTTTATTAGTTATGGTGATGTATTTATTAGTTATCGTGATGTACTTAGTGTTTAAAATTATGTATTTAGTATTTAAAAAATATGTTTAATAAGTGGATTTCATATTAATTTTAATAAATTTTAGAATTTTAATTTAATTATTAATAATAATATAGATTCATAAAATTTATTTTAATTAACAATAATTATTAGATAGATGGTAAAGATTTAATTTTTATGAAATATTTTAAAATATTTTGAATAGTAGTAACTAATGAAAGAAAACTATTATAAAATAATATTAGTTTTAATTATGTACTTAACGTTTAAAAAAATGGGTAACAAGTGGATCTCATACTAATTTTAATAAGTTTATAAAATTTTAATTTAATTACCAATAATTATTATATAAGTCTATGAAATATAAATTTAATTATCAATAATTATTAGATAGATGGTAGGAATTTAATTCTCATGGAATATTTTAAATATTAGTAACAAATAAAAGAAAGAGAGTTATCTCAAAAGAAATTATGACTTATTTAATTTTTCAATTAAAAAAAAAGATCACATAAATATTAGTTATGATTTTTGGGGCATATGGTATTGGCTCATTGTACTATAAAAACATGTTAAAGTGGAGCTAAGCTAAATGGTCTAACATTATGTCACAAGTTTTTTATTATATATGCTAAACTCATATTTTAGTTAAGTTTTTATAATTAATAACAATAATAATAATTACATAATAATAATTTAAAATTAAGTTATAATTAAGTTTTTTATATGCTTTTAATCAAATTTTAACAGTGTGAGATGGATCATGAGATAAATGTTTTGATGGTTATGTCTATTTACCAACCATTTAATTTATATGATTACAGTAACTATGTAGGATTTTTTTGTAACTATGTAAGATGTTAGATGTTGCTCTAGTTAAGATATGATCATCTATTGTAGTTAGGAAGATGTTTGGATCTCAACAATATTAAGAGGGAAAGGGGTAGGGGGTAGGTGAATCAGTATTGTACCAATGGATCACCAATTTACAGTCTTTTCCCTATCTTTACAATTAATTGAATCAATAATTATTACTAACATGATATAACAATAGACAACATATGCAATGTAAGATCATATGAGCAACAAATAGAATATCAATGCACATAAGAGATGTGAGCAACACATAAACACATGAGGACACTCGATATTAGGTGGAAACCCTTCCTACAGAAAAATTTTCACATGCTTTGTCTTATTATTATTCTTCTCAATGAAATCTTTTGTCATCAATCAAGTAGCACCAACCATTTTGCAAGCACCGACTTTAGATATGTGAGCACCCACTCGCTCTAGGCCACTACCTGATGGAAGCAGTTACTTCTCCAACTATATGAAAACACCCATCTATTGGAGGCACTGAACCCCAATTAGTTTCTTAGGACACTACTTGAAGGAAGCCACTACTCCATAATAAAAAAATCCATTACTTTCCTTGAAGGATCCAAGCTTCAACTCTATGTGGACCTCATTTCATACATTTTCACATTAGATCCACTTTTACTCAATAATAGCATAAAAACATCAAAACCACTATTCACTACAATCCTCTGCTCAATAACCAAATCTACTCAATAATACACCAAACTCGAGCTCTGCCCAATACATCAATTGTCAAATAATGGCAGCAATAAGACTCAACAACAACATACTCTCACTGTCAACTCGAGTATCAAAATACATGCATACATTAAATATCCAGACGAGTAGCATATTCAACTCTCTCTACTCAAAACTTAGCACCACACAAACTCAGTCATCATCATCAACATATTCACGGCATCATTAGGTATACAAGCCTTATTGTCATAGGAAACACTCTCTACTCACAAATAAATGTCTTTGTGAAACCAAGCCAAAAACATACAATGAGCTCATTGTTGAGATGATGGGTTAATCAGTAGATATAGGAATTATAAAACTTTTCAATTATTTTCCCATTACTAATTCACACACACATACATTAACCCATTAACATATTAGATCACATAAAAAAATTAAACAACTTAACAAATAGTAAATCAGAATTTGTAGCTGCACCAAGATCATCACACGTGAACCATAAATCAACCAAATAAACATGCACATGATGACACAAGATATTTATGGTGAAAAACCCCTCTCAAGGCAAAAAAAACACCCGCCATTGTTTTTGCACTACCCAATAATTTTATTATTCTCAAGCAATACATAGAAAATACATATGGCTACAATCTGTAAGAACTTTGATCCTCATCTCAAGACTTTACAAACATCCATCCATTGGAAGCCACCACGACTAATGAGCCTCACCAAAATCTGATTGGACTCATGAAGAAATTTGATCCTCATCTCATGACTCTACGGACCTCATATGTTGGAATCCACCATGACCAATGAGCCTCACTCAACTTTGATTGAACTCATGAAAAAATATATTCTATGTACTGAATATGTCAGATCCTGCACTCCACTCTTCTATGTGACCCTTGTTTCATTCATTTTCAGACTGGAGTAAATCTGAACTACTCAACTAGAACAAGCCAACAACCTCTAGCAATATAGGCTCAAAACAAATACAACAATCACCCTCAACAATTCTCCTACACCTCACTCAATCACTCCAAAAAACCCATCAATAATACATGTTGCATACAAAAGATATAATGTGATGAAAATATAATCAGAAATCATATAGGAAATTGTCTACAATCATTCCTCACTCCATCACCATACTGCTACATAAAATTCCGGTTGAATCATGCTTTTGTTGCCATTTACTGCTATTGTAAACTGTTGTACATTTTCTGTAAAATTCCTTGCACAACCCGCACACAATATTCTTCCCTCACACACATGCTTCCTTACTCACTCAACCATCACCAAAAAATAAAAACAACTCAATATTTTTTTTCTCTTTAGTATATGTCAAATTATCCTCAATTATCTCTGAACCAATACCATGGGAAAATACCATGGTTATGTCAATACCTAGGACACCTCTAGCATGGTAATATCCAAATAAATACTATAGGTAAATACCATGGTTATGCCAATAACAAGGAAACTTATACCATGGTAATATCCAAGTGAGTACCACGAGTAAATACCATGGCTATGCCACTACCACAGACTCATGTACCATGGTAATATCCAAGTCAATACCACAGGTAAATACAATCGTTATCCCAATACCACGGATCCTTTACCATGGTAATATCCAAGTAAATACCATGGTTATGCCAATACCACAAACTCCTATACCATGGTAATCTCCAAAACAATACCATGGGAAAATACCATGGTTATGCCAATATCAAGACTATCTACACCAAGGTAATATCACATGCCAACCTACTCCACACACATACCAATACCATGGTAACACTAAAACAAGAATCCTATACCATGGTAATACTCTACTCATGAAATATGCAAGATGCGTAAGGAAAGTAGAGAAAATACTCAAACAGAACTGAAAACAACACAGCTCCAAAACATCTAACATAAACTAAGCCAAATCACCAGCAACAATAAAACCTCTGCAACCTGTGGCACAAACCAACAAATCCATCTGTAACAAGCCACAAATTGTATATCAAAGCTCAAACCACCTATAACACAATGAAATACTATACATGCCTAGGTTGACATCAATGGAAACGATCAATCACTGCAACAAAACACCTACACCAACAATCTCCCCCTTTGGAATTGATGGAAACCCCTACTGAACCATCCAACTGACACTGACCTCTAGAACTGATCTTCATAGATACTCCCCCTTTGACATCAATGGAAAAGGGATAAGCTCATCCATGTTATCATAGTTGGATAGACAATACTCCCCCTGGACACTATCTGGGTCAGATCATAGTGCAACAATAGGAAATATGCTCCTCATGGCAGCATGACAACAAAAAATGGAAACAACATCTCTCTCTCTTTCCTAAAGAAACAAAAATAAACTCTCCATGCACACCACTCTCAACCAACAGTAACGACATAATGTCAGAAGAAACATTCTCTCAAAAACCAATTAGTAGTAGCAAGAACATCCTCTGATACAATATCAATAGATACATGATGACCAATCGACAATATGATCATCCATCCTCTCTCAAGCAACAACACAATACCCATAAATGATCAACAACCAAACTCGCTTCAACATTGTGAACCTGCAACCAATTACTTCTAGTTGAAGGCCACACCTCACGGACCAAGGGGCTAACTTAACACAATATGTTTGATATGCAATACATGACTGAAGAAACACCCATAAACCCTCATGAATGGTTGGTGCATCCCTCATTAATGGATGTTAGACACCAATAATCTCTCTCCAACATGACCATGACCAATGATATCCAATACAATGTAATTACATGGCTATATAATGAAATAAAGGTTGCAAAAATGACTATTGCATGATATACAACAGCCCAAAAATGGCTGCAACAAATCCTAATAGTAGAAACTTGACATGACTCATAACTCTTCCTATCACCAAATCATGCCAACATGAACTCAATGACTTGACATTTGATTGCATGGCTTCATAAACAAGATACATGACTACAACTAATGAGGTACAATATGAAGTATGTGGTTGTTACATAATACTCGAAAGTTTCAATACATAAACAAAACTCATGCCTCTCTCTAAAACATACTTTATTAAGGTCCTTGACCAACACTATAAACATTCAGGCTAGCAACAAGATGATGAATGACCAACAATATATAAATCGCATCATGGATACAACCATCCATGTGCATAAGATAGATCCATCTATATCAAGGCACCATGATTCTTCTAGCAGCAAATGAAGAGATGGAAGCAGTATCCAATCAAAATGAAATATGTAATAATGAGCAGCAATAACATATAACCATCACATCAACTAATAAGCTTAAAACTCCAAGTTGTAGCAACAACATCTAACACATAAGTATACCTCATGAAATTGTAGGAGAAACATATGAAAAATATGTGCACTATTTGTAGCAATAAACAATCATCCTCTCAAGTTAGCAGGATATCATGTGACTAGTAACCACCAAACCACATATGCATAATAACAACATTCAAGCAGCAACCAATAATCATCAACTTGGAGTAGAAATAAACTTGTAGCACAAGATTTACCAATAGAAAGACCAACAACAATGAACCACAAAGAGATATACTAGATGCATGATAGGCAAAGTAACAACAACCAATCTCCTCAATGGTGGAAAAGAATATAGGTGAGAGACCATGCAACATTGTGACCAATGAATAATGCCCAAAAAATTTGATGGTGAGAGCATACCATCACAAGTAACAAATACCAACAATAATATTCATACTCCTCCCATGTGTAAGCAACAATCAAGTTTTCCACAAAAACCCTCGAGAGGAGATCCATAATGAACATTCTTCATTTTGTTTTCCATAAAGGCCATATAAACAAAACAACACCAACTAGTTGCAATATCAAGGTCAAAATATGCAGGAGAAAATAATAATAAATTCTCATGGTAGCAGCAATCCATGCATGTCAATATCACTCACTAACAACACACACAACTTATTCATATAAAATAAATTTTACATGAATGCTCAAAGAAGCCACTAATATGAAAATAAGCATCTAAATGATAATTGATACAAAGCTGTGGAGAATCATATATGTGATGAAAAATAAAAACACATACTCTAATATATCCTGCAATAACCAAAGTGAGATAAGTGCATGGCATAGAAAAACTTCCTCACACAACCTCCCTTTCTCTTTTGCTAGCATGGAACCATTATGTCATCATAAATCACTGAAATACTCGAAGCACATGAGATTCTACCCCTGCATATGTGTCATCTCTAAATAATCTCCTATAAAAAAATTGTTAGTGCTACAAATCCAAGAAAATCACTTGCAAGAAAATGTTCATGCGACATTTCAGATACAGCAACATTTCTAATAAATTTCATGTAACCCAAAATGTGGTCATATGTTCTCCCTAAGACCATGCAGGCCTTAGATTTGAGTGGGAGTGTTTTGCTACTCCTTTCTCCTCCAAATATTGTGGGACTTCTCTCTACCATGTGGATCCTTTTTTGTCCTCTTGCCTTCCTCTGTTGGTGCTACTTCCTAGGGCTTTGCTTGACTTCATTCGTTACAGGCTTATGATTTTCTACAATATAGTTGTCCTCTACTTTCTCCTTTTCCTTCATGGAGTAGGACTCTTCTTCAAAACCCAATCTAGTTTTGATAAGAGGGGATCTTTGACTCATAATGATCTCATAAAAAATTATGGTTCTTTACTCCAACTTTCGATATTAAGATAGTTGATTATTGTGTTTTTCTAATTCACATCTTACTGAGGCTAATTCATCTTATTTTGTTGAAACCACCTCAATCTTCAATTTTTCACAAATTTTAATCTATTCTTTGAGCTCACTTCCAATTTCCTCTTTAGTTCCTTTTTCTTCCTCCAACTAAATTTTTAAATCTTCAATTTATTTCTTGAAATTATACTCTATTTTTTCAAGAATTTGGAGAAGATTTTTCAAATCTCTATTTTCTGCTACTATTGCACTAATTTGTGTTTTTCCTTCAATTTATTCCTCCTTTTCATCGTCATTCCTCTAGATCTATATTCCATGCAGTGCATGTAACTTATCCAAAATCTCTCTAGCAGTCTTGAGATCTGATATTTTCTCACTGCCCCATTTCTAAAGAATATCATACATTACACATTCGGCCTATGCATCCAATAACTGAGATTGATTTATCATCAAGCCATTTATCGCCATTCTCCAAACTTCAGATCCTTGAGCATAAATTTTTATTTTCACCTTATCTCTCCATGCTCAAAACTTTGAGGCAGAGTTGTGGAGAATATTGATAACCCGTGATTTTCCCAAATCCACCTTCCAACGATTAAGCTACAACAAAGGCAACAACTCTGATATAAATTTTTGGAAATGAGCTCACTACTAGGGGGCTGAATTGTTAGTGATATGAATTGTAAAACTTTTCAATTCTTTTTCAATTACTCATTCATGTATAGATACATTAACCCATTAGCATATTATGTCACATAAAAAATTAAACAACTCAGTAAGTAATAAATTTGAACTTGCAGCTACACCGAACATCATCACACATGAACCATAAAATCAACCAAATAAACATGCATGACGGGACATAAGATATTTATGGTGGAAAACCCTGTCGAGGACAAAAATTCATCCATTGTTGCTATTGCACTGTTCAATAATTTTATTATTTTTCAACCAATTCAATACATAGAAAATACATATGGATACTATCAGTAAGAAATTCGATCCTCATCTCACCACTCTATAGGCATCCATCCATTGGAAGCCACCACGAACGACAAGTCTCTCCCAACTCTAATTGGAATCATGAAGAAATTTGATCCTTATCTAATAACTCTAGGGACCTCATCTACTGGAAGCCACCATGACCAACGAGCCTCACACAAATCTGATTGAACACGTGAAGAAATATGTTCTATGTACTAAATTAGCCAAAGCCGCTAGTCCACTCTTCTATGTGACTGTTGAGTTCAGAGATTACCATCATTTTTCTGATAATATCCTACCCTATTTCCCCATTTTGACACCTTCTTTTCCATCTTATTATACCTAGCCCTCCATATTTTCCATTTTTTGGCTAAACAGGATATCGAGGCTTAAAGGTATGATGAAACATTTTTAAATGTCATTTCTTACCTGCATTTGAGTCTCCTCCTAATTGTTTGTGCTTTTATCTTTTTTCTTTTTGTTATAACATGACTAAGAATTTCTTACAAGTTTCAAAAGCCACAAATCCTGCAGATGATGTCCACAAATCCTGCAGATGTTGTCTACCTCCAAGAATCATGTAGGAATTCCGGGATCCAGCAGATACTCTAATTCCCGCAGTGCCTCCACTAATTTCAAACTACAATTATAGCCATATAACCAAATAGTCTAAATTCATTATTGTAGTCATGAATTAGACTAAACAAAGAACATTATGTTATGATGATGGCTGTATGCCCAAAAATTACTATTTTGTTTTGCTGTAGATTCGATCTTAGGGATTAATCAGTTAGAGGCTAAGATTACATTTGTTATTTCCAGCCTAATATGGCTGTGGGAAATTGTATAAACACAGTCTCATTTGCTTTTGAAAGGTTAGACAGTATCAGACGCTATCAGAAGACGAAGTGTGACTATCCCAACATTCAGTCTCTTTATGTATCAAATTTTATTTTATAAGAAAGTATATCGTTGATGTTCGACATTCTGTTGTAAGAAACTCTTTCGTGTTTGAAGGAGTTGTGAGTGAAGGAGGGCCCCCTTCACTCACAGCTCCAGTGTATATTAAATGTATGTATAATTTATGTCATGTTTATTAATGCATTTACTTTTCTTTGTAATAACAGTGTGTGAATGATATGATTTCCTTTTTGTTTATGTAACAAACCATTTCCTGTAATATAGTTATAATGATTTTTGATTTCAATGTGCAGTAGATTTCCTTCAATAGCTAATGTAACCTTTTTGTATTCCTTGCAGTCATTACTCTATGTTGGATTGTGATAGTGTAGACTGATGATTTCATTTGTTGGCCAACACTGTTATGATTTCACGATTACTGTATGATTGTTTTTATTTATCTCTTTCTTACATGATTGTCAGCAAAATAAGTTGTCAAGGGCTATTATATACCGTTCATTTATATTGTTGTAACAACACTTTTGCAATAAAAAAAGCATGCATGATTAGTTGTTGAGTGATCCTTCACCTTCTTTCTGATAAATAATCAGCAAGTCAACAGTGCTATAAAGAGGAGTGTTATATATAGCTCAATGGCTTTGCTGCAACATTTTTGATTTAAAAAGGGACATTTGTTGTTTTCCTGTAATGATACCGCACTCAAGGTAGTCAGCCTGCATATACTTGCATGGAACCTCACGAGTTTACCTCCCTGGGTTGAAAATTCTTATTGACAAATTATACAAGTATAATTTGAATCAATAGTGACCCTCTTTTCATTCATTTTCAAACTGGATTCATTCTGAACTGCTCAACTAGAATAACACAACAAGCTCTAGAAATATAGGCTCAAAACAAATACAACAATCACCTTGAACAATTCTACTACACCTCACTTAATCACTGCAAAAATCGCATAAATAATATATGCTACATTAAAAAAAAAAAAAAAAACATCTAATGGAAATATAATGAGAAATCATATAGGAAATTATTTACAATCATTCCTTACTCCATCACCATACTTCTGGATAAAATTATGACTAAATTAGATTTTGCTTCCATTTACTACTAATATAAATTGTTGCATATTTTCTACCAAATTCCCTACACAACCTGCACAAAATATTCTTCTTTCGCACACACTCTTTGCTACTGTTATGAAACCAGCTCACAAAAAAGATAGAAAAGATAGATCAACGCCTTAGAATTCAGTCTCTTCAAGGGGGTAACCTCATTTACATTATACAAATGAATGATTCTTTGATGATTCAAATGACAAAACCTCGTTTCTATATATAGGAGTCTAAGCAGTCACAATATAACCCAGCCGACCTAACAATAATAATATAAAGGCACAAAAATAACAATAGAGGGGTTCTATGGGGCACAGTAATAACAATACTGGGACAATAGGGGCACAACAATATTAATAAGGGATATAACTACAATAGTAATGGGGTAATCACTAGTATTATAGGGACCTAACATGCCCCTCTCCTTCAAAAAAGTGTTGTCCTCAACGCTTGAGTAGTTCTTGATGCTTCTATATAAAATTCTCATCCTCCCATGTGGAATCTTTAGCATATAAGTTCTTCCACTTGATGAGATACTCTGAAGTTGATCGATTTCATAGCTATCGAGTTCTTGTTTTTGTGACTGCTTCCGGTTCTGATATAATTTTTCCTTCCTCGTCAAGTTATGGAAATATTGATTGAACTGGGAGCTTGTCACCTATAATCTTCTTTAAACATGGAACATGGACAACTGGGTGCACTCGAGAAGCTGCAGGAAGCTCCAATTTGTATGCCATAGTACCAATCTTTTGCAACACCTTGTACAGACCATAATACTTTGGTGATAATTTATTATCCTTCTTAGCTTGCTTGAGAGATTTTTTGTTTATATGGTTATAGCCGTAGGAATACCCAATCACCTACATCAAAACTTCTTTCACTGCGATGTTGATCTACCTGTTGTTTCATTCTATTCTACGCCAACATGAGGTTATCCTTTAAGAGTTGGAGGACTTGTTGTTGATGCTCGATGTGATGTTCCACTGCTTGAACCTTAGAATTTTCTCTTAAATATGATGTGATGGATGGTGGCTGATATCCATAAAGTGCCATAAATGGGGCCATTTTTGTTGTTGTATGGAAGGAAGTGTTATACCACCATTCAGCCAGAGGCAACCATTTGACCCATTGTGTCTGTTCATCAGATACAAAGCAACGAAGATATCATTCCAAACATTTGTTTACTATCTCAGTTTGCCCATCAGATTAAGGATGATAAGATGAGCTATGAGCTAACTGAGTATCGAGACAAGAAAATAATTTTGTCCAAAATTTTCTATTGAAAATGGGATCTCTGTCACTTACAATAATCTTTGGGTTTCCATGTAGCTTTTGAATTGTTTCCATAAATGCAGTAAAAACTATACTGGCTTTAAATGGATGTGATAATGCACAAAAGTGTGCATACTTGTTAAGTTTATCAACTACCACCATGATGACACTCTTTCCCTCAGACTTGGGTAAACCTGTGATAAAATCCATTGAAACCTCCTCCCAACGTTGGCTTGGAATGGATAAAGGT
Source organism: Pinus tabuliformis (assembly GCA_031772625.1). NCBI lineage: Eukaryota > Viridiplantae > Streptophyta > Pinopsida > Pinales > Pinaceae > Pinus > Pinus tabuliformis. The sequence continues at coordinate 328,281,620 of CM062804.1, read as the reverse complement.
TGTAATAGACCCTGGGTCTTAATTGTTTCAAATTTATTTTGTTGGCAAATCAAACATTCTTCCACAAAATTTTGAATATCCAATTTAAGGCCATCCCAAAAAAATTCCTTCTTAACCCCGTGGTAAGTCTTTAAAAATCCTGAGTGCCCTCCTAAGGGAGAAGTGTGCAATTCCATAAGAATCTTTTGTTTGAGTTGGGAATTCTTACAAAGGTATAAGCGATATTTGTACCATAACGAATCATTTTCCAGCTAAATGTATCAGATGTACTGGAATCTTCTTGTAACTTTTGAATAAGTGCCCACACTTCTTCATCATTCTTCCATTGCTACCTTGCTTCATTTATCCAATCTATTTGGATAATAGAAATGGCACACGACAATGCTTCCACATCCTCATCCTTTCTTGAGAGTGCATCTGCCACCACATTTTGCTTCCCTTTTTTGTAGATGATTTCAAAGTCATAACCAAACATCTTTGTGACCCACTTTTGCTTCTCTTCAGAGGATAATATTTGTTCTAAAAAGTATTTAAGGCTATCATGATCCAATTTTACCTTGAAGTGTCTTCCCATTAGGTAGGGTCACCATTTCTTAAGTGCATGTAGTATTTCCAACATTTCCTTATCATAAATAGCTTTGTGTAAAACTTTCCCTTGATTGGATGACTTTCAAAAGCAAAGGGTATTTCATCTTGCATTAAAACAGCACCAATTCCATTTCCTGAAGCATCACATTCTACAATAAAGGTTTTTGTGAAGTCCGGTGTAGCTAAGACCAGTGCTTGGCACATTGCCTCTTTAAGATGTTCGAAGGCCTTTGTTGCTTCTGGAGTCCATGAAAATGCATCTTTCTTCAATAATGTTGTTAGAGGTGCTGCTATTCTCCCATAATTCTTTACAAACTTGCAATAATACCCTGTTAACCCGAGAAATCCTGGCATATGCTTTATGGATGTGGGGATTTTCCATTCCTTAATGGCTTTAATTTTGCTAGGGTCTACCTTAACTCCTTCATGAGATACAATATGACCCAAATATTCCACCTCTTGTACTCCAAAGAAACATTTGGATCTTTTTGCATATAATTGTTTCTCCTCCAATAGTTGTAGCACCCTGTCAACATGTTCAACATGATCCTTCCAAGACTTGCTATAGATTAGTATATCATCAAAAAATACTAACACAAATTTTCTAAGGAAGAGTTTGAAAATGGAATTCATCAAACCTTGAAATGTAGAAGGTGCATTGGTAAGGCCAAAAGGCATGACCAAAAATTCATAATGACCCTCATGAGTTCTAAATGTTGTTTTCGGAATGTCTTTAGTATTCATTTTGATTTGATGATATCCTGAACGAAGATCCAACTTGGTGAAGTAAATTGATCCATGCAATTCATCCAGTAATTCATCAATGACAGGAATGGGAAACTTATCTTTAATAGTGAGCTTTTTGAGCTCCCTATAATCTAGACACATGTGCCATGATCCAACCTTCTTGTGCACCAATACTACTGGAGCAGAGAAAGAACTTTGACTAGGTTGAATTATACCAGCCTCTAGCATTTTTGCAACCATACGTTCAATTTCACTCTTTTGGGCATAGGGATATCTGTACAGCCTGATGTTTGGAGGAACACCTCCTGGAATCAGATGAATATCATGATCATGATAATGAATAGGTGGGAGACCTTTGGGAGTCTCAAATTCCTTGGAATGATTGTCCAAGACTTTTTGGAAATCTCGAGAAATAGATGATTTTGATGTGGAAACATCTAGCGAACATAATTGTGCAATTACACCTCTTTGTTCCTTTTTTAGAAGCTTTGTCATACTGTTAGAGCTGATTATCTTTCTCGATTTCCTTGCAATACCCCTTAATTCAACTTCCTTTCCTTCCACAGAAAATTTCATGAAGAGTTCTTGAAAATTAAAAGCTATTGTACCCAAGGATTGTAGCCATTAGACTCCTAGTACAACATCAGCACCTCCCATTGGAATGGAAAGCATTGGGCTAGTCAATACATATTCTCCCATGGATAACTTGATATTATGGCACTTTCCAGAGAAATTTATTGTTCCTCCATTTGCAACCATCACTTGACACTCTGGTGCTGGATATAGGAAGCAATTCAATTTTTTTGCTACCTTACAATGAATAAAATTATGGGTACTTCCTAAATCAATCAACACTATTACCTTTTTCTTCTTGATTTGTCCTTCTATCTCGATGGTTTGAGGAGTGGTAATTCCCACCAATGCATTACAAGATATGGTCAGATTCATTTCTTCTTTATCTAGGCTTTGTTCCTGGAGTATATCCTCTTCTTTTGACCTTTCTTGCTCCTTTTCTTCTTCCTCTTCACAATCTATGTAGAATAATTTCTTCTCAGCACACTTATGACCTTTAGTGTATTTGCTATCACAACTGTAACAAAGCCCTTTTTCTCTTTTTTCTTCCAATTGTTGTGGTGTCAACCTTATAGGTTGTGGAAGACTAGGGGCAACAAAACTTCCATCTTTATAGTTGTGAGTGGTATGCTTCCTGGTTGCCATAATTTTGCTTTCCATTTTTCTTGCTAACCTGAATGCCTTCTCTAATGAATCAGGTTCCCAAAGGCGAAAATCATGCTAGATATTATCCTTTAAAGTCCCTATGAACACATCAATCCTATGCTCCTCTGGAATATTTTTTACCCTTATGTTCAATTTTTGGAACTCTTCAATGTGCTCCATTATTGAACCCTTTTGTTTGAGACTTATCAATTGGCTAAAAAAAGTGTTGCCTTTTGTATCCTCATAATGTGCTGTCAATTCTTCTGTAAAAATTGCCCAAGTGATAATTTGTTTATGAGAGCAAAGCCATTGATACCATACAAACTGATTTGGTTCCAAATATAAAGCTGCAATATGTACCTTTTGTGTGTTTTGCACATTATTGAGATCGAAAAATTGTTCCATCTGTAATATCCATGTTGCGGGATCCTTGCCATCAAATTTCCTCATATCGATTTTTGGAATATGGCAGGTCTTCGATCCAACATTATAGTCTATGAAATCATGATTAAAATTTATTTTGTTCATATCCTGAGTTTCCTTTACTACCCTTTCACCATTTGTAAGTATTTCTTGTAGAAAATTTGTTAGATCTGTCTCAAAATATGCCATGTTTTTCTTCAAATATGTCTTCAAATCTGCCATGTCTCTCTTCCAATCCATCTTCAAATCGTCCATCTTAGCTTCCATTCCCTTTCTCTTATATTCCACGCCATTTATCTTAGCTTCTATTAGCTTTTGTGGGAGTGACATTTGTTGCACTGGGTCTTGTAATTTTGATATATCATGTAGCATTTCTTCCTCTTCTTCATGAGTCATGCTAGAGCTTTCAGGTTTCTTACAAGGTGTTCGCATTTTCTTTCCTCGGGGCATCATTTACTGATAATAATGCTCTACTATGCCCTTTGAATTCTTTCAAAATAATTTTTCAAACCAAGCTTAAGCAAAAATTTAAAAAAATCTACACACCTTTTTTCACTTTGTAGGAGCTCGATATTGCCTCTGATATAACTCTGTAATTTTGAATCATCCAGTTCTAAAATTGTGAACTAAAGTATCCCTCTGTGTCCTCTTTCCAATGCCACCAGTCTGATACAAATTGGATTTTCCAAGGAAGATTTATGCCAAATCTCCCATAGTGACCTGATTATGGACTAGTTCAGTAAAGCGAACTTGTACGACATGTCACGTGTCCCTATTTCGACCTTTGGCTCTAAAAAATATATACAAGAAACTGCAGTCCATCCAATTTTTGTACCTTCTTATGAAACTTCAATCCAATGCTCAGAGAGAAAGTTATGACGTTTTTCCCCAGGTCACCTATTCGGAATGTAATTCAGGAGTCTACACAAAGACCAACTTCCTCAGATCATATCTCCGCAAATATAGAACGAAAAGCTCTAAAATTTGGACCCAAGGTTTAGTGTGATTTCTTCTCAAATGGGTTTTTTTTTTCTCTTCTGAAACGTTGCAGAAAAAAGTTATAGTGAAAATTCCACGATGACCTATTTGGAGCAGCGAAACCTTAGAATCCAAAGCCCTGATACCAAATGTTATGAAACCAGCTCACAAAAAGAGAAAAGATAGATCAACTTCTTAGAATTCAGCCTCTTCGTGGGGGAAACCTCCTTTACATTACACAAATGAATGATTCTTTGATGATTCAAATGACAAAACCTCCTTTCTATATATAGGAGTCTAAGGAGTCACAATATAACCCAGTCGACCTAACAATAATAATATAAAGCCACAAAAATAACAATAGAGGGATTCTATGGGGCACAGTAATAACAATATGGGTACAATAGGGGCACAACAATATTAATAAGGGATATAACTACAATAGTAATGGGGTAATCACTAGTATTATAGGGACCTAACAGCTACTCACTCAACCATCACAAAAAAGGAAAAACAACTCAATACTTTTTTTTCTTTTTAGTATATGCCAAAGTATCCTCAATTATCTCCAAACCAGTACCATGAGAAAATACCAATTTTATGTCAATAGCTAGGTCCCCTGTAACATGGTAATATTCAAATAAATACCATAGATAAGTACCATGGTTATGCCAATACCACGTACATTGGTACTATGGTAATATCCAAGTCAATACCATGAGTAAATACCATGGTTATGTCAATCCGATGGACCCCTATACCATGGTAATCTTCAAGTCAATACCATGAGTAAATAACATGGTTATTCTAATGCCACGAACCCCTATACCATGGTAATCTCCAAGTCAATATCACAAGTAAATACCATGGTTATGTGAATACCACAGACTCCTATACCATGGTAACCTCCAAAACATTACCATGGGAAAATACCATGGTTATGTCAATACCAAGACTATATTCACCAATCCAATATCACATGCCAACCTACTCCACACACATACTAATACCATGGTAATGCTAATACCAAGAATACATGTACCATGGTAATGCTCTACTCATGAAATATGCAAGATGCAAAAGGAAACTAGAGAAAATTCTCAAACAAAACTTAAAACAACTCAACTTGAAAACATCTAACGTAAACCAATTGAACTCATCTACAAAAATAAAACATCTACAACCAGTGGCACAAACCAAAAAATCCATCTATAACAAGCCACAAACCATAGATCAAAGCTTAAACCACCTACAAGACAATCATCTGTAATACATGCCCATGTTGACATCAATTTCAACCATTAATCACTCCAACATAACAGCTACACCAATAACTACATCATCATTGCCAACATTCCCATGCTTAAACCATATTAGCATACCAATGTAATCATACTAGCTCAGCCATGCATACTAATGTTGCTCAACATAAAAAATTCTCATACAATAGGCCCTAGCAATGCCACACCTTCAAATTCTCTAAAAAACCTCTTACGTATACCAATCTAATATAAAAACAACATGAATCAAGTAATGCCTCTCTAGAACCAACAACATATCTCAACTAATATTATCATAACATCTACAATACAATACTAGTAGTTGTGTATTACATGGAAATATAAACTGTCATAACAATGCATGAACAACAACAACCTAGAAACATGATCACAAGAATTTCATAATTGGCCCTGCAAAAGCATTATCATTAATATAGCTACATTGTGTTCTCCATAGCAAGCATTAGTAAGACATTTCCAATCGTAGCATATACATATTCACTCAACCAAATTGTATTCACAACATATATTGGCAATTTATATTACACAACAGCCAAAAAAACATACCAACTCTTTGTAAAAACAAGCAATTTAAAATCTAAACTTCAACAACTTCTATCCATTGTAAACAAGACTAGCTCTCTATCAAACATATCATTGTCTCTGGTTATAAGCACTACTCACGTTATAGCTTCGTCTCCACGCACAATTTACATGCACTACAACAACATCAAATGACACAACATTTACTACTCCTTACACTCAAGTTCATTCACCAAGAAGCTATAACCACATTACATCAATTTTAGATGTCATGAATAGATACAAATTATAGATATTACTCAAGGTCATGTGCACACTCGTAAGTATCATTGACACCCTAAATGTTCCATGACTCACACTGCATTACTCATTTAGCCTCCAAAATTGCATTGTGCATAAGGCAGGTCAAACACATAACCATATATTCTTTGAAAATACACATAACCATAATTCAAATCAAATCATTGCTCCAATCGGATTGAACCAATATACCAAATCAATTCATACACACTCATGCATACTATATTATGCACATGATCCAATAAACACAAATTTACATATTAGTAGCTACAATAATACCAATTCACATTCCATCATAGGTTATACACTTTTTAAATTACATAAGAGCACAACATGTCTAAACTCTAATCGTTTCATAGCATTGGAATTTTAAAATCATTTCCTAAATAATTAATATGACCTCATCAATGCATTAACCTGAAACATTCGTTTCATTCAACTTTTCCTTTCAAGACCAAATCAATCAAAGACCAATTCAATTCGTACCAAAACATCAACATTGCGTAGAATAACATATTGATGGCTCCATTTCACTGATTGTGTAACTTTATTTAGATCACGACCAATACCATTTAAAACAATTACCCAAAGCACTTTACCACATCAATGCCAATAACAATGAAACTACACTTATTTAATGACTCGATCAAAGGATCAAAATGTGATTGAATAATAATGATCAAGTCAACCACATTAAATACAAGATTATATTACTAATGATGTTTTTTTCTCATTGATGACCAAATCAATCACTATGTAAAACACTAGATCACCTCACTTCAAAACCATGGGAAAATTCACTGGTAAAAGCCCGAGGTTTCTTTTTGCATCCTACAAGACATGTCCATGCGTTATGCATGATATCCTTGGTTGTGTCCATGGGTTTTGCATTGGAAATATAGGCTTTCAAAACAATGCCCACTAATTTCCAATTCTTAATTAGTGTCCACACCCTAAATTAGGGAAAGCTAAAAAATCTTCACCTAGATATGCAATTATTGCTTCAATCCATCTAAAAACCTTCTTCTAAGAATCTATGAAACTCCAAAACATCTTAATACTTCAACCAAACCATGTAAATCTCCCACAACTATTTGTCACCAATGCCAACTCACAAGTTGACTTACTATTGACATCAACTCCATCACCATGCTACCAACAATCTCCCCCTTTGGCATTGATGGAAACACCACAACAACATGACCAACTAATTTTCGTTATTGGCCTTAATTCTTTGATGGTTGGCTAGTATCATTCTCCTCCTTTAATGTCAATGCAAAGGGTGTCCCAATCTCTCCTAGAATACCAAGCTAACATTAGGTTTTCTGAAGAAGCATAATCAACTACAACACATCTGCAATATATGCATTAGAAATAAAACAAGAATGGTTTCTCACACTTATAATTCCTACAAGAAATGGGACATTAATCATACAAAAATGCCAACAATGACCTTCCTATTTCTAAACATGATCCCCCTGGACATTTTCTTTGCATATAAAAAACTCTTCATGGTTGTTGCTTATTGCTTCTCTTCATACCTCCTTGCAACATGCAAGAGATTCCTCAAACTAAACCAAGGACTTCACAATAAGCATTACCAAATGAGAAACAATGATATACAGGGCTAAATAGTGATAATATGGGTCCATATCAATGCACTAAAAAATACATATATGGATGAAACAAAGTGACTTCCTTCAATGCATGACTAAGCCAAATGGCTCTCTCTTATATATGCATAAAGACAAGGGTTACCTAACCAAATTTCCTGATGATGAACAAGCACATACATGGTAAAAGATATTCTTTTCACCCAATATTACATCGTATGCATTTGCTACAGGAAAATGAAGTGAAAATAGTGTAAAATAATATGTAACCCTTGAAACCCTAACTCCATGCATAACTCCACCTAAGCTCATGTACTTTCTAATCGTCTTGCTGATCGTAAGAACCTATTTTTTAGTTTAGGCTCTCTACCACACCATGCTTCTACTACAACTCCTCTTGATACCTTGTTCACGCTTCCCATTCTGCCATATGCTCCTCGTAAGACCATGCACCCCACATTTCTCTTTTGTAGTCTTCTTGTGAATAAATATGAGAGTAATGGGTACTATATTCTCTTACTCATAATCTGAAGAAGAAGAGATTGTTTTTACCCTCTTACTTTTACCTTCTCCTCCTTTTAGCATCTACACATTTTTTGGGTTCTTGATTCCTTCCACCATCAGTATCTTTGACCCTTGTTTTCAGATGTTGTAGCTTTTGGATTTGAAGATGACTTCCTTTCCTCCATAATCCATATGACTCAGAGTCAAGATGTTATGCTTCAAACCTTCAATTAGCAAAACAACAGTTGCATTTTCCTTCTTATCACCAAGGTTGGCCTTACATTTTCCCGACAATTTTTCTCGTGCATTATCTTCAAGAATGACATGTCCACCTTTGGTTTTCTTCATGAAGAGGAATCTAATCTTGTCCCCAGAAATATAATGGGAATATACGTTGTCTATGTACCATCTTTCTTCTTCTTCAAACATGCATAGAGAAATACCACACTTCACTTTATACTCCTCTTTCCTTCTCCATACTTTGGTGGGTTGCATTCTTATATGCACATTCTCCTTTGGCTTTCTGCTAGGCCTACTCTAAATAAGCTCATCCTTTTTCCTGTTTTTCTTTAAATAACTAGAAAACCTACATTCTCTAGCCATGTGACCAAGATTGTCACAAGTAAAGCAACTCACATTACTGACATATGATGCAAGAGGATAAAACAATATGTTGTTCACATTATATCTCTGCCTTGTATTGACCATACTTCTACTACATGCATGAGATTTGCAATCAACTGCACTATGGACCAAAAAGTTACAAGAAAAAAGATAACCATGAAATGTATTTGTATCCTTGATAGATAAATATCTCCTATGCTACCCAATCTACTACATATTCTATCGGTAATATATGAACATTTTTCTTCTACAACTAGTTGTAACAGGTCCAAAATTATGACATATATAACATTCAACGTAATATATCAAAGGAGAATTTTTTTTTTCTCCTTTGAAAGTTTCCTTATTCATTGCTTAGAGAGAATAGTATTCTTGATAAAGGTGATCTTCTTGATTTATTTCCTTGGGTGCTAGTTCTGTTACTTGGTTCCTTTTTTGTTGCTCATGTTGTTATTGTTTGCTTATATAGGCTTTTTAGGTGTTGCATAATTATTTTCATGTGTCTATGAACTAGATTCTCCCTTATGAAAGCCAATATCGGATTTGATCAAGGGGGATCTTTTGCTGCTAAGGATGTTGCCCAAGATGTTGGTGCTTTTCTCCAATTTTAGCTCACTATTTTTTTGTTCTAGTTGTTTTCTCATTGATATAATTTAAGCCTCAACATTTTCACATTGATTCTCTCTCTTTCAATTTTCTTCCCATCACATCTTCAATTATTTTAGCTTCTTATTTTTGGGTCTTCAAACTAATGATTTATTCTTTCATCTCAACATATTTGAAATAAAAAAAATATCCAGTAATTTTCCTTCATCCCTATTCACATTTGTTAGCCTTTCTATTTCAATAGTTAATGTATCTATTACCACCATGGTTGACTCTAGTTGAGCTTGAAGGACTAAATTTTTTTCACATCTATCCTCACCTTAACTATTCAAATATGAATGGGTAACATCAAAATCATCTACTGCATAGAAAAGTGTTGACAGTGTTGGACCCACCAACATTCAGGGGATCACCCCGGTATAAAGTCCCAAATAGACCTCACACTATTTGGTGTGGGAGTCCCATTCAGTATGATGGCCCGGTTGCCATTATCTTAAAGATCTGCCTAACCTCTTGCTTGTTAGCACATGAGAGTGGTCTTCTTTGTCTTCAAGAAGTGAGGTCCGTGTGCCTGGTGAGTGTAAGTGTTACTTCTAACAATGGTTCTTCTAATGTAGAGGGAGTGAGAGTGAGAGTGAGCCCCAAGTCAGTTGGGAGAAGTCCCAACTCTGCCAGGAATACACAACACAACAAGACATGCACAATTTCCAGTGGAACAGTCCACACCGATGCGGAAATCACAATACACAAGGGAAGATAACACATATAACACTTAGCAGATTAGTTTGCACAAGTGTAACAATTTTTATAGCAAGTTTTATGTGAAAGGTCTATCTGATGTCTGGGAGAGTATTCTACACGAGCGAGATAGTGTTAACAACATATACAACACATTTCCATTAACGTATGTGTATTACAACAAGTGAATTAGTTCAAGTGTTGAGCACAGGTTCAAACAAGATGCATTACAAGTGTTAAATATTAGTCTTACAATAGATACAATACATGTGTGAAAAAATGTTGTCCTATTAGCAGGCTTCTGAATTAAGCAAAAGTTCCAAGACACATCATTACACCATACATAACTAACCCCGTGTGAGGGGCATTGGAGCCACTGCTTACACCTCAAAGAAAAGATAACAGACTCTCTTGGCTATCTGGGAGGAGCTAAGGTGAAAAGTGCTTTTCATGTACAAATGAGGGGGTATTTGTAGACAAGGGTGAAACTGACCCTTGTGGATGTTCGACTACCGTCATGACTATTTGACTTCCTTGACTTTTCGACTTTACATGACTCTTTGTACAACAAGTGGGTGTCTTGGACTTACACGTTAAATTACATTGAGTGAAAAAATGGCCCACAATAGAGATGTGGATGACATGACTCGACATGATAGTGATGGTACATCTATGCTGCTGTTGGAGTGCATGTTGAGTTGCAGTGCTATTGGTTGGTGGATGTCTTCATGGTGTGTCACATCTTCACCTCTGCATGGCAAGGTGTGCAGAGTCTTCTATGGTCATTGGTTCACGTGATGTTGCTTTGGCATATTTCTCCTTGCTTGTATGTTAGAAGGCTTCACAGGTTCATTTGTTCGAGAAAGGTGCATGTTCATCCATTCGTCTATCTGTGAGCACATCTTGCATGTTTTCTCGTTCATCCATCTGCAAACACATCTTTGCATGATCATCTGTTTGTGAGAACATCTCTTCACATGCATCGTTTGTTCGTCTGTTGGTGAACCTGCCCTTCTGCATGTGCTCCCTTCGTTCATCACATTCATTGTCGTGCCATGTTTGTTGATGTACCTGTACTTGCAGTCACTCATGACGAGATGACAGAAAATAAAAAATGCTCATAGAATACCATGACACATGATCGTTTTGGTGCAGGTGACTAGGAAAGGTAATAAGTTTGAAACGCAGGATGATGGCTCCAGGCATTGTTGATGAAAATTGCGTAAGGGTCATTGGGTGATGAAGATGGAAAATCCAAGTCGATAATGACTGTCTATGAGGTCTTTCTCAGCTGGAGGGAAAAACTACACAAATTTTGGGAGGAACAATCTAGGTTGCGGGAAGGCAGGGTAGACCAAATCTGTGCATTTTCTGGAACGAGAGGGTAGTAGGGGCTTGACAGAAAAATTTACAAAATTTCTTGGAGGAACAGGCCGAGATGCAAGGAGGATTGGCAGGTAAGATTTGCGTAGTTTTTTGGAGGAACTGACCAGGATCCTGGTAGCCAAAACTATGCAATTCCTAGAGGGAACTGGTAGCTAGCTGCTGGGTCATTGGTAGTAGAAACTGTGCAATTCCTAGAGGGAACTGGCAGTCAACTGTTCAGAGCTTGGCAGTAGAAACTATGCAATTCTTGGAGGGAACTAGCAATCTACTGCTGGGAGCTTCTGGCAAGAGAAATTTCACTAATGCTGGAAGGTTGACCTACTTATCATCTCTACGCAATTTATGAGCTGAGTGGACTGCTAGGCAACAGAGGGCCTGCTCCAGAAAACTATGCAATTTTCTGGATTTTTAGCTAGTCAACTGTGGGGAGGAAAAACTGCACAATTTTCTGAGGGAGACAGGGATGGGTACTGGGTGTTTGTCTGACTTGTCTGTGCAATTTCCTCAGTCAGTACATCGAATAAGGTTGGCAGCCTCTTCGCAATTTTTGAGGGGAGTTAGTCCTGGGGTGGATGTTGGGTCCAACTCTTTGGGTGGCCAGCATGAAGGTTGATTTAATTGCTTGCAGGCAGCGCAACTTGAAATGACTTTCTTGGTGCTTTTGTTTTGTTCTGGGTGACAGTCGAGCGAGTCCATGGCAAGGTGATGGTCCAACTATCAGAGTGGATTCCATTCATCAGAACTTCAGCAAAATGACTAAGTGTGTGAATGAGTGAATGATCCAAATGTGATCTTACAAACACACACCCACATGACTTGACGACGAGATGACTCAAACCATCCAAACACACATGTTCAACATAACTGACCAATGGTGCAAGCGACAAGTGAAACACTCGTGATTGATTGTTGATCAATTGTGACAACACTTGTGTGATAGTGAATGTGACTCTGTGTGTGGGTGTGACAGATGTTTTCGTAGCAAACATAACATGTACACACAAAGCGAAGACCTTGAGCATGACCAGAACATGGTCACAAGCATGACATTGACATCAAAATGTAAGAACGTTGGTGGAATCAACAAGACAGCCAGGTGCGAAGGCTCGCATGAGCTCATGCAGTGAACCCGAGTGTATGCAACCATTAAGTGAAAATCTCAAGGGAGGCTCTGAATTTGGGTGTAGGCCAAAATTTTGGAGGGTGGTTGCAGCCGCTACAACACTTGGCGACACACTGCTAGAACTCTAGCTTCTCTGTTTTTGTTCATTAAGAGCACAGGGCCTTAGTCTTTTAGGGAGTATTGAATCCTTGGGCGGGTTACTTTGGCTTCCCCACTTACCCCATGGACATACATGGTTCACCTCTTTCCAACTCAGTCAAACACAATCAAAAGTTCAGCTTGATCGCAGTGTTTCAGATTTGGGACAGGTATTTTAGCTTGCAAGTTGAAAAGTTTCAAAGTATAAGTTTTCGTCTCTGGTGTTGATCCACTACTAGCAAGCCTGAACAGTACCCTGGTGGAGTCACACAGGAACACACACATTGCTCCACTACCAGCGAGCCTGATTGGTACACCATTAGAGTTGCATGCTTAACCTCTCTGTGCAAGAAGCCTTTCTCTTCTTTCGCCTTTTTATTTTTCAAGAGGACTGTGCATAGGCACTTATTTATTTTTGGGGCGGAAGAGGGATCCCGACTTATTGAGAGCATAAGAGGTTGTTCCTTTAGAGAAGCATGTAATACCTCTCACATAGGTTTGCTTGTTTAGATTTCCCCTTCTCTGTTTCTACTAGTTGGATGAGCTTGAACACACAGAGCAGAAGGTTGAGTATAGGCATGGGGCTCCCTAGTGTGGACACAGGTTCATGGTTGGACCAAAATTTCCCTTGCAGACGGTTCGTATTTTCTGTCAATACTTCATCAGTCGAAGGTTATAACCATGCACATAGAAGATGGGCACAAGACTGACCAAGTGTTGCAGTGTCACAAGTCTCTTCAAATTTCAGCCACATACTCTATTCAAAAGCCAAAACGTAGTAGTTGGCAGCACTTATTTCTGGAAACAAAAATAGTAATATATCAAGCAAACAAAACGAATGTAAATAAAAAGAGCAAGCAAAACGAGAAAAATGAAAACAAACATAGTAAGCAAAGCAAAGAAGATGAAAGCAACAAGCAGTAAGCAGACTTTTTACACGGCACAGGGCACGGCCCGACCTACTCTAAGTAACGCTTGAGATTTTGGCCATTGACAGGAAGGTTGTCAACCCTCCCGTCAAGTGATTATAGATGGCATATGTGTGTGCCAAGTTTCTCATTGATAATTATAAATCCACCAGGTTCCTCTACCAGAACCTGATGGTATTTCAAAAGACCTTCAAGTGAAGACAACACCACTGCTTCAGATACTACGTGCAACATAGGCTCGGATGATGGAATGAGGTAGTTTTTTTTATTCTGGGAGCGGTTCAAGTTCCTGAAATCAATGCATAAGAGGATTTTCCTGGATTTCTTATGTGTGGAATTTTGAATTAGAGACCCAAGTATGATGACGAACTTTGCAAGTAATCCAATCACCCAAAATGTTAGTCAATTTTTTCTATATAAGGATTTCAAAAAACATATGTGATTTACCTGGTGTTTACTGCAACGACTTGTCTCCTCCTTTTCCAGGAATCCCGTGTTGAATTGCTTGCGTGAAGTGTGTACTTAGGTCATCATCTACGCATGTAGACACATCCTAGTACTGTTTGATCAGGCAGTCAAAGACTTGTCGTTGTTGCGGTGTATAGCTTGTACCGAGACTGGCTATCTTTGGATCATGATTGGTTCCCTGGTTGCTCTGTTCATTCGAAGTGGTGGTCCTGTGGGCTCCGCTACTTCTTGGCCCTTAATAGAATTTTTGCAAACCATAGAGCTTGTTAAGGGAAACCCCACCATCGGGAATGAGGTTTCCTTTCTTGCCCTCAACTGCAGTTTTCAGGGGCTCCTCATTCTTACCTTCATCAATTGTTATGTCCTTGAAAGCATCAACATTGTTCACGGGGTGCAGTATCACTTTGAGTGCGGCCATGTTGAGGATGATGGTCCTTTGTAAGCTCAATATGAGTGCTTCATACTCAGCAACGCTGTTTATCCACTTGGAATTCAAGCACCTTGAAATCATGCATTTTCTATTATTTTGGGTAACTTAGATACACCCGGTCCTTGAGTTGTCATGTTTCTTTGATTCGTCAAAATCCATCTACCACATCTTGTCTGTACATAGACCATTTGACATGTTGGTACTGTTGCTACTACTATTTCTACTACCACTGCTCCTATTGGTACAATTCACTGTACATGTTTCATCACCATCAGTTGGGCAAGGAAGGAGTCCCAACTGCGTGTTTGGTGGGGTCGGAGCTGGCTGTGTAGGATAACACTGCAATGTTGTTTCTAGGAGGTAATTGCCAAACATGAGTTATGTGAAGGCCAATGGTTAATTCTCACCATTAAGTGGAGCGACATTATGCTTCATATATCTCTCTGACACTACCTAGATTTGGTTACATTTTCCCTTGTATGGAAGCCACATGTGCAACCTGTCTGTAGAAAAATATTCGTCCAGCTTGCTAGACCAGTCTATGCTGAGTAGTAGACTGTATGCTTCCAGTATTTCCACAAAAGCTATGTTGATGCATTAGTGGACTTGACCATCATGAGATATTCAAAGGATCACTTCTCGTAGTTCACCAATGGTAGGTACCGATGTTCGATCAAGTTGGATGATCCACACGGATGTCTCACTCCATTGTACATTTATATTTTTTGCACTAGAAAGCGACATGACGTTAGCTATCACGCTAGAATCAACCAAGCAGTTGTGAACATTATAGTTAAAATTTTCAAATGATAATAGGAATGGATGGCAACTTAAGTTTGCTTCATCCATTCGGAGTGTGTTGAGCACAGTAGAAAGTGATGAGGGAGGTGTGCTTTCTCCCTTACTAGTAGAGGTTGAGCTGTCCATTGTTGTCAATCGCAATGTGCACAACAGGATGTCTCACTAACTCTAGATCTTAGCTAACTCAAACAAACTGATGTTTGCTCGAGTTTTCTTCATGTCATCTACAATGTTGTGTAGTCTAGAGGTGGAATACTCACCAAGGTTTATGGGACAAGACTGATGTTCACATTTTCTAGTGGAGTGTTCTGCAGTTTGCTTCTCATGGAAGTACTCTTGCCCGTCGCTGTCTTCCCAGACTTATTTTGTGTTTTCTGCTTTGGGGCAGCTGGTGGATAAGCCTTCCTCATCAATAGTCTCATCTTTTCTTGTACTTCTCCAAGTGTAAGGCGATCCCCTTTAATCCTAAGACTGTAATGGTCATTTTGTCTTGGGGGCTGCTTCTCGGTTTTTGTCTTTAGCATTTCTTGTGAGCACTGATATGCATTCACCACATGCCCAAAACTTGATGCTTCATCAGGTGCAATACCTTCATCATCATTTATATCATCCGGCTACTCCTCCATACTGTGCTATGCATTGAGTGTATGACTGTATATCGAGTTTGTGACTCGCTTCCAGTCCGAACAGAAGTTCTCGGGGTGATGTTCTTCGTGGAATGAATAGAACTCGGGATCTACATACTGATTGACATTGAACATGAAGCTCTGTACAGTTTTTCGAGTGGACCAGTTGTTGCCTAATGAGTTGCTTCCCTATCTTTGTCTAGGTAGATGACTGCTTCCAGATGTGTCTATTTTCCATTGTTTAATCACAGACACTTCCATTGTTAAGTTCTTGATGAGGCAGGTGAGGGTTTCAATATCATTTTCTTCCTTGTCTCTACCCTTTCTCGCCATCTCTTGGGACTTCCTGCTTGTGTCTCTAGAGTCCTTTGTTGGTTCATCATCCTTAATGACTCTAATTGCGCACAAGTCGTTTTCGACAACAATAGCATCTTCATAGTTTTCCAAGAGTGTTGGTTTCACAACTTGCTTGATGAACTGTGGAATGTTGGTCGGCAGTGCAGACGTGTAGTAATCAACAGTGATGGAGTCATGAGGTTTGGTGTCCATTGGAAAGTTTTTCAATATGCGTGTAAACCTCTGGTTGAATACTTTTACCTTTTATTTCGCCTCCATCTTCAGGCTACCCAATTCTTTCAGTAACATAGCTAGGGTCATGTCATTAGCAAAATTTTCAAGGAAGATGTGTTTGAATGCACCCTAGTTCTGGTGGAGGGCTGTGACACCATGCAACTTCGTGATCATCCAAGGTACATGGGAACAATCTACAAGGTACGTCATCATTCCGTACCTCAAGGGTTTGTAGCTACAAGTAGAAGTTGTCCAAATGATCTTCTACCTTCAACATGCTATCATGGTTGAACTTGATTTTCATTCTCTTCATTTGCTTCGGCATATTGTGCAAAACAATCGGGAGAGCCAACAATACCTAAGTCATCCATTCTAGATTTGGGTCAACCATCTCTTCTTCGTCTTCGTCCTCTTCCTCTCTTTCACAATCTGACGGTTCCAGCTCTGAGTCCAATGGTTCATCTCTGCATTTGCCTCTTTTATTGCCTTCACCTCTGCCTCCTATACTAAAGCCTGATCCCAAGATAATAAGGGTGTCTTGTTCACCTTGCCAGAAGAATGGAGGTCCCTCTCCATCTTCAATAGCTTCTGCAAGACCTTCAAGTGTGGAAATCACTGTTTCTTCCACTAATGATACAACAACCCTTGTAGGAGTGACTTTTGGATTTCTTGATGCATATGGAAGATGTTGTATGCCTGGTATCAGTCCAACTTCTTTCGTAAACTAGCGAGTGATGGGATGGACGAAGCAAAGGTCATGATATGGAATTTTTTGTTATGTCGTGGGAGGTGACGAGTAACCAATTGCAGAGTCTCGCGTATGTGAGAGAGAGTGCGAGTTACTGCCTGTACCAGATGGTTGATGAATGAGTGTGATAGGACATTCAATCGTATACAACTGGCTTCCCTCCTTCTAGTGCTTGAAATGTTGATGGTGCTGGACCCGCCAACATTTAGGGGATAACCCTGGTATGAAGTCCCAACTAGACCTCACATTGTTTCGTGTGTGAGTCCCATCTGGTATGATGGCCAATTTCCATTATCTTAAAGATCTACCTCAACTCTTGCTTGTCAGCACAGGAGAGTGGTCTTCTTTGTCTTCGAGAAGTGAGGTTCGCGTGCCTAGTGAGTGTAAGTGTTACTTGTGTCAATGGTTCTTTCACTATAGAGGGAGAGAGGGTGAGAGTGAAGCCCCAGTCGGTTGGGAGATGTCCCAACTGTGATAGGAACACACAACACAATAGGACATGCATAGATTCCGGTGGAACAGTCCACACGAATGTAGCAGTCACAACACACAAGGGAAGATAACATGTATAAAACTCAGTGGATTAGTCCGCACAAGTGCAACAGTTGTTATAGAAAGTTTTACGTGAAAGGTATGTATGATGTATGGGAGAGTAGTCTACATGGGAAAGACAGTGTTAACAACATATACAACACATTTCCATTAACATATGTGTATTACAAAAAGTGAATTAGTTCAAGTGTTGAACACAATTTCAAGCAACATGCATTACAAGTGTTAAAGATTAGTCTTACAACATATACAATACAAGTGTGAAAACATGTTGGTCTGTTAGAAGGCTTCTGAATTAAGAAAAAGTTCCAAGACACATTGTTAAACCATACATCACTAATCTCATTTGAGGGGTGTTGGAGCCCCTGCTTACTCCTCGAAGAAAATATAACAAACTCTCTTGGCTATGTGGGAGGAGATAAGGTGAAAAGTACTTTTCATGTACAAATGAGGGGGTATTTATAGACAAGGATGAAACTGACCCTTGTGGTTATTTGACTACCCTCATGACTCTTTGACTTCCCTAAATTTTCAATTTTACATGACTCTTTTTACAACAAGTGGGTCTCTTGGACTTCCACGTTAAATTACATTGATTGAAAACATGGCCAAAAGTAGAGATGTGGATGATGTGACTCATAACACGACTCGACATGACATTGTTGGTACATCCGTGTTACTGCTAGAGTGCATGTCGAGTTGTAGTGCTACTAGGTGGTGGATGTCTTCATGGTGTGTCACAGCTTCATCTCCACATGGCAAGGTGTGTGGAGTCTTCGATGGTCATTGTTTCGCTTGATGTTGCTTTGGCATGTTGCTCCTTTCTTGTATGTTGGAAGGCTTTATAGGTTTGTCTGTTCAATAAAGGTGCAAGTTCATCCGTTCATCAGTTCGTGAGAAAATCTTGCATGTTTGCTCATCCTTCTATCTATGAACACATCTTTGCATGATCATTCATTCACGAGCACATCTCTTCAAATGCATCGTTCATTCATCCATTGGTGAACATGTCCTTCTACATGTGCTCCCTTCATTCATCCCATTAGTTGTCGCACCATGTTTGTTGGTGTACTTATACCTACAATCACTCATGACGAGATGACATCAAATCGAAAAACCTCCTATTCTACCATGACACATGATCATTTCAGATGCAGGTGACTCAAAGAGGCAACAAGGTTGCGAGGTAGGATGATGGCTCCAGGCACTACTGATGAAAACTGCGTAAGGGTCACTGGGTGATGAATATGGGAAATCCAAGTCCATAGAGACTGTCCACAAGGTCTGGTTCGACTAGAGGGAAAAACTGCATCAATTTTGTGAGGAACAACCTAGGCTATGGGAAGGTAGGGTAGACCAAATCTATGTATTTTAGGGAATGAGTGGGCAGTAGGGGCTTGACAACAAAATTTGTGCAATTTCTTGTAGGAATAGGCTAGGCTACAAGGAGGATTAGCAGACAGGATTTGCGTAGTTTTTTGGAGGAACTGGCTGGGAGCTTGGCAGCGAAAGCTACGCAATTCCTAGAGGGAACTAGCAGGTGGATGTTGGGTCACTAGCAGCAAAAACTACACAATTCCTAGAGGGAACTGGAAATCAGTGGCAGGGAGCTTGGTAGCAGAAACTGCGCAATACCTGGAGGGGACTGGAAGTCTACTGCTGGGAGTTGTTGGTGAGAGAAATTGCACTGATACTGGCAAGCCAGACTATTGATCATCTCTGTGAAATTTCTGAGTCGAGCGGACTGCTAGCCAGTAGAGGGCTTGCTCATGAATACTACATAATTTTTTGGCTGAGCAGTCGGTGGACTGTCGAGAGGACTAGTTGGAAAAACTGCGCAATTTTTTTAGGGAGACAGGGACGGTCACTGGGTGTTTGTCTAGCCTATCTATGCAATTTCCTCAATCAGTAGAGTGAATAAGTTCAATAGCCTCTGCACAATTTTTGAGGGGAGTCAGTCCCGAGGTGGCTATCGGGTCCAACTCTCTGGGTGGCCAGCATGAAGGTTGATTGAATTTCTTGCGGGTGGCACAGCTTGAAATGACCTACTTGGTGATTTTGTGTTGTTCTAGGTGACAGTCAATCGAGTCGATGGTGGCGTTAGGTTCCTATACCAATAGGACTCATAATTTTGAATGACTAAGGTTAATCCTTGTAATATTGTACATACCTTTTCTTTCTGCAAATGTTTTCCATATTATTTAAAACTTAAAACATGTAAAGAGGGTATGTCCTAAAAGAAAATCAAAGGACAAAAAGAAAAAGAGAAGGTCAAAAAATGACAATATATGAATTCCAAAAACAAAAAGAGACCATGAAAGTGCACAAGTCAAAATGCCACTACTATTTACTTTTATACAAAATAATGATTATGTGCAGCTTGCTATTCATGCCACAATCCATGGTTATCAAGCTATTTAATCTTGGTTATTTCATGCTTTGAATTTTATGTTTGTAGTTAGAGGATAAAATCTGACCAAACAGCTTAATCTTGGCAGATCATTAGATAGGTAGAGAAAATAAAAGGAGCTCATCAGTTTAATCTGAGCCCTTGGATGATATAAGGTTAGAATTAGAAAGATTACTTTTCAAAAGAAAAATGGATGTTAAGGGTTTGCTAATCTAAATGCACCCACAAAAAATGAAGAAAAAAAGGTAGGGTAAGTAATGGTTAAGTAGAAGAAAGGTTGCTGAAGTATAAAATTGGTTGGATCAAAACACATGAATCATGCTTAGACACATATTTTTATATGTATGATCAACTATGGAAGCAAAAACAAAGGTTTGCAAGTTAATATGATTAACTCCCCCTCATTCATTTTTCCCCTATACTTACTAATTTCCTATCCACAAGCATGTTCAAGTACTTTAAATCCTTCAAGTCAAAGAGGCTCAGAGCATTTCTCTGACTTTTGGTGGGACTGGACCCTCAGCTTAATGACTTATGGACATTAAGTGCTATAATTCCCTCATAAAAGTTATTTCCCTTCATTACCCTAATAAAACATCTTTCCCTAAGGTTAAATAGCATTTTGCCTATGAAAAGTAAAAATCCCATGTTAAGTCCCATTTTCACTCAAAAACCCACAAAAAGGCTTTATCCTAAGTAGAAGTGTTAAATGATTATGTGGGGCATCACAATGAACAAATCACGCCTAAAAATCATATTTTATACTATGCCTAGTGTATTTTACATTCCCACACATTCATTTCATATTAACATGCTAACCTAATGTATTGCCTCCCCGATATAACTTTTTCCCGTATATTAATTAAATCCCATAAATAAATACCCCCAACCCTTAGTTTAAATATAAACTATAGTTGACCCTCTATTTCATACTTTCCCGAAGAACCCCTCTTAACTCACCAACCCTCGGTAAATTTAAGAAAATACCTCGTTTTAAACCCATGGTCCCACTTCATTAAAAACCCTTCCGATTAATTTAATCTCGTATTTAACCTATAATTAATCACAAACCACTTGTGATTAAAGCCTTGGGCCCCCTAAACTTTTTCCCAATCCCATCCATGCTATTTGACCACACGACTGTCATCTGATTGTCAATGCCCAAATCCGACGATTCACAGCCATATCAGGCTCACCTAATGCCTGACCTTTACCCGAAGTTAAAACCGTCATTAAACCCCACCCAATTGATTAAACCCGTGATTAAAGTCTTAATTAATCACAAACCACCAAAGATTAAAGTCCTACCCCCCGGCCCTGACACCTCAGCTCATTTCATCCGCACACCTCCATCACCCGACTATTGTCTAATCACCATCCCCCTCATCCAACAGTCCACAGCCATATCAGCCGCGCCTGATGGCTGATTGTTACCCGCCCGATAAAGCGGTTTTCCCCCGAACCCTAAATGCTACAAGTCAGGTGCAAGAGTAGATCGGGTGACCCCTGCCAAATATTGCCCAACCCTCATAAGAAATGCGATGGCCTGGGAAACCACCTCCCCACTTAACCCAAGAAACCATCACTATTCACTTAACTAATCTCACGCCAAATTTAAAAAGTTTCTCATTAAAACCCTAAAAAACTTCGTTTTCATTCCTTTTGCCCTGTTTCACAGTAAAACCTATCAAACCCTTTTGGCACCACCCTGAACCTTTTCGAAACAATTCGACCTTCGATTACTTTCAAAACATTGCCAGGACTCTTTCCCTAGACATCCCTATGCAATAAAGCCATCAATTTCCTTTCTTGCCAACCTATGTTTTCTTAATGATTGTTGTATTTTGCAAGTAATTAGCAGAAGACCAGAGCTTGGATAAATAGTTTTGATACTAGTCATAAAACTTGTTTACTCCAAGACTCGAAAGGAAATCTATTTAAAAAACCTTCATTCAGAAGAAGAAAACAGTTATAGATAGAACAAAGGAAGAAATCATTCACACAGAGAAATTGACTGTTAAAACAAAGGAACCAGACAGAGCATACAGTCAAAATACAAACATACCAAACATACAGAAAGTTGATCAATATCCATTACCATATGTTGATACATATAAAAAACTAAACAATTTACTATTGAAATACAAAGTAAAAAGTTAAAATATACAGTAAAAGTAAAAACACAGTAAA
This sequence comes from Pinus tabuliformis, assembly GCA_031772625.1. Classification (NCBI taxonomy): domain Eukaryota; kingdom Viridiplantae; phylum Streptophyta; class Pinopsida; order Pinales; family Pinaceae; genus Pinus; species Pinus tabuliformis. The sequence goes on along the minus strand of CM062804.1, from coordinate 328,259,087 downwards.
GGATATTGACAAGTCATCAAAGTAAAAGTGTATCAGTGTCAAAGAGTATCAGATGAAAGCCTAAAGTGACTAAAACTTCCAGCATGAAAGATCAAAACAACAAGGCAGCAAAAAGGGCTAAAACCAAACTATAAAGGCTAGCAGCACCACAATAAATGGAACAACACGAAAGCAGTTCAATAACTGTCTCTATCTTCTTGCAAGAAGATATTTGTATTTCCTAGATTTAATATCAAGTTAGTTTGAGATATTTTGTAATAATTTTTGTATAAATACTTCACAATTAGAAGTATGTAGTGTTGATTCTTAGACATTTCTATAGATTTCTTGATCAAAAGACTCTAAATATATTATATCACTGACTGAGCCAGAAAGTTGGACTGATGAATAAAGACAAGATATTTCACAGGATTCATGTGTTAAGAAAAGTGCAGATAAGTATTTTCTCATGTTATTGTTATCTTTCTTAAAAATTTTCCACAATATTTAATGTATTTCTGAATCTCAATGCTATAATTGGAAAAATATCCTAGAATTTGTTTAATTACACTTTTTTTTAAGCATATAAACGTTTTCCACTGATATCTAAGTTAAGGAATTCTTAATTGCTCCTTAGTTTAGGTTGTTTCTTGCTAATCCATATCAAAGGATTCTTAATTGCCCTTTGCTTTTGATTACCCCCTATTCCTCGTTTAAGTCCTGGTCTGAGAACCCTTAATTGCTCTGTCACCCTGATTCAAACCATTTCACCACCCTATTCCAAAGACCTGCACTTTACTCTGTGTTGTAACATGTATTTTTTGTTGCCTTTAATATTCATGTTTCATTCAAAAATCACTTGAAAATATCTTTAAAAAGATAAGACAAGAGGGAGATGTAATAAATTGCATATTAGAATCAAAACACAAAAGAAACAAGTGTAAAAGAATTGGCCCATGTGATCAAGTTAAATCATATTATAAATTGTTTATCGAGCCATAACCAATATATGTGTGTGTGTGTTAAGAAATGTGTTAATCGCAATCGCAAAGATGCAGCCAGAAGTTATATTATTACCACAGGAATCACCAATCGCCGATTGTGATTTGCGACAGGCCGGACTCAAAACACATACATATTATGTTTTAAAGTTTCAGCGGGTCCGCAGTATAACAGAGCGTCTTATATATAGGTTGTGTTCTGTTGATTGCGATATGCGATAGGCCGGACCCGATGTTACATATGTATTATGTTTAATTCTTCCGTCGCATCCATCCTATCGTGGATTGTAAAGGTTTATATTAATCTAACAATTGAAAGTTTCTATTGCAATAAGCGATGGTAAAGCCAGACCTGAAGCATATATATATTATGTTGTAAAGTCTCGGCGGGTCCACCACACTGCAGGGCTATAGATGTTGGTTCCACCAATAGCGATTGTGATGGCAATACTCGAAAGCATATATATCGTGCTTTATAATTCTGGTGAGTCCGTAAAGTGCCGAATGCATATGTGATTAGTTCATTCGTCAATTGCAATATGCAATGGGATTTCAGACCCAATATTTTTATATATCACGTTTATAACTCTGGCGTGTCCGCAGTCATGTAGTTATAAAGGATTGGGTTAATATACCATTGAAAAGGGTCGTTTGTGATTGCGATAAAGGTATGCCTCGATAGTTGTGTAGAGCCTGCGTTAAAAGTGGAAAAAGCATGTTTATGGTGTATTTCTATTATAAAAGATATATAATAGAAATAACACAAATAGAAGGATTTATGCATAAGTCCAACATTAAAATGGAAAGCACCGATTACGATCTGCGATGTGAAGCATATCCGATAAATTTATGAAGTAGAGTTAATTATTTTTGAGTTCTGCAATTACCAAAGGTTTGCATTAATTTTGCTGTGTAAAAGGAAAAATCAGTGTTAAAGCAAAATTTGAAGAAAAAGGCAGTTGGTCGAATTTCTTGGTGTTTTGGCCAATCAAAACGCCTAATACATACATAAGTCTAGATTTAAGCACGGCTAACACAGTTTATCACAACTAAAATGGATTAATCATTATTTAAACATGTACAGAAGAAGCCAGCAGTTATTGTCATCTTTGAAGTTCAGTTGTGTTCCTATTATTTCATGTTCTTTGAGGTGCCTTTTACCCTGTGTAAAATTCTGTAATAGTTTTTACTTCGGATAGTTAGAGAAGCAGTTAAATAATTTGGGCAGTTTCAGAAATCAACAATTGTTCCACATTGTATAAAAAGATGAAAATTTACAAAGAAAGGGTTCTAATTTTTTAGAACCCGGTGACTAGGCCACTATATTCCTGATATCACTGTTGATTAATGAAAGAATTAGAAGTTTCCATGAGTTGTTGGGTATAATTTTGTAACCTTCTCTGTCATGTGTCATGTTATGTTTTCTTCTTTCAAGTATAGTAATGAAGCCATAGGTCTTTATTTTCTTATGTAGATAAAGTTAAAATTCCTTAAAAGAGCACTCCTATACTTGAAGTTTCCACCCTCCTTTCTAAGTTATAGATAATAGTTTCTATGAAAGACCAGCATATTATATTTAACTTCTCCAAAAGTCACAGATAGTATTTTATGTGTTAACCAGCATATTTCTATTATTCAGTTCTCATTTTCATAATTCTTCTAAGTTACAGATAGTAGTTTCTATGAAAAACCAACATATTATCCTTAGCTTCTCCTTCAAGCTTTCTTCACTCATCAATTATATCTAGCAACAAATGGCATTCTGAGATGTTCCAGTCATATATGTATTAAGGGTTAGAGACCAAGTTTTCCAGGTCGTTCATTTGAGAACACAACAAACAATAAGTGACAAATAAGTGAAACTTTGGTTGAATTTGTTAGAATATTTAACAAATTGTACAGTAGTCTCCGAGTGGAGATTAAGCCTCCTCCTGCTAGTGAAAAAATAACTTTTGTAAGGGCTTTTGAATCAAATTTTGGATTCACATTAAGGGAAAGAAGAGCTCCAACCCTTGATCAAATCCAAACAGATGCATTAGAGATAGAATCAAATCTGATGGCTACAGGGAAAACACCAGAAACATAGCCTATCCAAGACAAGTGAAAGGCAAAGATGAAATCCTCTCAAAGTCAAGCATTGGGAGTTGTGTGATGTAATTAAATTTTTTTCAGATAAAGTAAATAAATTAGAGTTATAAAATAAGAACTTTTAGAAGAAAACACAGTATAATAAGAACTTTAATCCCCAATACAGAAGACAACCTTTCCAAATCTTGCAAAGGGAAAGAAAAGATCAAGATCAAATTCAAGCACCATTATATAGAGAGGTAGATCGTGTTGAAAAACAAGAGCATCCTGAAGATCAAATTTTTACATTATATGTGGTGGATGAAGATGAACTTGGTATAGAAGAAGAAGAGTATGAATATGATGAAACATATGCCATTCATGATGAAAATAAAATTGATGAATATTGGAAGCAATTCTCTGATTTTATGTAGGTTGAACTACATAAGAAATATGACTTGAGATTGAGGAAGAGATCAAGAAATCAAGAAAATGAAAGTGAGCAGCAAGTTTCAACTTCTTCACCAAAGGCGACTCCATAAGAATCTCAATCTGCAAAACAAGTGAATAAAGAAAAGCAACAATAAAATGCAAATGGTAAGACACAGATACTTCAAGGTGAGTCTTCTCAAGATCAAACTGGAAAAATTCCTTTGGAGAGACTTTCTTCAATTCCTCAAGTAATCCCAGTCATGAAAAAAGGTGAGGAGGAGAACGAAAGGACTACTAAACAGGGTCACTTCTTTAGTCTTACTAAGGAGTTGGAAAAGGTAAGAATTCAGGTTCCTCTTACAGAATTGACAAAAATACCTATTTATCAAAAGGAGATTGTTGATTTTGTTAGTTTGAAAGAAAATGTGATTATAAATGACACTGCACATATCTAGGAAGACAAACCAGTAGTGGTTTTTGGTCCACATGTAGAGGAAGTAAACCCTTCAATACCTCCGTTTTATATTTCGTTACTGGTTCATGATTTCCTCCTACATAATTGTATGTTTGATTTGGTAGCTTCACATAATCTTATGCCTTTGTCAATAATGAAGCAACTAAATCTACAAGTTACCAAACCCTATAGGGACTTGTATTCTTTTGATTCGAACAAAATCAGGTGTCTGGGGGTTATTAAGGATATGGCAGTGTCACTAGCCCAAATTCTAGCTATAAGCTTGGTCATGGATGTATTAGTAGCAAATATCCCTGATAGATTTGGAATGCTTCTATCTAGGTCCTGGGGGGCTAAATTGGGTGGTGTTTTGAAACTGGATTTTACATATGCTGTTATACCGATTTTTGGTGGAGAAGAGAGGAGATTGTACAAAGAAACTAGATTTGTAAAAACAATTTCAATAAATGGAGCAAGTAATTCATCTGTATATAGCCAGGAGAAGGATGACTTTGCTTGTTTCACAATGTATGATAATGCAGAGCTGGTTGAAGATAATCAGAAGCAGCTTTCTTCAGCCAATGTAATTACAGAGCTGTAAAATGGAGGAGTGTGGAAATGCTTCTTTGATGGAGCTTATTCCAAGGAAGGAACAGGTGTTGGTTTTCTCCTAATTGAGCCTGGAGGTAATATGTTCCCTTTTTCTTTCAAATTAGAGTTTGAGGCAACAAACAATGTGGTGGAATATGAGTCCTTGATTATTGCTCTACAAATAGCTAAACAGATGGGAGTTAAGTCAATTTCTTCTTTTGGAGATTCAATGTTGATTATTAAGCAAATAAAAGATCATTCCCAAACAAAGCACCCTAGGCTTAGGGCATACAGAAATGAGGTATGGGATTTGATTGAGAACATTTTTGAAGCTTTTAACATTCAATTTATTCCAAGAGATGAGAATAGATTAGTAGATTCATTGGCTGTGGCTGCTAGTACTTTCAAGCCCCCTATTAATCCAAGACTAAGATATGAGGTAGGTATGAGACGCAGACCCCCTGTTCCTGATCATGTCAAAAATTGGCAAGATTTTGAAGATGATCAGCAGATTAAAGAATTTTTTACTATAGCTGAGGAGTTTCAGGGCATAGAAATTTATTAGGATAAAGAAGAAACAATAGAAGTTGTAGAAATCAGTGGTTCAAAAGATTCAATAGCTAATCCAAAGATTTTTCAATTGAAGGATAATATTTTTCCAAAGGGACTTGTTCCTCTTGAAAGGCTTTCTAACCCCAATGATTTGGTTGTTGACTCAGGGAAGGTTTCATACGATGAACACATTCAGGATCACAGCATTGGAACTCAAGAGAAACTCAGAATGAATTGTTTTTTCAAGATTCACTGGCGAAATGGTTCTAGATTAAGCACTCAAATGCTAACTTGGTATCATTGGAAGATTGACTTCACCTGATGGAGATCAATCATGTACATATGTAGGAACTTGTAAATAAATAAGCTCAGGTGTTGAGCATTTGGTTTTCAGTTGTAGTTCTTTAGTTTAACTTTAGAAGGATAAATAAGGTTGACTTTCCCAGTTAGAAACTGGTTTGCAGAGGTGTCATACTTCAAGATTGATAGGTTTCAGTTGTCAAATTTCAGGGTTTTCATAGTTTTGGACTCCATGCCCAACTAAGGCTATTGATATACAATTCTCAATATTTTTGTATCAAGGTACAAGCATCTTGTCACTGCAGAGATCGGCGTAGGTTCACTATACAAAATTTTCACACAACTAAGTTTGGCGAAGCAATATATGACTCCATGCCCAATGGATAAGGCACTAATCTACGGTTCTTAGTGCTTCTATGGAAAATGAACTATCCCTAGGTGGAGCCAAATGTTGTAACATGTATTTTTCCTTGCCTTTAATATTCATGTTTCATTCAAAAATCACTTGAAAATATCTTTAAAAAGAAGGCAAGAGGGAGATGTAATAAATTGCATATCGGAATCAAAACACAAAAGAAACAAGTGTAAAAGAATTGGCCCATGTGATCAAGTTAAATCATATTATAAATGGTTTATGGAACCATAACCAAAATATATGATGATGATGATGGTTAACGTCCATTGAGACCAAATTGGTCTATCGGACCTATAATTTCTTAATTTCTAATTGTCTGGCTCCTCGTCTTTCTTGGTGAGATTGGTGATGTAGCTTTCTTTTTCTTCTCTACGGTCTTCCAACTTCCTTTATCTTGCATCTCCTTCATCTCTTCTGGTTCTTGGGACATTGGTGTCTTAGCTTCGCGATATATTGTGTTCGTCCTTTTGGAGATAGTCGGAGAAGAAGTTTGGTCTAGGAGATCTACTTCGCTATTAAATGAAGATTTATTTTACGCATTATTTGAAACCTCATAACTGTCGATGCTTGAGGGTTTGTTGAGTTCACCTTTTTGTTGTTGGGCGGGCTTTCCCCCTGCTTGTCTTGGGAGTTGTTTCTATCTTGCCTGATTTCTTGTAATTCAGAGTTTTCTCAAGAGTATTCTTCTTGGATGACAGTGTAGTGTTCTTTTTGTGCTCCTTCCCATCATGTCGATCTGTGGTGATTTTTTCTAACAGAATTTTCTAGGAGGCTTTTGGGCAATTTTTGGCTAGGTGGCCTATCTCAAAGCAAGATCGACATCTGAAGAGGACACTTTCATAATCGAGTTTCTGGTTCCACACATAGTCTTTACTTGTTAGGTGTATTTCAGCTAGGAATCCAACGCTGAAGTCCATTTCCACACAGATGCGTGCATACGTGGTTCTGGCATATTCCTCTGTTTTTGGGCACCTGCAGTAAAATTTCCCAATTGCATTTCCAATGGCCTCTAGCGAAGAGAAATTCCAGAGATGCAAGGGTAGGTTTGGCAATCTCACCCAAACTGGTGCTAAGGTTATGACTATTGTTGAGCGATCGAATGATGGGTTCCATGGCCTCATGAATAGGCCTGATTTATCCCAAAACCAAGGGCCGGAATCTAGAATACATCGTCTGCTTTCACGGTTTTCAAAATCTACTATAAAGAAACCCCTAGCATAGGGGTAGATATTAATTGCATCAGGAATTAGAGGCTTCCATACCTTCGAGATCCAACTGTGGAGAGCTATCATCCGCGGCCAAAAACCATTGAATCGGCATATTAAGGCACTTTCAGAGAACTTCAAAGCCTCATCGAGTGAAGCCTGGACCACTTGGACAGTGGGAGCTGAGGCTTCACTGACAATATGGGTGGGAGCTTTCCCCCCAGAGGTGGACGGAGAGCCAGCAGCTATTTTCGCGAAGCTGGGAGCCATCTAGAGAATTTCCTCCTTAGCAGGCGAGGGAAGCCAGATCGGGAATGTATATTAAATGTGCTGCAAAGCCGCAGATCATATCATGGTAGATCTAAAAGCCGTAGACCACCAGCAGAACACCTTAGCAGGTGACGGAAGCAAGACCGGGAATGTGTATTAAATGTGCCGCAGAGCCGCAGATCATATCATGGCAGATCTGAAAGCCATAGATCACCACAGATCACCACATATCTTTGAAGACAGCGTGTAATATAATATCCACAAATGGAGGATGTCCAGAATGGAATGAAAGCCGCAGATCACCGCAGATCTGAAAGTCGCAGATCACTGCATCAAAAATCTTCACCGCAAATCATGGCAGATCTGAAAGCACTAGCTCTAAAAACCGCAGATCACCGCATGAAAGCTGCAGATCACTGCATGAAAGCCATAGAAAGAAATATGGATTCTTGAGCTTCAAGGGAGCAGGAAGTCGAACTCCAACGCAGCCTAAAATTGCCCACATATAATAGTTAGTTGGTCGTGGAATAAACGCTAAGCAAAGTCCACGATAGATATTCACTGTTGAACTTTGGCTCTCCCGTAGAAATTAATCAGATCCTCACAGTCTTTGAGTTCAGCACCTTAACAGAATCGATTCTCCAGAACCTCTGAGATCCAGAACGTCCGCGGGTTAAGAACCTTCATGTATGCCACAATCCCTACGGCAAACCCTAATTCCGTAGAGTCAAAGTTACCATCGAGCACAGATGTATGTTATGCTCAGCTATAATGAATGTTAGCGGAGAGCCAAGCCAGATCATCGCAGATCACCGCAGATCTGAAAGAACAATGTATTCAAGGATCACCGCAGATCACCGCAAATCTGAAAAACACTGAAAAGACTGCAGATCACTGCATGAAAGTCGCACTCACTGTTGGTATGTGTGTGTGTGTGTGTGTTAAGGGATGTGGTTACTCACAATCGCAAAGATGTAGCGGGTAGTTATATTATTACCATAGGAATCACCGAGCGCTGATTGGGATATGCGATAGGCCGGACCCAATGTTACATATTTATTATGTTTAATTCTTTTGGTGCATCCGTCCTATCATGGATTGTAAAGGTCTATATTAATATAACAATTGAAAGTGTCGATTGCAATAAACGATGGTAAAGTTGGACCTGAAGTGTATATATATTATATTGTAAAATTTCGGCGAGTCCACCACACCACGGGGCTATAGATGTTGGTTCCGCCGATAGCGATTGCTATGGCTGGACCCGAAAGCATATATGTCATGCTTTATAATTCTGGTGGGTCCATAAAGTGTCGAATGCATATGTGATTAATTAATTTTCCGATTGCAATATGCGATGGGATTTCGGACCCGATATTGTTATATATTACGTTTTATAAGTCTGGCGGGTCCGCAGTCATGTAGTTATAAAGGATTGGGTTAATACACCACTGAAAAGGACCGATTGTGATTGCGATAAAGGTATGACTCGATAGTTGTGTAGAGCCCGCGTTGAAAGTAGAAAAGGCATGTTTATGACGTATTTCTATTATAAAAGATATATAATAGAAATAATGCAAATATGAAGGATTTATGCGTAAGTCCAACATTAAAATGGAAAGCATCAATTGTGATTTACGATATGAAGTGGATCCAATAGATTTATGAAGCAGAATTAATTATTTTTGTGTTTTGCAATTACCAAAGGTTTGCGTTAATTTTGTTGTGTAAAAGGAAAAATCAGTGTTAAAGCCAAATTTGAAGAAAAAGGCAGTTGGTTGAATTTCTTGGTGTTTTGGCCAATCAAAACGCTTGATACATACATAAGTCCATATTTAAGCACGGCTAACACAGTTTATCATGACAAAAATGGATTAATCATTATTTAAGCATGTACGGAAGAACCCAGCAACCGATTAACATAGCAAGCCAATAGTTATTATCATATTCAAAGTTCAGTTATGTTCCTATTATTTCATGTTCTTTGAGGTGTCTTTTACCCTTTGTAAAATTTTGTAATAGTTTTTACTTCAAATAGTTAGAGAAGCAGTTAAATCATTTGGGCAATTTCAGAAATCAACAACTATTCCACAATGTATAAAAAGTTGAAAATTTACAAAGAAAGCATTCAAATTTTGGAGAACCCGCAGACTAGGCCACTGTATTCTTGATATCATCGTTCATTAATGAAAGAATCAGAAGTTTCCATGAGTTGTTGGGTATAATTTTGTAACCTTCTTTGTCATGTGTCATGTTATGTTTTCTTCTTTCAAGTATAGTAATGAAGCTACATGTCTTTATTTGGTTATGTAGATAAAGTTAAAATTCCTTAAAAGAGTGCTCTTATACTTGAAGTTTCCACCTTCCTTTCTAAGTTATAGATAATAGTTTCTATGAAAGACCAGCATATTATCTTTAAATTCTCCAAAAGTCATAGATAGTAGTTTCTGTGTTAAGCAGCATATTGTCTATTTTTTTTTGTGTAAGTCAGCTTTTGATATTAACAAAAAGAAAATATAGTACAAAACTTTTGCATCTGTAGACTACGGGCCGCTTAATAGCAAACCTATCTTCAGGAGACCAAAAAGAGTAGACAGAGTAACTGAAAACTAAAAAACAGCACACCTCGCAGGGCGGCAGAGAACCAGAACTAACAGAAGGACATAAACAAAAGAAGACCTGTCAGAGAAGACACTAGACAGGCTACCTAGACAGTAAACATATCAACCCGCAAAGAAGAAGGAAGCGAGGATAGCAAGCCGCGAAAATAAAGAGACTGACCATCGAGGACGTGGAGTCTGAGAGACTACAGAATCAGATATGTTTAAACATCTCCGGGACCAGTTCAGACCTTGACATGTTGACCTGTCCTGGCTTGGGAGGATTGCCCTGCTGATCTCCAGTCGGATCTCCCTTCTGCATATCTGAAGGCTTGCTGTCTTGACCAATGACATGTCTTAAGAGTTTAATCAGAACCGTGAGCTTCTTGTCGATAGTGTCGACCTGTTGCTCCAGCGAACTCAGCTTGAATTCAATACTCTCAACGACCGCCATATGATCATGCCTCATAGTTTCTGTGAAATTCTGAAGCTTTCGCAACTGCTCCGCATATTCTCCCTGAATACCCAGAGCTTTCGCAAGAAGGGTCTTCATGCGCCAGCTCTCAGCTTGGGTTCTGACGAATTGAGTAGCGCGAGTGCTGACTGTTCCAGGGTCCAGGATCCAGTCCACTTCTTTTCCAATTTGCTGGTCTGAAAGCTTGTTCTCCTCCTCCTGGACCACGGCTTCCAAGTCAATAATCTTACGCGTATTCCTTTGTGAGGTCCGCGTTTCATACATCTCTCTCACTTGCTGAAGGTCTTTGTTGGCAGACTCATTGCGGCTGCCCTCCCCTGCCATTGTATTGCTTACTCTCCTAGTGTTTTCCTGAGCTCTATCTGCAGAGTGAAGAGGCTCTGTCTTGCTACACGATAAAACAATGCTTTTCCCGTTGCCTCTGATAGTGGTTAAATATCAAATTCCTAGGAAATTACCGGTATAAGGTCACTTTTCTCTGTGTAACTTGCACGTCAGATCATCATAATTGTTGCGTGATGGTATGTTGGTTGGGTTATGGTATAATTGCATCCCCTTACGGTCACCGCTCCCTGCCTGCTCCATATCTTGCCAAGTGTCCCCCTTCCTGATCATATTTCGGCGGCTCATACCATCACAGATCATGAAAACTGCAAAAATCTTTGTCACCTGCTTCTGTCATAGTTGCCCTTATCTCGCTTGTCCTTCGAGCCCTGCTGGGATTTAATGGAGCCTGCCAAGTCAGCATGTCTAATCAATTATGACGCTGAATTATTCGACCCTCCGGTCGGACTCCTCTGCCATCACCAGATCTAACCTGGAGAGCTGCATGCATTTTCCTCTTAACTCTGGGTTGTCAATATCCTGCCAACAGTTGTCCCACATTGTGTTAGGGTGTTCAATCCCATGATTCGCCAGGTGGTCAGCAACCGAATTAGCATTTCGCCGAACCGCCTAAAAGATGAGGGCTTTTATTTCTCCTAACAGTTTGGCAATATTGTCTGTAACCTTGGCCAGTTGCCAATGTCTGGTAACCTTACTTGCTGGTGTTCCCCCGTAGATTTTCCTGGCCGCTGTTATGGCCACCTCTGAATCTCCTTCAACCACTGCGTTTCCTGTTTGGTTCATTCTGAGAATCCTTAGTCCTCTTTCCATGGCTGCAAATTCCATTTCGTTATTGGTTCCTTCCCCTAGGGTTTTACTGTAAATGTGAAGAATTTCCCCTTCATGATTCCGGATGATTCCACCAATGCCTGCCAAGCCAGGATTTCCTCTCGAGGCACCGTCAAAGTTTAGCTTTAGGAACCCTTTAGGCGGATGACTCCAGCCAATTAGCACAGTGCTTGGTTTTTGCTGGCATTCTGTGGTTCCCATGTTTCGTCCATTGTCCAAATTGAAGGCTTTTAGAATTCGCTGGTCCCTGGCTGAAGCTTGGTTATCAGGATCGGCTCTGCACTTCACCAAGATTAATTGTCGAATATTTTTGGTTAAGGTAACTTGCGAGTGCTCTATATTTCTGTGCTCATTCTGAAAAATTATTCTATTTCTTTCTTTCCATATGGTCCAAGTTATGAAGCCTCGCAAGACTTTCCATATACTATTGATTCTTAAATTGTTTGAGTACTCGCTTGGCCAATTCATAATAGTGTTTTGAATGGAGTCCCTGTCCCTGTTAGTTTGTTGCATTATAGTTTCCATCCATCTCCAAAGGTGATCAGCCCATTCATAGGTGTTGAATAGATGGTTCATAGTTTCTTCAGCTAGATCGCACAAAGGGCATTTATAAGGGCCTTTAAATCCTTTTTTGGGAAAATTCTCCCAAGTAAGAGTTTTTCTCCACATTAGGAGCCAGAGAAAGGTTTCTATTTTAGGCCAAAACATGGGATCCCAGACCTTGTTGCTCCATTGAATTACCTCCACCTGCTCTGAATGATCTAGCTGCTCTCTGGCCTCTTTGAGTGTGAAATTACCACTCCCTTTCATGCCCCATCTTAGCTTGTCGCTTTCTGTGGCCTTTCTGATTTTTCTTTTGTTTAGATGGCTTAGCAGATCACTTATATTATTGTTTTCCTCAATTGAGTTTTCTGTATCATGGATTAACCAATCTCTCCATTCCTGGTCGCTGCTACTGTGGCTCCAATAATGGTGGACAGTATACTTTCCCCTGTTCTGGCATTCTCTTTTAAAATCTTCTAGCTCTGGTTTTTCCAGCCTTGGGAGTTGCTGCCAAGCATCTTCCCAAGAAAGGGCGGTTTCCCCATTGCGGATTTCCTAGAAACTATGATCCTGAACTATGTTACAATTCCTTCTTGCTAAATTCCATATTGGAGAACCCTCAAGCATTTCATGTAACCTTATTAAGTCCTGTTCGTTGCAGTCGGGAGTATATTTCTCCTTCCAGTGTCTGGCCCATGGCAGATTGGGTTCCTTCAACCAACACCACCACAGCTTGGCTCCGCATGTCATGTTGATGGTGTAGGGATCCACGAGATTTAAGCCTCCTGCTGCTTTCGATTTGCATAGTTTGTTCCAGGCCACAAGTGCCCATTTCTTTTTCTCAGCATTGCCACTCCACATAAATGATCTTTGTATAGCCCTACTTTTCTGGAAGACTCCATTAGGAGTCGGCATGATGGAAAGCAGATACCGCGGAATGGCTTGTAGTATTGCTTTAGTGAGGACCAATCTTCCAGCAAAATTAAGAGCCCTATGAGTCCAATGTTTACATATTTTCTCCATTTTTGCCAAGATTTTTTCCCAATGAATTTTTTGCCAAGGTTTAGTCATAAGCGGGGCTCCCAGATACTTAGAGGGCAGACTACCCCTTCGAAAGCCTAGAATATTAGATAGATGCTTCTGAATTGCTAGATGAGTATTAAAGAAGAAAATAGTAGATTTAGCATGATTAATCTCCATACCTAAAGCTTTGCTGAAGAGGTCTAGAATGTTCTTGAAATCCACAGCTTCTTTCACAGTTCGAGTGCCATGCAGCATTGTGTCATCTACAAACTGCTGGTGCGTTGTTGCAGGTATGGAGTGAAGTGGATGTAATCCTTTGATTTTTCCTTCATCTCTTGCTTTGTGAATGAGTCTGCTGAGCCCTTCCATAAGGATCACAAAAAGGAATGGGGATAGAGGGTCTCCTTGCTTGATGCCTTGGGAGGGGGATAAAGGCTCCGAGGGGGAGCCATTGACCAAGATAGAAAATTTGGTGGATTTAATCAGAGCTAGGATCCATTTGGTCCATTGTTTGTCAAAGCCAAAAGCATTCAGAATGGCTTCCAGATAATTCCAGTTGACCTTGTCGAAAGCTTTGGAGAGATCTAGCTGCATTAGAATACCTGCTAATTTCCTTGTCTAAAGGGTATGAACCATCTCCTGAGCTAAAAGGATGTTGTCCAAAATTTGTCTACCTTCCACGTAGCCTGACTGCTCTTCCGAAATTAAGTCAGGAAGAATAGGCTTAAGTCTATTGGCTATAACTTTAGATATGATTTTATATATCACATTACATAAAGCTATAGGTCTGAATTTTTCTGGAGAGTTGGCCTCTTCTTCCTTAGGAATTAGAGCAAGCAAGGTGGAGTTCAGTGATTTGAGAATGGAACAGGAGCGTCTGGAATCTTCTACAACTTCCCAAACCTCTGTTTTAATAGTAGGCCAGCAGGCTTTATAGAAATTTATTGTAAAACCGTCAGGCCTAGGTGCCTTATCATTCGGCATACTCTTGACAGCTTCTTCCACTTCCTCCATCGAGACAGCTCTTAACAGAGCTGAGTTTTTCTCATTAGTTATGATGTGGGGTATAGCTTGGGTTAGTTCCTCTATGGCCTCTGTTCTTTCTTCCTGCGTTTCCTGAGCTATATGATTAAAGTGCCTAGTAAGCAAAGTTGATATTTCCTTGTGATTTTGAAGAGTTTCCCCTGCTTCATTATTGAGCCGAAGAATTTTATTTGCACCCCTGTAGTCCAGCATGGATCTATGGAAAAACTTGGTGTTCTGTTCTCCTTCCTTTAGCCACTGGATCCTTGACTTTTGTCTCCAAAGTGTTTCTTCCTGTTGACAACGGAGTCGCCATTGTTGCATCAATGCTTTCTCCTATTCCCTTGAGTCTTCACTGTTGTTCCCCGAAGCCCATTCCTGATGAATTTGATTTAACTTGCCCTCTATGATGGTTTTCTCCTGGAAGATGTTCCCAAATTTAGCTGCATTCCATTCTTTAATTCTAGTTTTGATGTGTTTTAATTTGCTTTGAAGCTTAAACGTTCTGGTTCCTCTGATGTCCAATGGTTCACACCACCATTTCTCCAGCAATTGAACAAAATTGGGGTGAGTCAACCAGAACTTTTCGAATCTAAAGGGCTTGTTTCTGGGGGTCCCTAGGAAGGCTGCCTCCAAAGAGATTGGCCAGTGATATGATCCTCCACTGGGAAGAATGTCAGAATCCATTGTTATTCCTTCAAGTAAAATACTTTCAGAGATAAGAAATCTGTCCAAACGAGAGGCAATCAGCTTCTCTCCTCCTCTTCTATTGTTCCAAGTGAAGGATCCATTTTTGGGTAGGATGTCTACTAGTTTGGCAGAATCAATGAATTCAGCAAAGAGTTTTGCATCCTTATTGAGCCTTTTGATTCCTCTTTTCTTCTCCAAGAGAGAGGTTATCATATTAAAATCCCCTCCCATGATTATCTTCGAGGTGGGATGTCTAAGCTTTAAACTCATGAGATAACTAAGAAAAGAAAATTTATCTTCTAACCTTTGTGGTCCATAAACATTTATGCATAAGTAAGTTTCAGAATTACCTATCATTTGAACTTCCGTGGCTACGAACGATCTTGTAGCTTCCATTGAGAGGATACCTACCACTCTGGTGTCCCAAAGAGTAACTATGCCTCCTTCCCATCCTTGACTGGCTACATCTATAAATTCTATAGGTTTACCCAGCCTTTTGCTGATGTTCACCATTTGATTAATGGCACATTTGGTTTCCTGTATGAACATAATATCCAGCTTTTCTTTTCGGAACTTTCTCTTAAGAAGTCTTTGTTTCGCTTGGCTATTGAGCCCTCTTGCATTCCATGAAATGATTTTCATTTATAACTAGATATATTATTGGTAAGGCGGGAAGGCATTTAGAGCCTTCATTTTGCCTGAATTTAACATTAAAATCCCCAAATCTTGCAATACCTCCCCATTTGTTCTTCGGCCTCTTTTCTTTCTTTGCTTTAGACCTATTGGATTAAGAGAAATGCTCTTTGAATGATTTCCTGTGCCTTTTGCTATACCTAATCTCCTGTTTTTCCTGTCTAATTCTGCCTTTTGTCTTGCGATGAATAGATCACTGATCTTCCTTATTTCTTCTTCCGGAATATTTTCTAGTCCTTGAGTTCTCCAGTTTTCTTCCATGACTGGTAGGTTCACCCCTTCCTTCTCTAGAACTTCATTGAGCTCCATCTCCTCACTACCACCATTGCTGGTTAGCATATCAGTATCTTCATCGCATTTGTCTTCTAGCTCTTGCATTTGGACTTCTGTTCTGATTAGATTTTCCTCCCCGTCCTTTGTTTTATGGCCTTGCTTGTGTTTTGGCTCTTCATTAAGTTTCTTTTCCCTGTTTGTTCCTTCTGAATCTGTATCGGTTTCCAGAATGCTAAAGTTGTTGTTGGTAATGCCTGGTTCTACCCCTGCTCTGTTTATTCTTTTCTTGTTAGCTCTTTGTCTTGCTTTTTGCTTTTTGAAGGCTTCTTTGCTCGTTGCTGCTTGCTCTGGTTTGTGTTCTTCCCCTGTTCTGTTTAAAGGGCAATCTCTGACAAGGTGTCCATGTTCATGACACCTTCTACATTGGAAGGGGATTTGCTCATAATCGATGGCTTGAAAATAGTCCTCATCTCTAAACTCCAGCCATAAGCCTTCATGCAGAGCTCCTGAGACATCCATCTCCACACAGATTCTTGCACAGGAAGTGTATCTTCGTTGCATCATTGCTTCTGAAGCTTTGATGAAGGTTCCTAGACGGTCTCCTATTTGCTTAAGCGTCGCTAATCCCCAATAGTCTATTGGAAGGGAGAATAAACGGATCCACACAGGAACCTGTGTAAAGGTTTCTTTTTCTGGCACAAAGTTGGTTTTCCAGGGTCTCATATAGAGTCCCGCTGATGCAAAGAAGTAAGGACCTCCATCAAAAACCCTGTCCTTGTCCTCTAAGTTCGTAAAAACAACAGTAAAAAAACCTTTTGCCCCTAGGTGTAGTTTAACATCACCTTTAGGTTTCCAATGTTGCTTGATCCATTGACAGAGTGCTCGTTCCGTTGGCCACAGTCCCATGAACTTGCATATTACTGCATGTTCCGACATATGTTCTTTGTAAGCTTGAATATCCAGATCTGAGAAAACCACTCTAAGGGTTTCTATTTTTTTTGTGTTGCATGCTCCTTGCGTTGCTTTGTTGGAACTGGGGTTTAGAGCTGTTTCTTTCTCCACTTCATCTCGAGATTGTTTCTCTGCCTCATGTTCCCCTTCTTCCTCTGTTTGGATATTTATTGGTGTTGTGTCTCTTTGGTCTGCATCTGCCCTTTTGTCGCTATTCTCCTTTCCATTACTTACTTTTTATTTCATTTTTGGGTTGCTTCTTGTCTCTTTTTGCAACTTCTGTTTCCTTTCTTTGCTGGTTCCGCTATTTTCCTTACGCTCTCCATAGCCAGTGATTTTAAATCCTTCCTGTGCTTTCTGTTTCTGCATTATAACTTGCTTGAAGGATGGGGTCCCAGTGGACCCCCCGTTTACCATTTGTCGGGTTAGTCCTCGACCTCTGTTGAGTAGATCCTCTATCCTGTCTCTATGTGCTTCCAGAACTGGTTCTGAGCCTGCAGTTTTGAACCGCTAAACCCTAGACCTCAAGCTTGTGTATTCCAAACATCTATTTTCACTCAAATAATGAAGATGTTGAATCTTGCATATTGTCTATGATTCAGTTCTCATTTTCATAATTCTTCTAGGTTACAGATAGTAGTTTCTGTGAAAAACCAGCATATTATCTTTAACTTCTCCTTCAAGATTTCTTCACTCATCAATTATATCTAGCAACAAATGGCATTCTCAGAAGTTCCAGTCATATATGTATTAAGGGTTAAAGACCAAGTTTTTTAGATCCTTCATTTGAGAACACAACAAACAATAAGTGACAGTAAATAATATTTATTAATGTCTTAACCACAATTTCTCTGCTAGCTTGCCCTTTCAACATTCCCTTTAGTAACTTGATCCAGTTCTGCTGCCTTTTTGTTGACTCCATAGCCCAATGGTCTGAAGAAATCATTCTATCCATCTGTTCCAAGAATCCCACCATCCTATCTTCAATACAAATGAAAAATCCCCCCTGAACATTCATAACTAGCCTAAAATCCCAACAAACAAAGCTAAATCACATGGAGAGAGCCCTCTTTGAGCCTAGGGTGGCCAGAGCCTACCCAAAAGTTGGTTTTTGGTTACCTTAGTCATTTTCTTTCTTCTATTAACTTCTAGAGAAATTTCTAAGTGATAACATAGTGGCAACTCCACTAGGGACCATCGAATCCTCAATCCTAATAAAACTTTAAGAAAATTATAAATCTACATTCTAGGCCTCTTAAATTTATTTGTTAGAAGTTATTTTGAAAAAATCTCACAAAAAAAATCAAAAATTTGAAATTCTAGCTTCTAGGAAGACTCATTTTACTAGGGCTAATCCAGATCCAAACCCTGCCCTAGTAGTTGATAATCCTAACATAATTTCAAGAAAATATAAAAAAAGAAGAAAGTTCAGTTAGCCAATTACCATTAGTTAAAGCTAATTCATGTCCTGATGAGTGGTTATTTTTAGAAGAACTTCCCTTTAATGTGCCATTTGATCTTTCATTATTTAAAAGAAAATCTAAAAATGCAATCGATGAAATAGTTCTAGATCATAATTTTATTGTAGACCTTGAAATTCAACAGGCCAACAAATCAATTTATGAGTACATTCTGAAATCTCCACAATCATCCATTAATACTACCACTGCCCCTGAGCTTTTTGAACAATTTTCCACTACTTTGATTTCACCATTGTTCCCTTCAACTTCAACAATAATACCTTCTAAAGCCCATTCTTCACCACCATTTATACCTTCACTCCCTCACCAACCTATCATTACTCATTCATCATCTACTAGCCCTAGTTCTTCATCCACTACTGCATCATCTCCAAGTACCTCAACCCCACATCTCAGCCCCTCCCAACTTATAGCAACAGAAAATAGATATGCTCCTCTTGTTTTACCTACCCAACTTCACGCTATGTTTGTAGATTATCAGAGTAAGATTTTCCCGTTTGACGCTACTGGTCATTACACTGCCCAACATCATGTAAATAAGATTTCTAACCTTTTTGAGCTACATGAAATAGATGAAGTTGATGTCCAGATGAGACTTTTTGCCCAAACTTTGACTGGTGATGTCAAGAAATGGTTTAAAGCCTTTCGTGCCAACCACACTGTAGACCTAGCAAATTTCCAAAGGTTGTTTATTGATAGGTGGGAAAAGAAAAAGAATCCCTTATATATCCTTTTAGAGTATGAGAATATTAGAAGAGGACCTAATGAAACTGTCCTAGATTACTGCAGTAGATTCCCAGTTAACCTTAGACCCCCACCTAACTTAGCATTAATAAAGTTCCCTGATGGCTTTGACACAGATATGGCATACCAACTTAAGGAAAGAAATACCCCAACATTAGAAGTAATGCAAAGTGTATTTGTTAGTGTAGAAGCTAATTTGTTAGCTAAAAGCGCTAGAGTTAGAAATGAAAGGAGAGGAACTACTAAGGATGAAGCTTCACCATCTGACATTAAAATAGAGAGTTTAGCCAAAATTATGGAAAGACTAATGGATATAATAGATAATATGGAGAGGAAACCTTAATGGGATAACCAACAAGCACCTCCAGTTAGAAACCCAAATTTTAGAAAAAACCAAAACATTGGGAAAAATGGACCAGATCAAAACATTAGGCCTCCTTTTCAAGAAAATTACGCAGAGACACCCCATCCAGAAGATCCAGAACAAGATACACAAATTAACCTAATGGGAATAAATGATGAGGACTCTATTTTTCTAACCCAAGATAAGCAGGAAGTGTATATGCTGCAGCAATTACAAATTCAGTCTGGGGAATCATTTGATTACAAACAAGGATATGTTTTTGCCATCTTTGAAGTACATAAACAATATAATCTAATAAGAAAAAAGAATGTTGATGTCCTTGACCAAACCAAGTGTTGGGTTGTGTTATATTCTTTCCACGTAGTTAACAGGGGGTTTGAAGGGCACCCATAACCCTACTTTATGGGGTCTGGGGTAGCGCCCTGGAAAATTTTGGTTTTGGACCCTATGTTAGGTTGGGTGGACCCACCTATGGTTTTGTGCATGATTTTCGCACATGTTTTTTGGACGCGATGGTTTTCGGTCCATCGTATTGGATGTGATGGTTTTTGCTCCATGGTATTAGATGCTTTAGCATGTATAAATATGTATTGTAACATTGAAAGGAACATAATGAAAAATCAAGCTGGTAGTCCTAGTTTTGGGATCCAGGGGAAAATCTCTGTGTATATGTGTTTTATGTGTTCTGCTCTCGCATTATTTATTTTTTGTGTTTTAGAATTTGTATGCAGGTAATTTCTGTACGGGGTTAAAACCTACATTTGGTATCAGAGCAATTTTGGCTTCAAGGGGACGCCTTTTCTGCTGAGGGGTTTCACTCGAGCCTGTGGTAGACCCTGTTCAGTGGGATATCTGCAAGATCGATTCTAGTGGTGAAAGAAGATGGCGAGCAGTGGAAAGATAGAGATTGAGAAATTTAATGGTCAAAGTTTTGCGTTGTGGAAACTCAAGATGGAGAATCTGTTGGTGAATAAAGATCAATGGATCACGGTAGATCTGGGTACTAAACCAACGAGAGTGTCTGATGAAGAATTGAAGAAGTTGGATCGGAAGGCAAAGAGCAAAATACGATTGTGTGTCTCAGATTCAGTATTGCTGAATGTATTAGGGGAAGCTACGGCGAAGGCTTTGTGGGACAAGTTAGGGACTTCGTACCAATCTAAGTCTCTAGTGAATAAACTATTCTTGTGGAAAAAGTTGTATAACCTGAGGATGAAAAATGGAGACTTGGTGACAGAGCATCTGAATGCATTTAATACTGCAGTAAGTCAGTTAGCATCTGTTGATATTAAAATTTCAGATGAAGATAAGTGAATCAATTTATTGTTTTCTCTACCAGATTCGTGGGATAGTCTGGTTATTGCAATAGGTAGCAATGCAACTTCCTTGCATTTTGATGAAATAGTCTCATACTTGTTGACGGAGGAGATGAGATGGAAAAATACATAGAGCCAAAATGGTGATGCCTTGTCTATACGAGGACGGTCCCAGAATAGAAACAAAAGTAAGTCATCGAGTGAGAGATCTAAATCTAGAGGGAGATCTAAATCTCCAGGAAAACCTGTAAAGGTGGTGTGCTAGAAATGCAGAAAGGAAGGGCACTACAAAAGGGACTTTAAATCTAAATCTCCTGATAAAGGAAATGGATCTGATGATGCTCCTTTTGCAGAGGCAAAAACCACTTCAAATGAAGGTGGGGATGTGTACTTGGATTCTTCAAGTACACATGTAGATCACGAGGCATGGTTGATTGACTCAGGTGTATCCTTTCACTTCACTCCCCATAGAGAGTGGTTCTGCAAGTATGAGAAATACGATGGTGGTGATGTCTTCTTAGGGGATGATAAGAAGGATAGAATCGTTGGTCATGGAAAAGTAAAGTTGAAGTTGCAAGGTGGAAGGGTTAGAATGCTTCCAGGTGTTCTACATATTCCTGCATTAGCCAGAAATCTGATTTCTGTTAGCAAGCTAGATGATGCAGGTGTAAAGAAAGTGTTTGAGAAGGATACCTGCAAGATGGTTCGGGGAGCACTAGTATTGATGCGCGGAGTTTAGATTGGAACTCTGTACAAGCTACAAGGTAGCACTGTTATTGATGGGTGCAATAGTTCTGTGGTTCCTGAAAGTGGAGCAGAAAATCTAGTTGTCTGTGGAGAGAAGACCATGCTGTGGCATCAAAGGCTTTGACATATTGGAGAAAAGGGCTTTCGGATACTTCATGGTAAAGGTATGGTAGAAGGTATGAGTAATAGCTCTCTGTATTTTGATTTCTTTGAAAATTGCGTATATGGGAAGCAGAATCGGGTGAGTTTCCCCTTTGGTAGTAGGAGGGCAAAATAGATATTAGAACTTGTGCACAGTGATGTGTTTGGACCTGTGAAGGTTCCATCACTGGGTAAGTCTGTGTACTATGTATCATTTATAGATGACTTCTCAAGGAATACATGGATATATTTCCTTAAGAAGAAATCTGAAGTCTTTGATAGGTTTAAAGAATTTAAGGCTTTGGTGGAAAACCAGACAAAGAAGAAGATAAAGGTGTTGAGGACAGATAATGGTGGAGAGTTTTGCAGTAAGGAATTTGAAGAATTCTGTAAGAAGTGTGATATAGCATGGCAAAAGACTACTCCATATACACCTCAGCAAAATGGAGTTGCAGAAAGAATGAATAAGACGTTGATGGAAAGGGAAAGAAGCATGCTCAGTGGTGTTGGGTTAGGACAGGAATTCTGGGCAGAGGCGGTGGATACTGCATGTTACCTGGTCAATAGGTCACCTTCATTAGCATTGGAGGATAAGACTCCATAAGAGGTATGGACTGGTAAGAAACCCTATCTTTCACATCTAAGGGTATTTGGATGTGATGCATATGTACATGTTCCGAAGGAGAAACGAACCAAGTTGGATAGTAAATATGAAAAGTGCATCTTTATTGGGTATAAGGATGGTTTAAAGGGTTATAAGCTTTGGAACCCAGTCACACGAAAGGTTGTGTATAGCCGAGATTTAGTGTTCAGAGAGGTGAAAGATGTTATTAAACATGAAGTCCAATGAAAGGAACCTGAGAGGATAGAGTTTGAGCTAAAGGAGGAAGAATCAGACTCTACAGCAGAGGAGGAATCAGAAGATGAAGAGCCACAAACTCCAGCTGTGAGAAGATCAGTTCGTGAAAGAAGGAAGCCTGAAAGGTATAGTCCATCTGCTTTCTATTCAAATTTTTCTTTATCTATTACTGACGATGATCCCAAAACTGTGAAGGAAGCAGTGGATTCAGAGGATGGAAAACTCTGGACAAAGGCCATGGTTGATGAAATGGCATCTTTTCACAAAAATGAGGCTTGGGATCTGGCGGAGTTGTCAGCTGGAAGGAAACCCATTGGTAGCAAATGGGTGTTCAAAAAGAAGACAAATGCGTAAGGAAAAGTTGAGAAATACAAAGCTCGGTTGGTAGCAAAAGGTTATTCTCAGGTGTCAGGAATTGATTTTGGTGATATTTTTTCTCCTATTGCCAAGGTAACTTCTATTAGATTACTTTTATCTGTTGCTGCTACTTTTGATTTTGAGGTAGAATAGATGGATGTGAAGACAACATTTCTTCACAGGGATCTAGAAGAGGAAATCTACATGAAGCAACTTGAAGGCTTTGCAACGAAGGGTAAGAAAGAAATGGTATGCAAGTTAAAGAAGTCTCTGTATGGGTTAAAACAATCACCAAGGATGTGGTATCAGAAATTTGATACATTTATACGGGGACTTGGCTTCACCAGAAGAAAAGCAGATCACTTTGTGTATTTTAAATTAGTTGGTGACCGTGTTATTTATTTGTTCTTGTGTGTGGATGATATGCTGCTGGTTGGAAATGACAAAGAAATTATCCAAGATTTGAAGACCCAATTGTCCTCCAAATTCGACATGAAAGATCTTGGTGCTGCAAACTATATATTGGGCATGGAAATTAAAAGAGATCGAGAAAAGAGGAAGCTCTAGTTAAACCAGAGGAAGTATGTCGAGACAATACCGCAGAGGTTTAATATGCAGGATAGTAAACCGGTGAAGGTTCCTATTCCTGTAGGTGTGAGGTTATTTGCTGAATAATGTCCCAAGACAAAAGAAGAGGAAGAGGACATGTCTCATGTTCTATATGCAAGTACAGCTAGTAGCCTGATGTATGCAATGGTCTGTACTAGACCAGACATTGCACATGCAGTGGGAGTATTGAGCAGGTTTATGTCAAAACCAGGAAAGGAGCATTGGATAGCAGTGAAGCGGGTTTTCAGGTATTTGTGTGGCACTAGTGATTATGGTCAGTGCTACCAAGGAAGACTAGGATTGGATAGAGTGTTGGATATTCATGGCTTTGTTGATGCACACTAGGCTGGAGATCTAGATCAGAGAAGATCTACAAGTGGGTATGTGTTTAACCTATTTGGAGGTGCAGTCAGTTGGATGAGTAAGAGACAATCTGTAGTGGCACTGTCAACTACAAAGGCAGAATACATGGCAGCCACTCATGAAAGCAAGGAAGCAGTTTGGCTGCAGAGATTGTGTTCAAGTATGGGGTTAGTACAGGAAGCTATAAGGATAGACTGTGATAGCCAAAGTGCAATTTTCTTGGAAAAGAACTCTGCATATCATTCAAAGACAAAGCACATTGATGTTCAATATCACTTTGTGAGGGATATGATAGAAGACAAAAAGGTGTTACTAGTAAAGGTGGGAACTTTGAAGAATACTGCAGATGTATTGAAAAAATCTGTGAGCTCTAAGAAGTTCTCTTGGTGTATAGAGACAATGGGCATTTCAGGGCTGGGAAAGTGACTAACCTCTCTTGTGGCCCCCTATGGAAAGAAGACAACAAGTGGGAGAATGTTGGGTTGTGTTATATTCTTTCCACGTAGTTAATAGGGGGTTTGAAGGGCACCCGTAGCCCCACTTTATGGGGTCTGGGGCAGCGCCCTAGAAAATTTGGGTTTTGGACCCTATGTTAGGTTGGGCGGACCCACCTATGGTTTTATGCATGATTTTTTCACATGTTTTTTGGACGCGATGGTTTTCGGTCCATGGTATTGGATTCTTCAGCATGTATAAATATGTATTGTAACATTGAAAGGAACATAATGAAAAATCAAGCTAGTAGTCCCGGTTTTGGGATCTAGGGGAAAATCTCTATGTATATGTGTTTTATGTGTTCTGATCTCACATTATTTATTTTCTGTGTTTTAGAATTCGTATGCAGGTAATTTCTGTATGGGGTTAAAACCTACACCAAGAAAACAATACAATGTCACCCAAGAAAATACAGGAAGCCCCTGTTTCAAAAATCCTCCAAATTCTCCTTAGGGAAATCCCAAAACCTTCTAGCCCCACAATTGTAGACATAACCTTTGATAAACCTTCTGTTGATCAACCATCCACTTCAATTCCCCCTAAGGAACCAGTGGACAAATCTCAAAACATCATATTTGAAAATCCACATAAGGAGATCCCCAATAAAGGAAAATAAGATAAGCCTACTCAAATCCATGCTGCAAAAATTCCAAACCTTCAAATAGAAAAGGTCTCTTTGCCATTCAATTTGGTAACAGAGATAGCAAAGCTAAAGATTTAAGTCCCTTTAACAGAACTCATCAAGAATGAAACTTATAAATCATAGATAAACTGGACCTTTAACATTGCTAAAAATGAGGATTCAGTCAACTTGTTTGATGACCAACCAGAACTCATATTTGGTCCAAATGTTAATGGAAAATCATTAGAAGGAGGAGTTCCACCTTTTTACATTAGCCTTAGTATCCATGACAAAATTCTACACAATGCAATGTTGGATTTTGGGGCCTCTCACAACTTAATGCCCAAATCAGTAATGGAGAAATTAAATCTAGACATTAAAAGGCCTTGCAAAGACTTATTCTCATTTGACTCCAATTAGGTAAACTGTCTAGGATTGATCAAGGACCTGTGTGTCACTTTAGTTCAATATCCTTCCAAAAACATCCTTATGGATATTTTAGTTGCTGACATCCCACAAAAGTATGGAATGCTATTATCTAGATCATGGGGAGCCAAACTTCAGGGATCCTTACAACTAGATATGTCATATGCAACAATCTTTGTTTTTGGACAACCTAAGAAACTATACCAAGAAACCTTAATTAAATATATGGTAAGTAGCCAGGATCGGCCTCAAAACTTTCCCTTCTACTCCATACACTCATATATTGATTCTTTTATCCTATATAATGTTGATAAAAAGAAAGAACAAATTTTATACAGTGCTAATACAGAACCAAAAGAAATTGCAGTTTCTACACAAAATGAAACTAATTAGACTACAGAACTTTTCAATGAACAAGATGGTCAAATTGCTATAAGTGATGAAAAGTTTGTTGCACTAGATAGTGTAAATATAGATCATGAGAGATTATGGCATCTCGAATTTGATGGCTCAGCCAATAGGTTAGGAGCAGGAGCAGGAGTGTGGATATATAATTTGGAAAATTATTACTCAGAAGGCCATGCATATAGATTGAATTTTAAATGTACCAACAATATGGTCGAATATGAAGCATTAATTTTAGGTCTTAAGTTAGTTAGGAATCTAGGAGCTAAAAGAGTTTTTGTCATGGGAGACTCTAAACTAATTATAAAACAGATTGATGCTGTATATATGAGAAAGGACCCAAGATTAAGTTGTTATAGGGGAACAATCATAGAATTACTTACCACTTTCCTAGAAACAAAGCTTGCAGTAATCCCTAGAAAACATAACATGCAAGCCCATAGTTTAGCAATGTTTGCCAGTGCCTGCAAATTACCCTTCCAACCTAACCATCAATACACTGCTAAAGTTAGGCACAGACCTCCAATTCCAGATAATTTGAAGAATTGGCAAATATTTTCTAATGATAAACAGATAAATAAAATTTTAATTTTAGAAGAGGAATTTACCAATAACAATATAGATATTGATACATCAATAGATCCTGGTACTAAGGATGAGACAGAAATAAATGAGGTAGAAGGTGATGAAATAGATAGACTCAACCCAACTAAATTTACCAAATTAGATCTAGATAACTTAGATCAAATTGAGATTGATGAAATGACCAGTGAAGAAACTGAAGTAATTAGTCTCAGGGATAACTTCTTACCAAATGGATTGACCCCTCTAGAAGATTTATTTGATTCAAATGATGTTCCTAGGAAACTTAAAATGGAACCTTCAAGATCTGATATAGAGGAATGTAATATAAGGGCCGATGAAAGTCTGAAACTGATCAAACTTTCAAAATCATTACCCACAGCTGAAAATCTGAAATATATTGAGTTGTTGAAAGAATTTTAGGATGTCTTTGCTTGGAGTTATGAGGACCTCAAATCCCATGACACCAAAATCATCCAGCATACAATTCCTATTAAACAAAATCAAAAGCCTTTCAAACAAAAGCTTATAAGGATTAATCCTGTCTTATTACCTGCAATTAAAAAATAAATTTAGAGGATGTATGATGCCAAAATAATCACACAAATCAGATTTTCTGATTGGGTCTCAAAATTGGTGCCAACTAGAAACAAAACTAGTGAGATCAGACTCTGTGTGGATCTCAGAAACCTCAACAAAGTATCACTAAAAGGTAATTACCCTCTCCCCAAAATGGACCACATTTTACATATAGTTAGATCAACCAGAATCTCATTGTTGGATGGATTTTCTGGTTACAATCAAATCTTGGTTCATCCAGATGACCAACCCAAAATTTCCTTTACTACTTCCTTGGGACACATTTATGTATGTAAAAATGCCTTTTGGGCTAATGAATGGAGGAGACACTTTCCAGAAGGCTATGGATATAGCCTTTGCAAAAGAAATTCATGATTTCCTTGTGATATATTTAGATGATATTACTGTATTTTCAAAATCTGACAATGAACATTTGGATCATCTAAGGCAAATTTTTATTAAATGCAGGAAATTTGGAATCTCCTTAAACCCCAAAAAGTCCTTGTTTGGGTTAGAAGAAGGAATTTTGTTACGTCACGTAATTTCAAAAGATGGTATAAGAGTATACCCTATGAGAATAGAAGCCATCTTGTAAATAAAACACCCTAGGAAAATTAAAGAGTTACAAGCTTTCTTAGGAAAATTCAATTTTCTTAAGATATTTATATATAATTTAGCATAATTAATTAGATCACTAAACAACATGTTGAAAACGGACTCCACCATAAAATGGACTGTTGAGGCTAAAAAATCTTTTGAAGACATTAAACTAGCCTTGACTAAAACACCTGTGTTAATCAGTCCTAAATTTGAGAGAGATGTAATCTTGTTTTCCTTTGCTTCTGAGCACACAATTGCTACAGTTCTATTGCAGAAAAATGACCAGGGCTATGAACAACCCATTTCTTTCTTCAGAAAAGCCTTGAGAGATGCCCCCTTGAAATATAATATAATGGAAAAACAAGCCTTGGCTTTAGTCAAAGCCATTAAGGATTTCAGGGTATACATCTTATATTCTCATATAGTGGCCTATGTTCCTAATTCAGTAGTTAAAGACATCCTAACTCACGATGGTCCTGATAGAAAGAGGGGAAAGTGGATTGCTACTATTTTGGAGTATGATATAGAAATCAAACCTACTAAGTTAATCAAGGGCCAAGGTTTAGCCAAGCTCATGGTTGAATCAAACTCTCAGGCCTTGGATATAAACTTTATTGCAGCAATAGATAATGAAGAGGAGATGGTGACTCCACTAATCAGCTAGGCCTTTATTGAATCTCCTTGGTATGCCGATATTATTTATGTTTTACTAAATTTACAAGCTCCTCTTGAATTATCTAGGACTAAAAGAAGGTTTTGAAAGATGAAATCCTTGAAATTTTGTATATTAGACAATGCTTTATTTTGGAGAGATCATGAAGGTATTCTTCTTAATTTCTTATTAAAATATGAATCTGACAAAGATTTGCAAGAGTTTCATGCAGGTGATTGTGGAGGACACCTTTACTAGAAGAATGCTGCAGATAATATCCTTAGAGTTGGTTTCTACCAGCCTACCTTGTTTTTTGATGTCAAAAAATATGTGACCTCCTCTCACAAATGTCAAATTTTTTAGGGGAAGAAAAAAATCTTACCTTTACCCCTCAAGCCAATCTCTGTAGAAATTCCTTTTCAGCAATGGGGTTTAGACTTCATTGGCGAAATTCACCCACCCTCCTTTGCCCGACACAAATGGATCCTCACAGCCACAGATTACTTCACAAAATGGATAGAGGCCATACCTTCAAGGCAAGCCATAGTTACTGTTATCATAACCTTCCTTGAAACCAATATTCTATCAAGATTTGGATGTCCAACTAAGCTCATTACTGATAATGCAGCAGCCTTTAAATCCAAAAGAATGATATATTTCTACAATAAATATGATATCTCCCTTGGCCATTCCACAAGCTATTACCCTCAAGGTAATGGACTGGCAGAATCCTCAAACAAAAGCTTGGTAAACATCATCAAGAAGTTACTAGAAGACAATAAGAAAACTTGGAAAAAAAAATCTAGTCAATGCCTTATGGGAAGACAGATTGACTACTAAGAAATCAATTACTACTTCTCCCTATCAACTAGTTTATGGGATGGAAGTTGTATTTCCATCCTATTTGGGAGTACCAGTAATGAAGATACTTCAAGAATTGCAGGTTGAACAAAATAGTACCCAAAGAAGAATCAACCAAACTATTCATCTACAACAAATCAAAGAAGAGGTCTATGTCAGGTCTCAAGTTGTGCAGGAAAATATTAAAAAGATTTTTGATAAGAGAAAAAAGGCTGAAGATTTTTGCATTGGTGACAAAGTGCTCAAATGAGATTCTAGAAGGGAATACAAAGGCAAACATGGGAAATTTGGTTTCCTATGGAAAGTTCCCTATGTCATTTATGCTTAGAGAGGAAATAATGCCTTATTCTTAAGGGAAATTAATGGTACAGAGACAGAAGGTGGGCCAGTGAATGGTCGAATGCTAAAACATTACTTTGAACCAAGTTACTAATTTTTATTTCCCATTTGTACATACTTTATTTACAAAGTCTAGTTTGGATTGGGTGGTGATATTTGAAGTTGAAGCCCGAAGAGAAGGCCCTAAGCTTTAAAAGATTTACTGTCATAAGCATCAATAATGCAGATTCACGAAAGGGACACTTTTCAAGGTAACATCAACAACAATTCAAAGGCTACTGATCTTTAGAGGCCTTGACATTTCACTAGAAAATTCCATCCCCAAGTGTAGCCACTGTTAGGTTCCTATACAAATAGGAGTCATAATTTTAAATGACTAAGGCTAAGCCTTGTAATATTGTACATACCTTTGTTTTCTGCAAATGTTTTCCATATTATTTAAAAAATAAAAAATGTAAAGAGGGTATGTCCTAAAAGAAAATCAAAGGACAAAAAGAAAAAGAGAAGGTCGAAAAATGAAAATATATGAACCCCAAAAACAAAAAGACACCATGAAAGTGTGAAAATCAAAATGCCACTACTATTTACTTTTATACATAATAATGATTGTGTGCAACTTGTTATTCATGCCACAATCCATGGTAATCAAATTTTTTAATCTTGGTTATTTCATGCTTTGAATTTAATGTTTTTAGTTAGAGAATAAAATATGACCAAACAGCTTAATCTTGGCAGATCATTAGATAGGTAGAGAAAATAAAAGGAGCTCATTAGTTTAGTCTGAGCCCTTGGATGATATAAGGTTAGAATTAGAAAGATTACTTTTCAAAAGAAAAATTGATGTTAAGGGTTTGCTAGTGTAAATGTACCCACATAAAATGAAGAAAAAATGGTAGGGTAAGTAATGGGTAAGTAGAAGAAAGGTTGCTAAAGTATAAAATTAGTTGGATCGAAACACATGCATCATGCTTAGACACATATTTCTATATGTATGATCAACTATGGAAGAAAAAACAAAGGTTTGCAAGTTAATATGAATATCTTCCCCTCATTCATTTTCCCCCTATACTTACTAATTTCCTATCCACAAGCATGTTCAAGTACTTTAAATCCTTCAAGTCAAAGAGGCTCAAAGCATTTCTTTGACTTTTGGTGGGAGCAGACCCTCGGCTTAATGACTTATGGACATTAAGTGCTTGAATTCATTTCATAAAAGTGATTTCCCCTCATTACCCTAATACAACCTCTTTCCCTAAGGTCAAACACCATTTTGCCTATGAAAATTAAAAATCCCATGTTAAGTCCCATTTTCACTCAAAAACCCACAAAAAGGTTTATCTTAAGTAGAAGTGTTAAATTATTATGTGGGGCATCATAATGAACAAATCGCACCTAAATATCATATTTTGCACTATGTCGAGTGTATTTTACATTCCCGCACATTCATTTCATATTAACATGCTAACCTAATGTATTACCTCCGTGATATACTTTTTTCCCGTATATTAATTAAATCCCATAAACAAATAACCCCAACCCTTAGTTTAAATATAAACTATAGTTGACCCTCTATTTCATACATCCCCGATGAACCCCTCATAACTCACCAACCCTCGGTAAAGTTAAGAAAATCCCTCTGTTTAAACCCATGGTCCCACTTTATTAAAAACCCTTCCGATCAATTTAATCTTGTATTTAACCTATAATTAATCACAAACCACTTGCGATTAAAGCCTCGGGCCCCCTAAACTTTTTCCCCATCCCATCCGTGCTATTTCACCTCTTGACTGCCATCCAATTGTCAACGCCCAAATCTAACAATTCACAGCCATATCGAGCTCACCCGACACCCGACTTTACCCGAAGTTAAACCCCGTCATTAAACCCCGCCCAATTGATTAAACTCATGATTAAAGTCTTAATTAATCACAAACTGCCGAAGATTAAAGTCCTGATCCCCCCCCCTCAACACCTCAGTTCATTTCATCTGCGCACCTCTATTGCCCGACTGCCATCTGATCACCATACCCCTTGTCTGACGGTCCACAGCCATATCAGCCGCACCCGATGGCTGATCGTTACCCACCTGATAAAGCAGTTTTCCCCCGAACCCCAAATGCTACGTGTCAAGCGCTGGAGTAGATCGAGTGAACCCTCCCAAATTCCACCTGACCATCATAAGTGGTGCGATGGCTTGGGAAACCCATTCCCCCTTGAACTCGAGAAACCATCACTATTCACTTAACTAATCCCTCGCCAAATTTAAAAATTTACCCGTTAAAACCCTAAAAACCCTCGTTTTCATTCATTTTGCCCCGTTTCACAGTAAAACCTATAAAACCCTTCCAATGCCACCTTGAACCTCTGCAACACAATTTGACTTCTGATTACTTTCAAAAAATTGTTGCGACTCCTTCCCCAAACATCCCTGTTCAATAAAGCCATCCATTGCCTTTCCTACCAACTTATGTCTTCTTAATGATTGTTGTATTTTGTAGGTAATTACCAGAAGACCAGAGCTTGGATAAACAGTTTTGATACTAGTCACAAAACTTGTTTACTCCAAGACTCGAAAGGAAATCTATTTAAAAAACCTTCATTCAGAAGAAGAAAATAGTTATACACAGAACAAAGGAAGAAATCATTCACACAGAGACATTGACTGCTAAAACAAAGGAACAACACAAAACATATAGTCAAAAGACAAACAAATCAAACATACATAAATTTGATCAATATATGTTTCCATATGCTAATACATATAAAAAAAATAAACAATTTACTGTTGAAATACACAGTAAAAAGTTAAAATGTACAGTAAAAGTAAAAACACAGTAAAAGGATATTGTAGGTTTTAACCCCGTACAGAAATTACCTACATACAAATTCTAAAAAGCAAAAAATAAAAATTGCAAGAGCATAACACATAAAACACATATACATAGAGATTTTCCCCTAGACCCCAAAATCGGGACTACCAGCTTGATTTTTCATTATATTCCTTTCAATGTTATAATACATATTTATACATGCCAAAGCATCCAATACCATGGACTAAAAACCATCGCGTCCAAAACCATGTGCGAAAAATCATTCACAAAACATAGGTAGGTCCACCCAACATAACATAGAGTGGGGTTACTTGCACCCATCAAACCCCCTGTGACGCCCCCAACTACGCAATCGGCGCAACAAAGGGGGGGCTCCACCCCCCTTCTAACCACCCAGTTAACTACGTGGGCTAGTCGTGGAAAGAATATAACACAACCCAACATTCTCCCACTTGTTTTTTTCTTTCCGCAGGGGTCCACAAGAGAGCTTAGTCATTTATCCAGCCCTGCAACACCCATTGTTCCTCTACACCAAGAGAACTTCTGAGAGCTCACAAATTTTTTCAATGCATCTGCAGTAGTCTTCAAAGTGTCCACCTTTACCAGCAACACGTTTTTGTCTTCTATCATATCCCTCACAAAGTGATATTGAACATCAATGTGTTTGGTCTTTGAATGATATGCAGGGTTCTTTGCTAAGAAAATTTCACTTTGGTTGTCACAATCTATCCTTATATCTCCCTATACTAACCCCATACTTGAACACAATCTCTACAACCAAATTGCTTCCTTGCTTGCATGGGTGGCTACCATGTATTCTGCCACTCTAATTGATAGTGCCATTACAGATTGTTTCTTACTCATCCAACTGACTGAACCTCCAAATAGTTTAAACACGTACCCACTTGCAGATCTTCTCTGATCCATATCTCTATCCCAGTCTACATAGACAAAGCCACGAATATCCAACACTATGTACAATCCTGGTCTTCTTTGGTAGCACAAACCATAATCACTAGTGCCACACAAATACCTGAAAACCTACTTCACTGCTATCTAGTGCTCCTTCCCTGGTTTTGACATAAACTTTCTCAATACTCCCACTGCATGTGCAATGTCTCGTCTAGTACAGACCATTGCATACATCCGACTACCGACTACACTTGCATATGGAACACAGGACATCTTCTCTTCCTCTTATTTTTTCTTGGGACATTGTTCAGCAAATAACTTCACACCTACAAGAATAGGAACCTTCACCGATTTACTATCCTGCATATTAAACCTTTGCAGTATTGTCTCGACATACTTCCTCTAGTTTAATCAGAGCTTCCTCTTTGTCCGATCTCTTTTACTTTCCATGCCCAAAATATAGTTTGCAACACCAAGATCTTTCATGTCGAATTTGGAGGACAAATGGGTCTTCAAGTCCTGGATAATTTCTTTGTCATTTCCAACCAGCAACATATCATCCACATACAAGACCAGATAAATAACACGGTCACCATTTAATTTAAAATACACATAGTGATCTGCTTTGCTTTTGGTGAATCCAAGTCCCTGTATAAATGTATCAGATTTTTGATACCACATCCTTGGTGACTATTTTAACCCATACAGAGACTTCTTTAACTTGCTTACCAGTTCTTTCTTACCCTTCACCGTAAAACTTGTTAGAAAATTATATATTACAGAGAAATGGAACACATAAAATATTGCAGAAACATAAAAACAGAAAATGCATAAAACAAGAGAGACACAGATATACATGGTTCACCCAGTTCGGGCTACGTCCACAGAGAAACAGCTAGTCCTTCTTTTATTATATTATCTAGCAAACTGAAGAGATACAACCTACAACAGATCCGTTGTAACTCCCTCTTCACTCCCAATCTCCTCTCTCTTCCTCACTCAGAATATAGATATATAGAAGCAATACAATTCCCTCATATATAGTAAGGGGTTTCCTTCTAGGGCAAAAAACCCTAAATTAAACATAACTTCTAATGTCAGATCATCTGCCTAATGAACGACCCAGATTGACTAGAAATTACTAGACTTTTACAAGGCAATTTTACATCTATTTTTAGCTTCAGGGGCACTACCTTAGAACCCCCACCGAGGGACTGCTGGCCCCCAGACCCCCTAGCCAGGGGGGGATCAGCCCCCCCAAACCCCCGCGGGGGGAAAAGTCACCCCCGCACCCCCCCCCATGTGGAGGGGTGTACAGTCTTCCTGGGGTATACATCTGGCTAAGACCTTTGAGTACATAAGATAATTAGGCTCCACACCCAACAATCTCCCACTTGGAGACTAATTATAGCAACTCCAATACTGCTTCGTTTGGTAGACAATGACTCCACTTTGGACCTAGCTATTTCTCATCTTCTTCATCATACTTGAAGACCAATTGAAATGGAGTAGATTCTCAGTTTCTCCCTGGTTACAACTTTTGTTAGCATATCTGCAGGATTCTGGCTAGTGTATACCTTTTCCAGCTTCAACTGTCCATCTTCCAATGTTGACCGTATGAAATGGTACTTGATTTGTATATGTTTAGTCTTGGAATGAAATGCAGAGTTCTTTGCAAGATGTATGGTACTCTGGCTATCACTGTATAACCTGCCCAACTCCTGCTTCTTACCCAATTCATCCAGAAACCTTTGTGACCAAATAATTTCTTTACTAGCCTCTGTAGCAGCAACATGCTCTGCTTCTGTTGTTGATAGTGCAACAACACTTTGGATTTTTGAAACCCAACTGAAAGTTGTTCCACCTACAGTAAATACATATCCTATAGTGCTCCTCTTGCTATCTTTGTCACCTTCCATATCTGCATCAACATATCCCTGTAAAGCAATGTTTGAACCATCAAAGCATAATGCTTGATTTGTGGTACCTCTCAATACCTGAGAATCCACTTCATCGCCATCCAATGTACTTTTCCTGGATTGTTCATGTACCTACTTAAAACTCCCACTGCATGTCCAATATTAGGCCTTGTGCAGACCATTGCATACATTAAGCTTCCAACTGCTGATGCATATGGAACTTTAGACATATGAGCCATTTCTTCCTGAGTCTTGGGACACACCTCCTTACTTAATTTTAAATGGCTAGCCAAAGGTATACCAACTGGTTTTGCATTCTGCATATTAAACCTTTTCAACACCTTTTCTATGTACTCACTTTGAGACAATGTTAATTTGCGATTCTTCCTGTCTCTAGTTATTCTCATACCAAATATTTGTTTTGCAGCACCCAAATCCTTCATTTCAAATGAGTTTGCCAATTTCCTTTTGAGCACATTTATTTCCTGCATGTTAGAACTTGAAACAAGCATGTCATCTACATACAATAACAATATAATATAGTTGCCATCATTTTTCCTTTTGAGATAAACAAAATGATCAGAGTGGTACCTAGTATAACCTTGTTCAAAGATTAACTTGTCGAATTTTAGATACCACTGCCTTGGAGCCTGTTTTAATCCATACAAGCTCTTCTTCAACCTGTACACTAGTTTCTCCTTCCTTTTTACCTCATATCCTTGTGGCTGCTACATATATATCTCTTCCTCCAAATCCCCATGGAGAAAGGTTGTCTTTACATCTAACTACTCAAGATGCAAATATTCAGCTGCTACTAGACTTAGAATAGTTTTGATTGAAGTCATTTTCACAATAGGAGAAAATATCTCATCAAAGTCTATACCCTTTTTATGTGCAAACCCTTTCACCACAAGTCTAGCTTTATACCTTTTTCTACCTCCATCTTCTTCCTTCAACTTGTAAACCCATTTATTCTACAGTGTTGTTTTACCTACAGGAAACCTGACTAAGTCCCAAGTCTAGTTATGTGCTAAGAAGTCCATCTCTTCTTTCATGGCTTTCTCCCACTTCTTCCTGGTTTCTACCTGCACTGCTTCTTCATAACATTCTGGTTCACCAGAATCAGTCAACAATACAGAATATAATGAAGGAGAGTATCACTCAGGGGGTCTACTTATCCTAGTAGATCGTCTAACACCCCTTTCAGGTGTTTGAAATGCTTGTTGCTGTTGTGTTTGTTGTTCTGGCTATTGATCATTATGATTTTCAGGCACCATCACTTTTTTTGTGATCTCGTCAAGCACTGTGTATTCTCAGTTTTCTTTTCCCTGTTTCTTTTCCTGTAGCTGATCCTTTAAATACAAAACCTTTTCATTGAATATGACATCTCTGCTCCTAATGATTTTGTGTTTTTCATAATCATAAAAGTGATAACCAAAATCATTAACACCATATCCAATAAAGGTACATTTCTTTGATTTTTCCTCAAGCTTTGTTCTATTTTCTTTATTAATGTGGATAAAGGCTTTACAACCAAAAGTCTTTAAAAAAGAGTAGTTTACCTTTTTACCTGTCCATGACTCCTCTGGAATACCACCATCCAAGGAACTTTAAGGCCCTCTGTTTATTAGATAAACAACAATATCTATAGCATATGCCCAAAATTGTAAAGGCAATCCTGCATGTAATCTCATACACCTTGCATGCTCCATGATTGTCCTGTTCATCCTTTCTAACACACCATTTTCTTGTGGTGTTCCTGGAACTGTCTTCTCTTTGCAAATTTCATTCTCAGAACAGTACCTATCAAACTATTTGCTACAATATTCACCTCCATTGTCCGATCTGAGACACTTCAACCTTTTTCCTGTCTCATTTTCAACCAAAGCTTTCCATTTCTTGAAAGTATCAAATAAATCAGATTTATTTCGAATACAATAAATCCAGGTTTTCCTGGTTCAATCATCAATAAAAGTAACATAATAACGAGAGCCACCAAGAGATGATACCTGAGCAGGTCCCCATACATCTGCATGCACAAACTCTAATTTTTTGTTCTTATTTTCTTTCCCAACTCTAAGGAATATGACTCTCTTCTGTTTTCCATAAACACAATTCTCACAGAATTTTAAATCAACATGCTTCAAACCTGGCAACAAATTTCTTGAGTGAAGAATATGAATCCCCTTCTCACTCATGTGCCCGAGCCTATGATGCCACAATGTCATATCTTCTCTTGTATAGGTTAAAGCATTAACAGAATTAGAAATACCATTGCAGAAGTACAATGTACCAACCTTTTCTCCTTTCGTTATTACCGTGGATCCTTTAGTGACCTTCCAGGTTTTATCTGTGAAAGTAGTTACGCAACCTTCACCTCCCAACTACCCTGTTGAAATCAGATTTTTCTTTAGATCTAGAACATGCCTTACCTCCTTTAATAGCCATTGATTTCCATTCTATTTTTTTAT
Organism: Pinus tabuliformis; assembly: GCA_031772625.1. Lineage (NCBI taxonomy): Eukaryota > Viridiplantae > Streptophyta > Pinopsida > Pinales > Pinaceae > Pinus > Pinus tabuliformis. The sequence goes on along the minus strand of CM062804.1, from coordinate 328,221,702 downwards.
GAAAATTGTACCCATTCCAACAATTTTACAGGGTTTATCATCACCCAATCGAACCTGTCCAAAATATCCTTGAACATAATCATGAAAATGTTTCTTATTAGGTGTGGCATGGACTGAGGCCCCTGAATCTGCCACCCAGGCATCAATAATATTTTCTAGTGAAAGAATCAAAGCATCTTGCAACACATCACCTGTTACATTCACTTCATGATTAGTTTCCTGTTGCGCATATCCTTCTTTTCCTTTCCAAGACTTGTAGTCTTTCTTCAGGTGTCCTTTCTTCTCGCATTTCTAGCACACTATCCCCGATCTGGACTTGGATCTTCCTTTTCTTGACTTGCTGCGATATCCTGGGCTCTTTCCTCTTTCCATTTTTCTTCCCCTAGTCTCTGCAGTGAAAGCATTACTTGATGTCTCACCAGAACTTTTCCATCACATTTCGTCGCTAAGGATTGCACCGACAACATCATCAAACTTTAGAGTACTAGATCTAGAGATAGAGTTACTAATGGCCATAACTAAACCATTCCAACCTTTTGGCAATGAGCAGAGAAATAACAGAGCCCTAAATTCATCATCAAAAGTTACCCATATAGAACTTAACTAACTTGTAATTGTATTAAAATCATTTAATGATCAGCGACAGATCCATTTTCTAACATCTTGATATTAAATAAACGCTTCATAAGAAATACCTTATTTGAGGCTGAGGGTTTTTCATATAGTTTGGCCAATGCTGACATTAAACCCTCTATTGTTGTTTCCTTTGAAATATTAAATGCTACCGATGCCGCTAGGAACAGCTGTATTGTTCCAAGTGCCTTTCTATCAAGAATACCCCATTCTGTGTCTATCATACTCACCGGCTTCTTTGCCTTTCTGCTCAATGGTAGGTACAGATCTCTCTGATATAGATAATCTTCCATCTGCATCTTCCACAGCTGGTAGTTTTAGCCGTTGAATTTTTCAACCCTAAACCTACCATCCTCTGCCATTGCTCCCACTTGAACCAGGAACCCTTCTCTCCTGTGAATTTATCAACCAAATAGACCTTCAACTCTTATACCAATTGTTAGAAAATTATATATTATAGAGCAATGGAAGACATAAAATATTACAGAGATATAAACAAAGAAAACGCATAAAACAAGAGAGACACAGATATACGTGGTTCACCCAGTTTGGGCTACATCCACAGAGAAACAACCAGTCCTTCTTTTATTATATTATCCAGCAAACTGAAGAGATACAACCTACAAAAAATCCGTTGTAACTCCCTCTTCACTCTCAATCTCCTCTCTCTTCCTCACTTGGAATACAGATATATATAGATGCAATACAATTCCCTCATATATAGTGAGTGGTTTCCTTTTAGGGCAAAAATCCCTAAATTAAACATAACTTATACCATCATATCATCCACCTAATGAACAGCCCAAATTGACTAGAAATTACTAGACTTTTACAAGGCAATTTTACATCTACTTTTAGCTTCGGGGGTGCTGCCTCGGAACCCATGCCGGGGGACCACTAGCCTCTAGACCCCCCAGCCGGGGGGGATTGGCCTCCCTGAACCCTCGTAGGGGGGACAAGTCCCCCCCGCACCCCCCTGCGTGGAGGGGTGTACAGTCTTCCTGGGGTATACATCTGACTGAGACCTTTGAATATAGAAGATAATCAGGCTCCACACCCAACAAAACCTTCAAGTTGCGGCATGTAGATCTCCTCTTCCAGATCCCCGTGAAGAAATGTTGTCTTAACATCCATGTATTCTACCTCAAAATCAAAAGCAACAACAACAAATAAAAGTAATCTAATAGAAGTTACCTTGGCAACAAGAGAAAAAATATCACCAAAATCAATTCCCGACACCTGGGAACAACCTTTTGCTACCAACCGAGCTTTGTATTTCTCCACCTTTCCTTCTACATTTGTCTTCTTCTTGAACACCCATTTGCTACCAATGGGTTTCCTTCCAGCCAGAAATTCCACAAGATCCCAAGCCTCATTTTTGTGCAACGATGCCATTTCATCAACCATGGCCTCTTTGCATAGTTTTCCATCCTTTGAATCTACTGCTTCCTTCACAGTTCTGGGATCATAATTAGTAATAGATAAAGCAAAATTTGAATAGAAAGAAGATGGACTATATCTTTCTGGCTTCCTTCTTTCTCAAACTAATCTTCTCACACCCAGATTTTGTGGCTCTTCATCTTCTGATTTCTCCTCTGTTGTAGAGTCCAATTCTTCCTCCTTTAGCTCAAACTCTATCTTCTCAGATTCCTTTGGCTCGATTTCATGTTTAATAACAACTTTCACCTCTCTGAACACCACATCTCGGCTATACACAACCTTCCTTTTTACTAGCTTCCAAATCTTATAACCCTTTAAACCATATTTATACCCAATAGAGATGCACTTTTCAGATTTACTATCCAACTTGGTTCTTTTCTCCTTTGGAACACGTGCATATGCATCACATCCAAAAACCCTCAGATGTGAAAGAGAATGTTTCTTACCAGTCCATACCTCTTGTGGAGTCTTATATTTCAATGTTGATGAAGGTGATCTGTTGACCAGGTAACATGTAGTCTCGACCGCCTCTGCTCAGAATTCTTGTCCTAACCCAACACCACTGAGCATGCTTTTTTCCCTTTCCATCAACATCTTGTTCATTCTTTCTGCAACTCCATTTTTCTGAGGTGTATATGGAGTAGTATTCTACCATGCTATACCACACTTCTTACAGAATTCTTCAAATTCCTTGCTGCAAAACTCTCCATTGTTATCTATCCTCAGCACCTTTATCTTCTTCTCTGTTTGGTTTTCCACCAGAGCCTTAAATTCTTTAAACCTATCAAAGAATTCAGATTTCTTCTTAAGGAAATATATCCATGTATTCCTTGAGAAGTCATCTATAAATGATATAGAGTACACAGACTTACCCAGTGATGGAACCTTCACAGGTCCAAACACATCACTGTGCATAAGCTCTAATATATGTTTCGCCCTCTTACCACCAAAGGGGAAACTCACCCGATTATGCTTCCCATATACATAATTTTCATAGAAATCTCCAGAGAGCTATTACTCATACCTTCTACCATACCTTTACCATGAAGTATTCAAATGCCCTTCTCTCCAATATATCTAAGCCTATGATGCCACAACATGGTCTTCTCTCTAGAGACCACTAGATTTTATGCTCCACTTTCAGGAACCACATAACTATTGCACCCATCAATAATAGTGCTACCTTGCAGCTTTTACAGAGTTCCAATCCAAACTCCCCGCATCAATACCAATGCTCCCCAAACCATTTTGCAGGGATCCTTCTCGAACATTTTTTTTACACTTGCATCATCCAACTTTCTTATGGAAATCATATTTCTGGCCAATGCAGGAATATGCAGAACACCCAGAAGTGTTCTAACCCTTCCACCTTCCACCTTGCAACTTCAACTTTACTTTTTTGCGACCAATGATTCTAGTCTTCCCATCATCCCCCAAGAAGACATCACCACCATCATATTTCTCATAGTTGCAGAACCACTCTCTATTGGGAGTGAAGTGAAAGCATGCACCTAAGTCAATCAACCATGCCTCATGATCTACATGTGTACTTGAAGAAGCCAAGTACACATCCCCACCTTCATTTGAGGTGGCTTTCGCCTCTGTGAAAGGAGCATCATCATATCCCTTTCCTTTATCAAGAGCTTTAGATTTATAGTCCCTTTTGTAGTGCCCTTCCTTTCCGCATTTCTAGCACACCACCTTTACAAGTTTTCCTAGAGATTTAGATCTCCCACTCGATGACTTATTTTTGTTTCTTTTCTGGGACCGTCGTCATACAGACAAGGCATCACCATTCTGGCTCTACATATTTTCCGTCTCATCTCCTCTTCCAGTAAGGATGAGACTATTTCATCAAACTACAAGACAGTTGCATTCCTACCTATTACAATAACCAGACTATCCCACAAATCTGGTAGAGAACACAACAAACTGATGCACTTATCTTCATCTGAAATTTTAATATCAACATATGATAATTGAATTACCACAATATTAAATGCATTCAGATGCTCTGTCACCGAGTCTCGATCTTTCATCCTCACGTTATACAGCTTTTTCTGTAGGAATATTTTATTCACCAAAGACCTAGATTGGTACAAAGTCCTTAACTTGTCCCACAAAGCCTTCACCGTAGCTTCCCCTTATACATTCAACAATACTGAACCTGAGACACATAATCGTATTGTTCCCTTTTCCTTCTGATCCCGCTTCTTCCATTCTTCATCGGATACTCCTATTGGTTTAGTACCGAGATCTATCGTGATCCATTGATCTTTATCCACCAACAGATCCTCCATCATGAGTTTCCATAACTCAAAACTGTGACCATTAAATTTCTCGATCTCTGTCTTTCCACTACTTTCCATATTCCTTCACCACTAGAATCGATCCCGTAGATCTCCCACTGAACAAGGCCTAGCACAGGCCCAAGCGAAACCCCTCAGCAACAAAGGCGTCCCCTTGAAGCCAAAATAGCTCTGATACCAAATGTAGGTTTTAACCCTATACAGAAATTACCTGCATACAAATTCTAAAACACAGAAAATAAACAATGCGAGATCATATCACATAAAACACATATACACAACAAATTTCCCTTGGATCCCAAAATCAGGACTACCAGCTTGATTTTTCATTATATTCCTTTCAGTGTTACAATACATATTTATACATGCCGAAGCATCCAATACCGTGGACCGAAAACCATCGCGTCCAAAACCATGTGTGAAAAATCATGCACAAAACCATAGGTAGGTCTGCCCAACCTAATATAGAGTGGGGTTACTTGCACCCCTCAAACCCCCTGTGACTCCCCCCACTATGCAATCGATGAAACAAAGAGGGGGCTCCGCACCCCTTCTAACCCCCCAGTTAACTACTTGGGCTAGTCATGGAAAGAATATATCACAACCCAACAGATATTGATAGGTCATCAATGTAAAAGTGTATCAGTGTCTAAGAGTATCAGATGAAAGCCTACACTGACCAAAAATTCCAACGTGAAAGATCAAAACAACAAGGCAGCAAAAAGGGCTAAAACAAAACTATAAAGGCCAGCAACACCACAATAAATGGGACAACATGAAAGTAGTTTAATAGTTGTCTCTATCTTCTTGCAAGAATATATTTGTATTTCCTAGATTAAATCTCAAGTTAGTTTGAGATATTTTGTAATAATTTTTTGTATAAATACTTCATAATTCGAAGTATGTAGTATGGATTCTTAGACATTTCTATAGACTTCTTGATCAAAAGACTGTAAATCTATTGTGTCATTGACTGAGCCAGCAAGTTGGATTGATGAATAAAGACAATATATTTCACAGGATTCATGTGTTAGGCGAAGTGGAGACAAGTATTTTCTCATTTTATTGTTATCTTTCTTAAAGTTTTTCCACAATCTTTAATGTATTTCTGAATCTGAATGCTATAACTGGAACAATATCTTAGAATTTTTTTAACTACACTTTGTTTTAACAGTTACACATATAAATGTTTTCCACTGACATCTAAGTTAAGGAATTCTTTATTGCTCCTTAGTTTAGGTTTTTTCTTACTAATCTAGATCAAAGGATTCTTAATTTCCCTTTGCTTTTGATTACCCCCTATTCCTCGTTTAAGTCTCGGTTTGAGAACCCTTAATTTCTCTCTCACCCTGATTCAAACCATTTCACCCCCTTGTTCCAAAGACATGCACTTTACTCTGCTATCTTTCCCTTTAAACATTTCCTTTAGTTACTTGATCCAGTTCTGTTGCCCTTCTATTGACTCCATAGCCCGATGGTATGAAGACATAATTCTATCCATCTGTTTCAAGAATCCCACCATCCATTCTTCAGTACAAATCAAAAATCCCCCCTGACCAATCATAACTAGCCTGAAATCCCAACAAACAAGGATAAATCACATAGAGAGAGCCCTCTCTAGGCCTAGGTTGGCTAGAGCCTATGCCCAAAAGTTGGTTTGTGTTTACCTCGGTTATTTTCTTTCTTCTAATAACTTCTAGAGTAATTTCCGAGAGATAACAGGCAGGGTGATGGTCTGACTGTTAGAGGGGAGTCTAGTCATCATAACTTCAAAAAAATGACTAAGTGTGTGAACGAGTGAAAGATGCAAATGTGATATTACAAACACACACCCACTTGACTTGACGATGAGACGAATCAAACCATCCAAACACACATGTTCAACATGACTAACTAATGGTGCAAGTGAAAGCGCAACACTCGTGATTGATCATTGATCGACCGTGATGACGCTTGTGCAACAGTGAATGTGACTCCATGTGATGGTGTGATAGATGTTTTCATAGTGAACATAACATGTACACACGAAGCGAATACCTTGAGCATAACCATAACATGGTCACAAGCATGAAATTAACCTCAACATGCAAGAATGTTGGTGGAATGAACAAGGTAGGCAGGTGTGAAGGCTCAAACGAGCTCATGGAGTAAAACTAACAGTATGAAATTGTCACGTGAAAATCTCAAGGGAGGCTACGAATTTTGGTGCAGGCCAAAATTTTGGAGGTTGGTTGTGGCCACTACAACAGAAAGAAAAATATCACATTCATCTTTACCTTCAGATTTACCTTGCTACATCACATACAATTTTATTGTGCCTTTATGTTCTGATTTATCCTCTTGATGATAATTTTCTACATTCACACTAGGAAGATGTTTCTCATTACGCTAAGAATATATCTTCTAATATCCCTTATTTTTTCTCTTCTTATCCTTTTCCCCATTACAACTACTAGTGTCTTCTTTATAAAAAACTTGTAATATGTCCCATACATCCTTTGCATATTTTAGATCCAAGACCTTCTCGAGATTTTCATTTTGAAGTTTTGGAAGATCACGCACCTTTCTTAACCATTCTTCTACTACACTTTCCGTGGAGGTGGATCATTAGCATAACCTTCACACACTAGCTTCCAAACATCAAATCCACAATCTTACAACTTAGTCTTCACCTTTTCTCTTCATATCTAATAGCTTGCAACACTCAATACAGAAACACCTTGATGATCCTTTAAAAAATAAATTACCTGGATATGCCTTCCAGTGGTTGAGCTACACCCAAAAGCACCCACTCTAATACCAATTGTTGGGAGCTTGACAATAATAAGGGGGGGAGGGTGAATTAGTATTGTACCAATGCATCACCAATTTATACCTTTTGCCTTATATTTACAATTAAATTAAAAAAAAATATTACGTGCACAATATAAAATTAGATAACATATGCAATGTAAGATCATATGAGAAAAAAATAGAACATCATGGCACATGATACATGAAAGAAACACATAAACACATTGTTAGCACCTGGATTGAACCTCAGGCTGAAGGAAGGCAATGCCAGGGTAACCAGAAACTACGCTTAGCCAAGTAGCTAGAACTACTAGGTTAGGAGAGGGATTTCTCCATACGGATCTCAGCCACATTGACTGGATCTAGAAACTAATATTAGGCTAGGTATAGTAGCACAAGGTTGGATTTGATTTTCAAGGATTTTGCTGGATCAGGAGGAACCAAACAGTTAGGGCAAGGAAATTAGGTCAAAAATGTAGGGTGTTCAATGGGGCAAGGTAGGCACAACGATCAAAACCTTAGGGTTTGATGGATGAGGTAAAAAGGTAGGTGAGGAGCTAGGAAGAGCATGTAAACCTCATGGATTCTTCCTAAACTGAAGAAAACACAGACTATGAAATGTCTACCAAAACAGAGAATAAAAGTTATGGATTCTGCCTTTCAGTCATATACATTCACATAAAGAGCATGAAATGATGAAATGGAATCAACAATACATTTTAACACATGAAAACATAATAAAAACTAAACTGATCATCATACCACATGGATCCCAAAAAATAGCTGCAACTCTTCATTAATATCCTGTCGTAACTGATACAAAATGATGTCTATCAAATCCTAAGCATCCCACTGAGTCAAACCCTTTACAATGAGAAAGAAAAAGAACATATAGACATCAACTCAACCTCCTCCCATCCTTAGGGGTCAAATCCCTAAGATGAGGAACTAATCCATCAAAATATGAACAAGAAATTGGAATCTAGGAAACCCTAACAACTTGCCTCTAAAAGGGAGGGAACTGATTCATTTGTCCTCAAGATAACTTTTGATCTAATGAATCTACCCTCCAGTAACTAATATCCATCCTATTTACATGCCTAGTCACCATTTACATCATCCATGAGAGAAAACTCAAAAATTATAGTCATGGCACAGTAAAGTGAAAATTCAGCATAAAATTGTCCTATGCACAACACCCAAGCTCTATGCGCAGCACCTTTTGCAGGACCATTTGTGTAAGGACCTGCAGCCCTTGGTACGACCTCCTGGTTGGTGCGACGAGTTGGCTCATCCCTTAGGCGCGCGGTTTGACAAAGTGAGAAGCTCAGACTTACAATGCAGTGAAGTCATATGATAATGAACGCATAAAGGAGGAGAGCGAGGTGTTTTATATGCATGGGGAGCATGAACGCTCAACCCACGGCCGACCAACAAACGTGGCAAGGCCGACTACACTTGTGGGCATTTGGATGAAGGCCGACTCATGTTTTGGAGATGTTTGCAATGGAGATGAGGGCGTGGGCAGGTCAGCTGGGTAGCCAAGACCTCGCTCTGCCACTTGTATAAACTAGCATGCGTTGGAGCTCATTTGGACAAGCAACAACTTCACTCATCATGTATAGAAGTGCGCAAATCTAGTAGGTGGACGCAGCAAGAAGGAAAGGTGCAAATTTTGGTGATGTGCCTGCTCTTGGGCAAGGCCGCATGGAGGTAGCACATATCTCGGTTTTTGGTGAGACTTGGCATGGCTGTTGTGGTAGCTCGGGTGAGCACCCGCCCGTCGTGCAAGTGTAAATGATGGAGACTTGGTCAGTCGCCTACCGGTGCGAAGTTGGAGAACGATGGAACATGGTGAAGCCGGGTGCACGGTGAAACATTGGTGAAGCCAGTTGTGCGAAGGGGGTGTCTTGGTGACTTGGCGAAGTCACCCACCTGTCAAGCTATAAAAAGGGTCTCTTCCACCTCTAATTACCTCACATTAGTTTTTCAATCCAGGAACGTTTTGTTATTTCAAAGAGTGTCTTAGTCTGAGGCTATCATTTGCCAGAGTAATGCTAGTAGTACAGTGCTCAAAAATACAAGAGTAAATGGATGCTTGTTTACAGCAAACTACTTCAAAAGATTAAACCACACATTCAGAAAACTAAGCAATTTATCAGTCAAGGGTTCAGTAGCAGTAACTCATCCCTTTGTAAACTGATGGAACTAAAGGAAATCAGAGAACAGATCATGGATCTGGGAGCCGGACAGTAAATTTCAATGCTCACTACAGCCTTAGATCGTTCTTCACACCAAAATAACAAATGACAGGAAATGGAACGACAGATAAGAAATGGAACAGCAAATAAGAAATAGAACAGCAAACCTGAAATGGAACAACAAACAAGAAACTGTAACAGCAATTAAGTCTAACAAGTAGGAACACCTTAGTCTACAAGATCAAATGCACTAATCGTGACCTACAGGAATCAAATGGCAATCCTTCACTTTTAAGGACGAATTGAACAACACACAAAAATGGAACAGCACTGATTAATGTTGGACTATAGAACAGCACTTGAAAACCATATATGCACACGGAACACCTTAATAGTAACCTGATCTTCGTAAACCAGTTATCAATCTCAGTTATAAAGATTACGACTGTATTTCATAATGGAACAGCAATGTCTATAGATTCAACAATCGCAAAGAACATAATCCCTAAGATGAGTTCAGTAGTACCAATGAAATAAGTGTACAACATAGATACTCTGTAATTAAACAACAACAGTATTCTGTAAAGACCGGCAGTATTATATCAACACTTAAAAGAACAGTGATACGTTGCAGAGTTAATACAATAGTTCTGTCTTTAGAAACCTCAGTAAATTAAACATAACAGAGCATGTGATGTAAACTAACAAAACACATCAGATTATCAAATAATGGTGATAAGCAAACCACGCATAAACCAAACGTAATAGTACAGGAGCAAGTGTCCTCCAGGGCCAGGCCCTTAGCCTCCAGGGGTACACCACTTGAAGTTATTCCAGACTCAGAGATGAAATAGCAACCAAGTTTGTATTAATGCATAAGGCGGAATTACAATAGATCAGTTCTCAACGAGACTCGATGATCAAAGTTTCAATCTTAAGAGAAATTACATAAAACATAACAGACTCGACAGACCCTTCGAGCTAACAGTGCTGCCCCTTTTATAATGGTGAAGGCGGAGATGTCTAGGTGCAAAAGTAGTTAAAGCAGTGATCCCTCAGGATCAAAGGATCCTGAGGGATTCGCCGAACCGTTAGTCCTCAGTTATCTCTTTTCTTTCTTGCACCGAGCCGATATCTCTACTTCCTTTCCAGGGTTGATTCGCTTTGATTTGTTTTGCCTTATTTGCATACGGTTCCCCGTCAAAGGGACAACGGTTAACTCGTCCTTGTCCTTTCCTTTGGAACGACAGTTTTTTGTTTTTCCTTCTTCCTGCATAAGAAAATGACAATTTTCAGTGTTTTCGTTTTGCACATTAATCTCACAGGTTTTATTACAATTCCTTATCATTTTCCTAGTTCATGATGCAAAAGGTTTGTAAGTTCTAATGAAAAGATGCTGAAATAATTACCAAAAACATACCTTCTTTAGTACTCCACACACCCCCCTGCTTACCCTTTTTCATGCCCTCATGAAAACATTGTAGTTGACATGTAAGGCAATGAGGGAGTAGGCTGGAGATGGAATCTCATGTGGAGGTCTACAGCCATGATGCATAACTAGGTGTTCAAAGAAATGGCCTGTCTGACCCTCAGGCATCTCATACAGGGCTTGGTATCCAGGTGCAGGGTGCCAAATAATTTGACTCTGGAACCTATATCCTAACCAGGATGGCCCTACCCTCAAAATGACTTCGCCATAAAGGTGCAAGCGGTTGGCGGATAACTTAAAATTTTCATACTTAAATGGTTCCCTGAGTTGGATATTCGGATTAGAGATCTGATATCGAAATTCAGCCGCATCAATGGCAAGGTCTTTGATAGTGAAAATGCATTCTATTCCCTACCAATTGATTTCTGTATGAATGGGTCCTAATGCTTCAATTACACCTGGAGTCTTCATGAGGTTCCTATGTTCTCTCCACAACTGTACTGGATCCCTAGGCTCAGCTCTTACCCACAAATCTAATCCGTTTTCTTGCCTTTGGAAAGCATTATAGGCTTTAAGCCATTTAATTTGATTAACCCCAAATGAAATAAATGCCTATAATTGGATATCCCCAACAAAAGGGCCAGGGTTTAGCTCGGTCTCCTGGTCTAATACAAGGTTATGCAAATAAAACTCACACAGTAGTCTTTGAACTTTTACCCCGTAGTGCTTACAGCAGTTTATAAAATCATCGATGGTATTAATTTGTATGGGAGCACCTGCTTTAACAGCCTTTATTTTCAATTGCAAATATCGTTCCATTAAAAACAAGGCATAATTCTTAGCAGGGGCTCTACATGCTAGGACGTCATTGTACAAAGAACATAAGGTATCCATCTTCTTGATAACTATATCTAACATACGAGTTACCTTCACGACTTTTTCTTCTTCCCTTCGCCACCCTTCAAAGGCCTGGATTTCGGATAGATTGACATTCCTAAGCTATTGTTGTAGCTCTTCATACCTTTCTCAAGGGACTGTTTGCTCTATGAGCTTTTCTGCTGCTTGCTGAGCTTGCATCAAACCCTCTCGTAGGGTTACTGTTCTCGGATCTCTTTCCCATGCGGCGGTGGAGACCGGGAGTTTTACCTGAATTTTCCTATTGTGTTGTCTTGCGTTCATGGCCCGTATCACTCCCGAGGGTGGTGCCTCTGTCTAAATTTCTTTATCGCAGGTCAATATATCATCCGTTTGTATTTCAACATGGGTAACAGTCAAATGTTGTTCCTTTTGATTTTGAACAGCAGACTGTTCCTCAACAACATTTGGAACAACAGCCCGCTTTTCGACAGGGTTTTGAACAGCAGGATGGACTCTGGTCCTCCGATCCTTTGTCTTGAGGGGTTTTGTTGGAGTGGTTGCATGTTTCCTTCCCGAAGCCTTTTTTACCCTTTTACATGCTTTCAAAATCCTGATCTGCTATCGAAGCTGAACTATTACATTCAGTAGTCTTTGTTGTTCTTTCCGTAATTTCTTAATTTCCTCAATTTCCTTAGAAGGAACAACAGACTATTCACTGCGGCCTGGACTATGACCTGGATTAATTCCCTGATTTTCTCTCTGGGGTGCTTCTTTGTTGCTCTGCTCTGGTTGCTCTGGGGCAAGAACCCTAGCTGGTTCTGTTATTTCTTGGGTGACTTCCTTTTCTGCCCCCCCTTCTTCCGAAATTTCTTCTGGTGTCATCTGGCTAGGAACAGATTGTTCCTGTTCTGCATCTCCTGTCATATTTTCATCATGAACAGGCTGACTCTCCTCTTCTACCTCCTCTGCATGTAATTCTTTAGGTGCATTTCCCTCTTGAGCAGAGTGTTCTTTTGGTTCTTCTTCAGCATGGAGATCTGATGGGCTGGAAGGTTGGCCATATTTACCCATATTGGCCAGAATTTTGGCTAGTTCCTCTTCTCTCAATGGATTCTGCACTGTGCTGCCTTCCTACTGTTCCATTTCCTCCTCTTGCTCAGATTGCTCAGTTTCTTCCTCCATTTCTCCTTCCTCATTTTCCTGCATTTCTTTCTCATTGTCTTCTCCTTCTAATCGTGGGGGTTGCTCATCCCCTGTATCTTCTATCTCTACTGGTTGGCTGGTATCTCCTTGGGGATTCTTTAGCCTCCCTCTTAGCCATGCTAGTCGGACCGGTTTCCTTCGTTTTTTTGGATGCTCAGGTGTACTGGTGGCATGTTTACGTTTTGGGGATGGTGTGGTCAATCCTCCATCTATCATGGCAATTAGCTCTTCCCAGCTGCTCTGCTACTGGGTAAGGCTATGGCTGACTATTAACCGTATCAACCCATGATGACTAACAACTGATTCTACATGTTGTGCCTTTTTTATGCTCCGTGCAACGTCATGAAGTAATGAATTCAAAAATGCAGGTAAATTTACAGAGCATTTTTGCTTTAATACAGCTAAGAGTTTAAGGTGTCATGGTCTTACCACGTCTTTTTTTCCTTCATAGGTGATGTAGCTTTGAATGGTCTTTGCCAATTCCGCCCATGGCTCTCCTAATGCTGCTGGCAGAACCCCCTTTCCTCTAATTGTCATGCTCTGGCCTTCCTCCTGGAAGTTTTCTATGATCTTCTGCAATCTCTCCTTCTTTAACGTCCATACAAGTCCAGTGGCTGGCAGTCCCGAGACTTCTGTGATTATGTCATTGGTGACTGCTATGTGTCTCCCCCTCACTGTGGAGTGATGCTCTTGCAAGTTCTGCAAGAATTCAATTGCTACAGTCTCGTTGGATTCCTATAAGCGATTGAGATAAGTTAGCCACCCTGCTCTTGCCAGGATTTCCCGTGCAGCATCAGAGACTGTTAACACCTGCGGTTCTCTCCGAATCGATCTTCCTCCCATGTTTATGGTTTTGCTGTAAAATCTCATAATTTTGACAATGGAACGGCAGTTGTTCACGTTGTTAAAACACAGAGAGGCTGACAGACGCAAAACTCACTCAAAATCTAATGCCGCAGAGTATACAATGGAAATGCCTTAGGAACAACAAGTCATCCAAAAAATAGAAAATAGTATACCATTGAGCCGTGCTATTCCCAAGTACGCAGTTTCGCAAATAGTGGTCTAACACGTAATCCAAGGAATGATGAGGTTAACCTCCCCCCCCCCAATGTGATAGGCCGTCCTGGCCATCAAATAAAGGAGCGGCGTGCCGTTCTGTTCTAAAGCAAATTCATAAAGGAACAGCGTATGGCAATATGCCATGTTTACAAAAGTAGCAAATTACCAAAATCGAGGCGTAGAGTTGGATCGCTTAATACGTAAGAAACTGTTGTGATATGATGCGAGGCTGGGAGGATAGGACATCTGCCGTCGATACGGAGTCTCATGCGGTCATTGTCAATTGTTCTGTCATGATTGGTGATAATAGATTTACATGCGTTGTATGGTTCGGGAAATAATATATATTCTTCTTATGTGATTGATTACTAAGGTATAAGAAACAGAAGGGTGCTAATAACTACCTATTGGTGTAAATAATGTGACTTCATTACCATTAACAATGCTCTACTGCCAACAGGTGTCCATAACCTCGGCAGAGTTTTTTATTTCACCCATGGAACCATGATCCTTTGTGTATGCTTAGGAAATGTTGTGTGATGTCAAAATGTAGGCCATTATGCTGGCTTGGTGACCAGTTAGCCATAATGCCATTCACGAGGAAGGAGCGAAAGGTGGGTTGGTCAGCTCGTGATGAGATCTCCTATTCCAGGGGTTCTTTATTTGATATACCTTTTGGACCATATCCCTAGTGTGGTGGCCATAGTGGGAATGCCACTTCACTTTCTTCCTAATGATCATGGTAGGCTGGCTCTTTGATGAGACCCCCTATCCTGCATTTGACAACTTATATAAACAAGTCAGTTTGCTCCTTTTTCTTTATAAAGTACTTTCCCATTTATACACAAAGGGTGGTTCACCACTCCTTAACAGTAGGAATGGTGGAAGAAGTCTTAACATCTTAATAGGAATATATAAACCCTTTACTCTTATTCCTGAATAACAATCAAAGAGGATTTAAAAGGAACCAACATGATAAAGATAACCAATCAGAGAAGAGTTAGTGGAACAATGAGAGCAAAAGATAATGGGTAAGTGTGTCCTTCCCTCTGTCCTTTTACCAATTTAGAGCAATTTCTTATAAAAATAATGATTTTATAATTCACCGATTTTAGTATGTTGTGATTTTGTATCCATTGCATAAGTGCATAGCTGTATTCCAAAAGACTTGAAAGAACAGGAACAGTAAGCATCCTTAATTTAAAACAGCAAGGGGAGAAAGCATAAGTAAAAGGAATATGAGGATGTTGTTGCTTCAAAGAGGAAGAGCAAAAGAATACAAGTGGTGTTCCTTTTGGAAAATGGAACAGCAAAGGTCAAAAATGTTGTTCCTTTGGAAAAGAAACAACAGAAAACACAAATGTCGTTCCTTTGGAAAAAGAACAGCAAAAATCGAAAACGTTATTCCTTTGGAAAAGGAACAGCAAAACACACAAATGTCATTCCTTTGGAAAAGGAACAGCAAAAATCGAAAATGTTGTTCCTTTGGAAAAGGAACAGCAAAACACACAAATGTCGTTCCTTTGGAAAAGGAACAGCAAAAATCGAAAATGTTGTTCCTTTCGAAAAGGAACAACAGAACGCAAAAATGTCGTTCCTTTGGAAAAGGAACAGCAAAAAATAAAAAATGGTGTTCCTTTGGAAAAGGAACAACAGAATGCAGAAATGGCATTCCTTTGGAAAAGGAACAGCAAAAAATTGAAAATGTTGTTCCTTTGGAAAAGGAACAACAGAACGCAAAAATGTCGTTCCTTTGGAAAAGGAACAACAAAAATCGAAAATGTTGTTCCTTTGGAAAAGGAACAGCGGAACGCAGAAATGTCGTTCCTTTGGAAAAGGAACAGCAAAAATCGAAAATGTTGTTCCTTTGGAAAAGGAACAAGAAAACACCCAAGTGTCGCTCCTTTGGAAAAGGAACAGCAAAAAATTGAAAATGTTGTTCCTTTGGAAAAGGAACAGCAAAAAGAAAAAGTGTTGTTCCTTTGGAAAAGTTGTTCTTTTGAAAAAGGAACAGCAGAACGAAAATGTTGTCCCTTTGAGAAAAGGAACAAAAAAAATAATAACATTGCTGCTGCTTCGAAAAATAACGGCAAAGCGTTGATTCAAAAATATGTACACAAATGATTCAACAAAACAAAAGAAATTATGTACAAACTGTGAAAAGAGATAAATTACTTAATGAATCATAGGTGAGGAAGACTTCTCTCCCTCCCCCAAAATTTCCATATCAGAGTCTTGGCGTAGCTGCTGGCAGAAGGACTCCCGAGTGAGTGGTTTGCGATAAAGATGAACTCGGTGGCCATTTGCCTTGAAGGCATATCCAGAACCGTCAATAGTGATTAGAGTAAGAGTACCATTGTCATGCACCTTCTGGATTTCGTATGGTCCCAACCAACGAGTCTGAAGTTTCCCGTGAAAGTCCTGAAACCTGGAATCATACAAAAGTGCCCAGTCTCCTTCGTGGAAGACTTTATTTTTAATGAGAGCATCATGCCATT
Organism: Pinus tabuliformis; assembly: GCA_031772625.1. Taxonomy (NCBI): domain Eukaryota; kingdom Viridiplantae; phylum Streptophyta; class Pinopsida; order Pinales; family Pinaceae; genus Pinus; species Pinus tabuliformis. The sequence continues at coordinate 328,205,276 of CM062804.1, read as the reverse complement.
TAGCTCGCTGCTATTGGATAAGTGCAATGTTTTGGAGTGCAGAGAGCCTGATTTCATCGAGTTCATTGATCTGCTGTAATCGATTAATCTGTGAATCAGTTAGATCTAAGCTAACTTCCTGTGCTGTTTGCAATGTTTGGATTTCAAATTCTATGGGAAAAATGGGTTTCTTTCCAAACACTAATTGATAAGGTGAGTAACCAGTGGTACTTCTCCATGTTGTTCTGTAAGCCCATAGTGCTTCTGGTAGTCTGGCAGCCCAATCACGTCTATGTGACGCAATTGTTTTTGTTAGGATTGCTTCTATTATTTTATTGCTGCTTTCTACCTGACCATTTTCCTGTGGGTGGTATGGAGTAGTGATTTTATGCTGGACATGATAGTTTTTTAGTGTTGCAGCTATTTTGTTCCTAGCAAACTGTGGTCCACCGTCTGTAATTATATCTCTTGGAAGGCCATAACGCACAAATATATGGAACAAGAACTGTATGACAGAATCTTCTGTAGCTCTCGGCAATGCCTCTGCTTCAACCCATTTGGTGAGATATTCTGTTGCCACCAAAATATATGTTTTCTGGTTTGAGGATTGGTTAATTGGTCCAACAAATTCAAGGGCACATCATTCAAATGGTTCAATGATTAGCTGTGGGTTCAAGGGCATCTCATCGGACTAACCAGGGCATCCTGCTCTCTGGCAACTGTCACAAGCTTGGACGAATTTCTTTGCATATTTGAAAATTGTAGGCCAATAATACCCTGTTTGCAGCACCTTATGTCCAGTTCTGTGATCGGCCAAATGTCCGCCACATGGTCCGCCATGGCAGGCTTTTAAAATGTCGAAGATTTCATCCTCTTGAATGCATCTTCTGATATGCATATCTGCCCCTGTGTGGAACAGGTAGCCTCCAACCCAAGAGAATCGAGCACTCCACTGAACAATCTGTTTCTGCTCATTAGGGGTTAGATGTTTCGGTAGTTTACCTACTGCTAGGTAATTGGCAACATCAGCATACCAAGGTGTTTGAACAGCCACAGCAAACAGATGCTCGTCCGGAAATTGATCTTCAACTACTGCTGCATCGATTGGCTTTGGCATTCTTGAGAGAAAATTGGCTACAGGATTTTCTTTTCCAGGTCGATCCTTGATTGTAATATCAAATTCCTGCAATAAAATCAGCCATCTAGTTATTCTGCCATTTGTGATAGGCTTGTTTGCTAAATATTTGATGGCAGAATGATCTGTATACAAGATAACAGGATATCTAGTAATGTAATGTCTAAACTTATTGACAGCATGTATTACAGCTAGAAATTCTTTTTCAGTAACAGTATAATTTAATTCAGCAGGGGATAAATTTTTGTTGATATAATAAATTGCATATGGTTTTTTATCCTATTCCTGCCCAAGGACTACTCCAATGGCTATATCTGAGGCATCAGATGATATCTAAAATGGAAAATCCCAATTTGGTCCTCGAAGGACTCGGGCTGTGGACACAAGCTTCTTCAGATCCTAGAAAGCACGTTCACATTTTTTTGTCCAAAGAAAATCAACGTTACCAATTAGTGCATACAGAGGTGCAGCAATATGTAAAAAATGTTCTATAAACCTCCTATAATAACCAGAAAATCAAAGAAAACTGCGTACCTTCGTTTGAGTGGTAGGAGTGGGAATAAGCAAAATTATTTGGATTTTGGCTGGGTCGACCTAAATTCCAGTTGCTGAAATATAGTGTCCTAGAATAAGTCCTTCAGTAATCATCATATAGCATTTTTCATGGCTTAAACAAAGCCTGGTAGCAACGCAGAATTGTAGGACTTTTTCCAGTGTATCCAATGCTGGATCGAAATCGTCTCCATATGGTGTAAATTCATCCATGTATACTTCAAGTCCTTCATTTATTAAGTATGCAAAAATGCTGAGGATAGCCCTTTGGAATGTGGCAGGAGCATTGCATAAGCCAAAAGGTAGAACTCTGTAGGCAAATGTTCCCCAAGGACAAGTAAAGGTGGTTTTGTCTTGGTCTTCAGGGGCAATCTGAATCTGATTGTATCCACTGAAGCCATCCAGGAAAGAAAAGAATTTCTTTCCTGCCAAAATGTCTAATACTTGGTCGATGAATGGGAGAGGGAAGTGGTCTTTTTGTGTTGCTTTATTTAGTTCTCTGTAGTCCACACAAATTCTCCATTTCCCATTCTTTTTTGGTACCACCACAAGTGGAGAGACCCATTTACTATCGGAGATAGGATAGATGAAATTGACATCTAAAAGTTTTTGAAGTTCAGCTTTTACCACATCTTTTAGATGAGGATTAAGTCTCCTCTGAGGCTAGCGAACAGGTCTCGCATATTTTTCTATGTAAATGTGGTGTGTACATAATTGGGGGTCAATTCCTTTCATATCAGGGTAGTCCCATGCAAATGCTTCTTTATATTTCCTCAACAAATGGATGAGCTTTGTTTCTTGTTCGGAGGTGAGGTTGGCATTAATGTTTAAGGTTTTTCCCAGTTCGATTTCCACAATTTTACTATTTGCAACAGAGGTAATAGGTATTGTTTGATCATGTGTATCTTTAAGAGGATCTTCTTCTAATTCGTTATCGAATGTTGCCTCTATGATGTGACACTATGTGCGGGATCTGAAATCAGTTTGACTAATAAATTTATTAATGGCATTGTCCTCTGTCTGGTCTTTAAAATCAAGTGCCTCTTGTATAGTTAATGGAGATCTAATGTTATCAGTAAGGTATGATACAGGGTGCTTATAAGTTTTGATCATTGTGACACTTGGCTATGGTGGAGGATATAAGGCTAAGTTCTTGATATTCGCTCCCCTCGTTATGGTCATATTGCCTTGTCGGCAGCCAATATAGGCATCGGCAGTTGCAAGCCAAGGTCTACCTAAAATCAATGGGTGTCCATCAAGTAAGATTTTGGGATTTATTATCAGAAAATCGGTCGGATATACCCAGGAGTCAACAGATACCATGACGTCATGTAGTGTGCCCTCTAGCCTAACCACAGATCGGTCAGCCAGTTCTAGCAAGGTAGAGGTGGGTTCTACAGATGTAATGCCTAGCTTTTAGCAAGTCATAGTTGTTAAGATGTTGATTGCAGCTCCTAGGTCCACTAAGGCATTAAGGAAGGTTTGACCATAAATTTGTACGGTGACTATTGGATTTCCTGGGTCTTTGTATTTAATGGGTGTTTCTTTTCCTGATAATAAGTCAGATAGAGTTCCAACTACTTGGACTCTTGGATTATTTGCCATATTCCTCCTTGGCTTCTTTACACACAATTCTTTGATAGTCTTTGCATATATCGGGATGTCTTGAATGGCTTGGAGGAATGGAATTTTTATGTACAAATTTTGTAATTCTCCCAGAATGTCAAAATCAGAATATTGTGTAGGTTGAGGTATGATTAATCGTTCTCGGAACGGGGGAGAGGATGTGGTTGCTTGGTTATAATTTTGTTGTTTGTTCACATCCTCTTCTTGTGACAAGTGTTCTCTGGGTAACTGATTTTCAGCATGGGTTGTCTTATCTCCCTCAGTTTCAATAATACACCCAGATCTTAGCTGAAGATCATTACACTCCCTTAGATCAGCTCCTATTTCTGATGTTTCTACTATTTGGATAGATTGGACCGGTCTGTTATTTGGATTGGGGTTGGGTTGGGCTAGGAGTTGCGGTCTCAAATTAGACTGGGGATTTTGTTGTAAGGTTGGTAGTGTAGGTTGAGGGAGCGGAATGGTTCCTACTGGCTGATGCATCGGTCTTTGCCAGTTTGTCTGCTAGCCTGGACTTTGTGAAGTAGGGGAGTCCATTGTGGTGGGTATGCATTATTTTGCCAATATGGTGGGGCATAGGGAAAATTCGGCCAACTAGATTAGCTTTCCTGATTCGGCCACGGGGTTGATGAAGGAAACGACTGTGGTGACCAGTTTGGAAACGGGGGTTGGGATTGACTTTGCCACATATTATATTGTTGAGCATTATACTGCAGAGACCAAAAAGAAGAGGTTGGGTCCGAAAACATACCAGACTATCGCGGCTACCACTGACGGCGCTGGTTGAGCAAATACACTGATTCTGGCTCTTTTTCTGCTTCCTTATATACTGCTTTTAATCCGGGAAGTGAGGGATAGCTTTCCGTAAGGTGATCTTTTGTGCAGATGGCGCATGTTTGGGCTACATCTAGTGGACATTACTTATGGTTATGTTTCTTCCTGCATCGGGGACAGAAGATCGCCAAATTATGTTCTGCCTCCATTTGTTTCTGTTTGGCCTACATAATATCAAGTTGTGTAGTTAGTGTCCCTAGTATATCAGTTTTAAAATTTTCCAATAAATTTCCAATTTCTGCACGCGTTACTCCTTCTGTTGAAATCTTATTATCTCTTACAAACCGATCATGTTCTGCCGGTTTTAATCTTGTGCTGCCTCTCAAGCTCCTGATACATAAATCAATAATGTCAGCAAAATTTTCCTGATAAATATCTCCTTTTCCCATAATGTTTAATGTTTCAATCCATTGTTCCTTCATGCCCCTAATTAATGCTGTTTTTAACACATTATCAGGTAAAGGTAGTGATGCATAAGGAGATCTTTGAAGATTATACTAAAAACGTTCCACATACTCCTCTAATGTTTCATTTGGTCTAGCTACCATCTGGAATATTTCGTCCTTCAGTTCTCTAGACTTGCAATAGTCCTGATATTTTTTTAGAAAAGATTCTTTCATTTGATCCCAGTTATTTATAACCCAACCACCTAATCCCATAAACCATCTTAAGGCAGCCCCTTTTAATGTAGAGGGAAATAATTTCAGTTTCTGTGGGTCGGTGGTGTAATCATATCCCCTACACAGCACATCGAACTCAAATAGAAATGCATCCAGATCTTCTGATGTAAGACCATGGAATGTAGGGAAATGTTGAAGAGGGATTGATTTCATAGGCGCATTTGCTGCAGTATCCACTATGGGGTATTGTAATGTAGAGGTTTGGGTGTTTGGCTAGTTTTGAGCCATTTGGTCGAATATATGCCAATAACCTTCTGGGATATCTAGGAGGGTATTCCTAGGTTGAGAGGGAATGGCTTTAACAGGAATGGTTGTAATATTACTTCCTCTATCTGGGATAATGAGAGTGCCTAATGTCTGAGATTGAGTTTCTTCAACAATGATTTTTGTAGCACTTCCCTTGTCTGGGCTGTTCAATGGCTGAGTTGTCCCAAGAGGAGACCTTGGTTCCTCAGTTTCCCCTGTCTCTCCTCCTCCTTCACAAAGATTGCTGAAATCCCTTCTTGCAATAGTTCTGGAGTAGAATTTTCAATTTCTTGAAAGCCCTGCTCTTCAGTTTGACTATGCACCTCAGCAAAGGCTACATATGGTGATCCTGTGGCCTGAAGGGAACTAGTAGGTTGTCTAGAAATAACTTCTATGGGTCCTACTGAAGGCTAAGATTCTGCCTTCTTGAAGATTTCATCTATGAAGGTTGATCGGCCAAGGGTCACTGGCCCCTTAGCTTTTCCTGGCTTGGGTAGAGGTTTGGAATTCCTTTCTGGCTTTTTCTACTTAGTCATGCACACAAATCAACTGCTAGATTCTACCCAAACAAAATAACAGCAAATCTGTAGGAAAGCGGGCAGAGGAGCAGGGCTGTTACATGCTCCACACGTAGGTTCTTACCTTTCGTTTTTAAAACCCAATTCTTCCCTAGAAGGTTCTTACACTACACTGAAAAAGAACAAATGGCTACACTCTTTCCCCAGCAACAGCGCCAAAATGTCGAGCTATAAAAAGGGTCTCTTCCACCTCTAATTACCTCACATTAGTTTGTCAATCCAAGAAATTTTTTTTATTTCAAAGAGTGTCTCAGTCTGAAGCTATCATTTGCCAGAGTAATGCTAGTAGTACAGTGCTCAAAAATACAAGAGTAAATGGATACTTGTTTACAGCAAACTACTTCAAAAGATTAAACCACACATTCAGAAAACTAAGCAATTTACCAGTCAAGGGTTCAGTAGCAGTAACTCATCCCTTTGTAAACTGATGGAACTAAAGGAAATCAAAGAACAGATAGTGGATTTGGGAGCTGGACAGTAAATGTCAATGCTCACTACAGCCTTAGATCGTTCTTCACACCAAAATAACAAATGACAAGAAATGGAGCGGCAGATAAGAAATAGAACAGCAAATAAGAAATAGAACAACAAACCTGAAATGGAACAACAAACAAGAAACTGTAACATCAATTAAGTCTAACAAGCAGGAACACCTTAGTCTACAAGATCAAATGCATTAGTCGTGACCTACAGAATCAAATGGAAATCCTTCACTTTTAAGGACGAATTGAACAACACACAAAAATGGAACAGCACTGATTAATGTTGGACTATAGAATAGCGCTTGAAAACCATATATGCACACGGCACACCTTAATAGTAACCTGATCTTGGTAAACTAGTTATCAATCTCAATTATAAAGATTACGACTGTATTTCAGAATGGAACAACAATGTCTATAGATTCAACAATTGCAAAGAACATAATCCCTATGATGAGTTCAGTAGTACCAATGAAATAAGTGTACAACACAGATACTCTGTAATTAAAGAGCAACAGTATTATGTAAAGACCGACAGTATTATATAAACACTTAAAAGAACAGTGATACGTTGCAGAGTTAATACAATAGTTCTGTCTTTAGAAATCTCAGTAAATTAAACATAATAGAGCATGTGATGTAAACTAACAAAACACATCAGATTACCAAATAACGTTGATAAGCAAACCATGCATAAACCAAACGTAATAGTACAGGAGCAAGTGTCCTCCAGGGCCGGGCCCTTAGCCTCCAGGGGTACACCGCTTGAAGTTATTCCAAACTCAGAGATGAAATAGCAACCAAGTTTGTATTAATGCATAAGGCGGAATTACAATAGATCAGTTCTCAACGAGACTCGATGATCAAAGTTTCAATCTTAAGAGAAATTACATAAAACATAACAGACTCAACAGACCCTTCGAGCTAACAGTGCTGCCCCTTTTATAATGGTGAAGGCGGAGATGTCTAGGTGCAAAAATAGTTAAAGCAGTGATCCCTCAGGATCAAAGGATCCTGAGGGATTCGCCGAACTATTAGTCCTCAGTTATCTCTTTTCTTTCTTGTGCCAAGCCGATATCTCCACTTCCTTTCCAGGGCTGATTCGCTTTGATTTGTTTTTCCTTGTTTGCATACGATTCCCCGTCAAAGGGACAGCGGTTAACCCGTCCTTGTCTTTTCCTTTGGAACGATAGTTTTTCGTTTTTCCTTCTTCCTGCATAAGAAAATGACAATTGTCAGTGTTTTCGTTTTGCACATTAATCTCACAGGTTTTATTACAATTCCTTATCATTTTCCTAGTTCATGATGCAAAATTTTTGTAATTTCTAATGAAAAGATGCTGAAATAATTACCAAAAACATACCTTCTTTAGTACTCCACACCACCCGTCGTTCACGAAGACAAGGTTCAATTGTGAAGTGCGGAATGCAGCTCGTGTGAGGGGGTGCCCACCCACCTTGGGCAAGGAAATCTTGGTTGTCTCACGGAGGTGTGACAAGGTTGTAAAGTTGGCTAAGTATGAAACTTGGAGTTTCCAAGTATACTTGTAAAGCTTTGTAATATTGAAATACTGTATAATATATTATTCGGGCAGACTCATTGTTTAGGGAGTTGCCCCTCCCTTTATACTATGCAATTGTGTTCTCGTTTATAATTGTTGTTGATAATGAATGTGTATGGGTGTTAATTGGTATAAAGGAAACATTAATAATACTTGGTTGTGAAACACAAAATAAGTAGGACATATGGTTAGGCGTAATCCATGAACATAAGTATTGGTGAAAAGAAAGTGTTCGATGGTTCCGCACCTCGCCAAGAGCGATTGAAAGACTACCACCGGCCTGGGGGCATGACAGTTGGTATCAGAGCTCGGTTGGAGGTGGTGATTGAAGTTGATTTAGGGTTGAAGAAGCTTGACATTTGGTGACAGTGGAAGCAGGTACTTGCTGGTGAAGGAAGCTGGTTTCACATACAAGTGGAACAAGAGCTGGTTTAGGTTGCAGGAATCTTGGTGAATTCGTTGGATGGTGGAAACTAGATCACAAATAAGAAGGAAGTTGTTAGCAATGGAAGCTAAATCTCAGGTTGGTTCTAGTCACGGTGTGAAGGATGCTACTATGGCATTCATTGAAAAAGTGTTGGATAAGATGGAGGACTTAGAGGCTTTCTGGACTAAGAAGATGGACTTGGTCGAGAGAGATCAAGAGGACAGTTCGAAGATGAGGGAAGAACTCGAGGAACTCCAAACTCAACACGAGTACACTGATCTTATGTGTACACAACTTGAAGTAAGGGTCAAGGAGATTGAAGAGGCAAGAGACTGAGGCTTGGTAGAGATCATGGTCTTGCAGAAATCACTTGACGAAGCCAGAGATGAGATCGCGGTGCTGAAGAAGACCGTGAGGCATAACTCAGGTGGAGGAGTGCCTCATGTGAAAGTCAAAGAACCAGAATCTTATGATGGTACAAGGAGTGGAAAGACTCTTGGCAACTTTCTATGGGACATGGAGCAATACTTGAAACGCTTGGGTCTATCTAATGATGAGATGAAGGTGAAGGTAGTTGCTCAGTTCTTGACAAAGGATGCTAAGATGTGGTGGCGAAGGAGAATGGATCAGATTGCCAATGGCAATGCTGGTGACATTACTTCGTGGGACGAGATGAAGAAGGCTTTGCAGAACCATTTCAGTCCTCAAGATGAAACGTGGGAAGCAAGGATGAAGATTAAATTCATAAAGTAGACAGGGAACCTTCAGACATATCAGCGGGAGTTTGCAAGTGCAGTTATGGAACTTCCTAACATGGCAGAGAGGGACAAGGTATTCAACTTCATTATTAGATTGAAGCCTTGGGCACGCAATGAAGTGAAGAGGCAGAAGATTAAAACACTTGAGGAAGCTTTTGCTGCTGAGGACAAGTTGGTGGAGCATTATGATGAGACTTCTGATGATAGGAAGAAGAAGTCTGATAAACCGAAAGAAAAGAAGAAGGATGATTCTTCGAAATCATATGATAAGTTGAAGACGAAGAAAGCCTTGAAGTGTTGGATATGTGCTGAACCACATATGGTGAATAATTGTCCTTCCAGACTGAAAGTGGCTGCATTTGCACAATCTAATACGAAGAATGAAGAAGCTTCTGTGGGGATGATGCAGATTCTTAGAGTTGTTGTTGCTACATAGGTGGTCTCTCGAAGAGATCCTAAGAGGAACAAGCTGGAGTATGTTTGGATGAAGATTGGGAGTGTTGATAGACTCACTATGGTGGATACTGGGGCTACTCACAACTTCATGAGTGAAGATACTGCGAGAAGAATTGGGCTGAAATTTGTACCAATGAAGGCACAGATGAAGACAGTGAATTCTCCTCCTGATTGTGTTCTTGGTGTAGCTGAAAAGGTGGACACAACACTAGGTGAGTGGACAGGGAAGGTCGACTTCACTATAGTGCGGATTGATGAATATGAAGCTATGTTGGGGATGGAATTCTTGAAACAATTCGATGCTATGATTGTTCCACATTTGAAGAGGCTGTACATTTACGATGGAAGGGAAGATGTACCCATTGGTGTTCCAACCATTGGAGTGACAAAGCCTGATTGTAAGTTGGCAGTGATGCAAATGGAGGATGAGAAGTGCATGGAAGACATGAGTAAGCGGTTGTCTACGGTTGAGACAAAGCCTACCGAGCAGTCATTGGTCATCAGGACACTTTCTGATAGTATCTTGGATTTGTCAAGAAGACTAGAAGTGGTCGAGGATGATGATGATGATGAAACATATGTGAGACTGAATGTCCGGGAGGAGGATTGGGTCACTTATCTACAGAGAATGGAGATAGAGAATCCTAATAGATGGATTGAGTTGATTAGTGAGGGTGAGCCTTCAAGCTCTACTCCCTCCACATCTTCTTAAACGAGAAAGAAGATGGGGCTCATTGTTAGCTGCTCATGGCAGTGCGTCCTTAAAACAGGTTAAGCAGGTATGACAGATGGTGCAGGGATGGCTTGGCATAAAGCATCATGACATGTTACATATGGGATGGAGTTTCCATGGACCTGAGCATGGGAGAGATTCTTGGTGAGTCCAGGATGTGGCAGAATTCGAGATGGACTGGTGAAGGCATAAGGATGGACATTCTTATGATTTGAGCGTGACAGTTGGACTGATCACCCGACTAGTTCAAGTCATGGGGGCTAGCAGTGTACCAGAGAGATGTTGACATCAGGCAGGCAGGAAGGATGATAGTTGACGGGATGGGACAACACATGATGGAGATGATAGTTCTACATATGTTGCAGGGATGTTTGCAGTATGTGGAGGAGTTGACATCATGGACCAAGGATGAGACAAATGTTGATGTTGATCATGGTGGATGGCTACCAAGATGGTATGTTGTCGAGGATGACAATGATTTCAGGTGGAGGAGGATGTAAGGACCTGCAGTCCTTGGCACGACCTCCCGGTTGGTGCGACGAGTTGGTTCATCCCTCAGGCACGCGGTTTGACGAAGTGCAAAGATCAGACTTACAATGTGGTGAAGTCATATGATAATGAATGCATAAAGGAGGAGAGCGAGGTGTTTTATATGCATGGGGAGCATGAATGCTCAACCCACAGCTAACCAACAAATGTGGCAAGGCGACTACACTTGTGGGTGTTTGGATGAAGGCCGACTCATGTTTTGTAGATGTTTGCAATGGAGATGAGGGCATGGGAAGTTCGGCTGGGTAGCCAAGACCTCACCCTGCCACTCGTATAAACTAGCATGCGTTGGAGCTCATTTGGACAAGCAACAACTTTGCTCATCATGTAGAGAAGTGCACGGATCTAGTAGGTGAACACAGCAAGAAGGAAAGGCGCAAATTTTGGTGATGCACCCACTCTTGGGCAAGGCCGCACGAAGGTAGCATATATCTCGGTTTTTGGTGAGACTTGGCATGGGTATCGTGGTAGCTCGGGTGAGCGCCCGCCCATTGTGCAAGTGTAAATGATGGAGACTTGGTGAGTCGCCTGTCGGTGCGAAGTTGGAGAACGGTGGAACGTGGTGAAGCCGAGTGCACGGTGAAACATTGGTGAATCCGATTGTGCGAAGGGGGTGTCTTGGTGACTTGGTGGAGTCACCCGCCCACCGTGCATGAAGACAAGGTTTGGTTGTGAAGTGCGGAAGGCAGCTTGTGTGAGGACGTGCCCGCTCACCTTAGGCAAGGAAATCTTGGTTGTCGCACGGAGGTGTGACAAGGTTGTAAAGTTGGCTAAGTATGAAACTTGGAGTTTCCAAGTATAATTGTAAATCTTTGTAATATTGAAAGACTATATAATATATTATTCGGGCAGACTCATTGTTCAGGGAGTTGCCCCTCCCTTTATACTATGCAATTGTGTTCTCGTTTATAATTGTTGTTGATAATGAATGTGTATGGGTGTTCATTGGTATAAAGGAAACATTAATAATACTTGGTTGTGAAACACAAACTAAGTAGGAAATATGGTTAGGCGTACTCCACGAACATAAGTATTAGTGAAAAGAAAGTGTTTGGTGGTGCTGCACCTCGCCAAGAGCAGTTGAAAGACTACCACCGGCCTGGTGGTGTGACAATTTGGGAGGTCTTCTTGCTATCCAAATTGAGCTCATGATAGCTCATTGGAAAGCCCGTCCTATATATTTTCCAAATATGCCTTTAGTTTCCCATTTGGAGTTGATGGGACCCCTCAAGCACTTATTCTCCCAAGACTACTTCTATGCGCAACGCCATGGTCAAAAAGAGGGCAGAAAGGTCATTTTTTACATGTTTTTGACCTTTTGGCTAACCAATTTTGCTCTAAAAGCTTAGAAAATGCATAGGGTGCATGTACTCATCATTTTCAATCCAATAATGCTGACCATTTCCTCATTAGATGCCCCTAGGAAAAGTGCAATGCAGAGCCAATTTTCATGAGTCAAAAATTGCTAAGTTCTTCAAAAATGAAAAAATTCTCAAAACTTACTCAAAATTTGTGGAGAAAACCACCATCAAGTGTTTGGGTTAGCCAAGGAAGCTTTAGTGAGCAACCTAACCCTATCACCCTCATTTTTGCCTTTGAGTGCTTGTTTTAGCCTTGTCTTCATTTGCTTGACTCTTATGTTACAAATCTTGTTCTCGGTTTTGTAATGGTGATCCATGTGCCTAATAATTTGATTGTCCCTATTGGCCCTTTGTAGCAGCTTCTCCAAATACAAATTGACCCTTTCAAGCCATGTTTCTCTATCCTCTAAGGTAAGGTGACAAAGGAAAATCAATAATGCAAGAGGAAGAAATCCCAACCACCTTGAGAAGTTCCAGCTCCCTCAGGACTTTTTTGTCACTTAGCTACTTGTTCTCTTGCTCAAGGTATGAGATGACATATTCAGCTCTCGCCAAGTTGTCCATCAATGCTTGGATTTGTGCATATTTTTCCCTTATGGTTATATTTTCATTTTTTGCCTCATCTTGAGCCTCCAAGTCGACTATCTCAATGCCATGATGAATGTGTGGTTGTCCTGGTCCATCAAGTTCCATCAAATCAAATTCCCTTTCCTCTTCATCATTGAGGCTTTCCTCTAGCATTTTTTCTTTCCCTTTATGCACCTGCTGCATCTTTTGTACCTATTGTGTTGATGAAGAAGGCAAAGCCCCTTGCACAATTTGTGAAGCAAGCATTTGCCTATGAGTCGATGAAGAAGGCAAAGCCCCTTCAACATCAGGTGAAGTAAACACTTGCCTATCCACTATAAACAACTTTCTAGCCCCTCTCTGATATGTTTTGTAGGTTTTTGTTTTCTCCACAACTTTAGTCTCTTTAGCCTTCTTACTTTTCTTTACTTCGGCATTATTGGAAGGCCTTTCTACTTCTTGAGGCACTGGTTGAGGAATTTGAGGACCATTGAAGATGTCAGTGGCAATAAATGTATCCCAGCAGATATTGAGGAGGTTGAGATGATTTAGCACAATCACCTTAATCAAGGAATAGTGATAAATACTATTCATCTACTGGGGGTATGGCCTTTTCTATACAATGTAGGCCATATTCTCAATGTTCCTGAATAAGAAGTACGGGATGTTCATCATTTTCACTCTTGTGAAGTGAATAAGAAGCCTAATATGATAAGTGTACAATCTAGAAAATCAGCCCTCACATGTAAAATACTTCATAACGATCCTCATCATAGGGGTGTACTTGTCGTGAAGGAACCTGAAAGGAAAGGTCCTCCTCTTTTCATTCCTATACCTAGATTTGATGTATGTCTTATAGTAGTGTTCATCCAAATCTTATGCTTTATACCACTTTTCCCGCACATTAGGAATCCTTGTAGCATCAGCAATGATGGAAGAGGAAACTATAAATGTCACCCCGAAAAGAATTACCTTGTTATCACGAAGATTGGCTACAAAAACCCTGGTTAGCTCAGGATGATGCTGAACTCTTTGTACCTACTCACAAAACTCATAACACCTCAAATGCCTGAAACAAGAGATAGTCATAGGGGAAGCCTATAACTCTCTAATGTTTGATGGTTCTTCTCTGATAATTCTTCCTCCCTTATGTGCTTTTCTCTGGTGCTAAGGTTCATCTCCCATGCTTTCACTGCCACTATTTTCCTCCTCCGCATAATCTTTATCCTCTTTATCCATGCTTTTGTGTTTGGAGCTTTAGAAACACTAGAGAAGGTAATGAGGAAGTCAGTTATGGTGAATAGGGATAGGGGGAGGGGAGAGGAGTTTGTGTGATGTAGGATGAGATATGTATGATGTGAGAGTGAGAAGGGGGGTATTGTTTAGTAGGGACTATTTTGTAAGTAGGGGTTTAGGGATTTTGTTTCAGGGATTAGGGTATAGGTGATAGGTGTATTTTACAGTAGGAAGTAGGGAATAGGGATGATATTTAGGGATATGACAACAGGATGTGGGAATGAGGGATATTACAACAAGATGTGGGAATGAGGGAAAATGGTAAGCAGGGAGGGTTTTTAGACAACATAGGGTTTGAAAATTTAAATAGCCAACGAACTAAAAAATCGTGAAATGAGTGTTGGGAGGATGGTTTAAGGAGTGTACTTACTTTCTTAGAGGCTCTAGGTAGCAAAAGAGCGATTTAGATGGTTGTTAGGGTAGCCTTGGTGTTTCCTAGCCCTATGCACAACACCTTGTATAGGTGCGCAACGCCCTGTTGTATGCACAACACCATGCAAAAATACACTGGCACACAGGTTCTATGTGCAGTGCTTTGGTTGTATGCGCAGCACTCCCTGCTCTATGTGCAGCGCATCCACAATTTTGCCCTATGCACAATGCTCTTTGCTCAATGTGTAGCACCCACGGTTTGCTCAACCACCAATTCACTTCAACTCCCTTCTCTCTCTTTGTCAAATGAGTATGATGAAGTTTGAAAAATGACTTTGAAATCTTATATAGAGGGTGATTTTGATTTTTCCTTAGAAAAAACCTACTTTATAATGTTTTTTGGAACTTCTACTTTGTCTTCAAATCTTTGTTTAATGCTTTTCTCTCTTTGTCTCTTTTCAGGTGGATGATGCTTTGATTGAATTGGTTTCTTCAATGGCTCATTTATTACAGCAAGGAGAAATGATTAGTTAGCTTATGGGAACACTTATTACATGAAATGACTTGAATTACATAAAAAAAATATGAATCAACTAAAATACTCTGTTTTCATCTCAAAAACATGTTTTTGAGATGAAAATTACATCAGTGAAATAAGATATTTGTACAATAACCATGACTTACTACCAATCACTCTTTGTTTATTGGTCTTCCTCATACCTTTTTTGCCCTTTATTCACGCTGAAACTATGCTTTTGACCTTGGAAATGAACCCTAAGACCTAATGGAAACATGATTGCCTTAACTCTAAAAATAACATAACTGAAACCATAACTGAATGCAACATGGAGATGGGTCAGCAAATGTACCTCATGAGGGAAAATTGATTTTCTGAGAAGAAGACAACCATCAGTGGACCATTTTGGCATGACCTAGTGGAATGATAAAAAATTCAGTATGAGACACCTAAAATGAAAATGCAAAGAGTAGATTTGATCCCTGATGGAAGTATGCATATACTGACACTAACATTGGCCTTATTGGGGATGGAAGCTCCTTGGAGGTGTCAAGAACACCGTAGACCAAGTGCCTAGCTGATTGGGCTAATATGCTCAAACAAATGAAAGACTGAAAACTTTTTGAAATTTTTGAAAAATGACTCGATACAAACTGAAAACTGACTCAAAACCAACTCTAGATTGACTCAAAAACCAACTAAAAACATCACAAATCATTTAAGCTTTATAGCCTTCACTTCAGGCCCCAAGCTCAAATGACATTGTACTTCAAATCTTGCAAGGAAAGCAAACTGGTATATACAATGACAGTGAAACAACTTCAGCAAGCTGCATTAGAAATAATAGTGTTTTAGGAGCCTACCATTCACTGGTCCTCTTGAGCATTCTTGAACATCCATTTCCTTCAATAAAAATGCAGTATGTCCTCAATAGGTTGAGATTTTATAAGGTCCTTTCCATAGATTGTCAAACTTACCATGTTTCCCTAGTTCTTCCCTTGTTTGTTGAAGGTGAATCATTTGATTGATGTTGCGCTTAATATCATCTTCTTCACTACTAGCTTCTTGCAATAATCTCACGACTGGGACTATAAGTGATGTAGGAAACATTGTATCAGTACCATAAACCAATTCAAAAGGCGACATACCTATTGATTTCTTACTGCTCACTCTGTCGGCCCACAAAGCATTGACAAGCTTTCGATGCCAATTCTTTTTGTTTGCCTCCAACATCTTCTTAATAATGTTTACCAAGGATTATTTGAAGACTCAGCTATTCCATTGCCTTGCGGATAGTATGATGTGGAATGACCTAATGTGATGTTGTATTTGTTGCAAAACTCAACCATTTTCTTCGACTTAAACTCTGCTGCATTATCTATAATAATCTTGAGGGGGCAACCAAAACGAGACAAGATATTGGACTCTAAAAACTGAATAATTATTGTGTTTGTAGCTTGCCTTGTCAGAATGGCTTTGATCCATTTGGTGAAATAATGGGTAGCTGTCAAAATCCACCTTTGTTGTGCTGATGATGTAGGATGAATTTATCCTATGAAATCAAGCCCCCACTGATGGAAAGGCACATTGACTACAACTAGATTCAAAGGAAGAGGAAGCAGCTCCCTTTTTCCCTGAAAAACTTGACATTTGTGGTAGCTCATGACTTTTTTATATAAATCTGAAAACAAAGATGACCAATAATACCCTGCTCTCAAGATTTTCTTAGTTGTTGTTTTCCAAAACAAGTGACCACCACAATATCCTCTATGAAAATCATTCATTACCTATTGAGCTTCATTTTCAACCAAACAATTAAGAAGAACCCCTCCTAGATCTTTCCAATAGAGAGCACTATCTAAAATGCAGAGTTTTGCAGACTTCAGTTTTAGTGATCTACCTTTACTTTTCGACATTCCAGGAGGAGGAGAAAGATGCTGAAGAACATATACTATATCGGAATACCAAGATGAGTTGAGAAACATCTTTGATACCTGAATGATTGTGCCACCATCTTTGTCCTCTGACATTGCTTCAATAAGATTTATGTCTAGAGCATGAAGATTCGACTCAGCCATGAGTTTTTCCAAGCCTTGACCTTTGATTAGTTTCGTGGACTTAATATCAAGATCATACTCTAACATTGTTGCTATCCACTTACCTCTTCTTCCTTCCGAATCAGTTTGCATGAGGACATCTTTGACAGCCACGTTGGGAACATATGCTATGGTATGTGAATGCAAAATGTAAACTCAAAAATCCTTCAATGCCTTTATAAGAGCCAAAGCTTGTTTCTCAATGATGTTATAGCGAAGAGCAGCATCTCTGATAGTCTGACTGAAAAATGCAATGTGTTTCTCCACCTGATCCTTCTTTTGCATCAACACCACAGCTAAAGTGTGCTTAGATGCAAATGAAAATATAATAAAATCATGAGTATAATTGGGACTAATCAAAATAGGGGCTGTGGTCAAAGCAAGCTTTACCAAGTTGAAAGATTTCATGGCATCCTCGGTCCATTTCACAGTGTTGTCCTTCTTCAACATATTAGTTAACTCACGCAAATGCTCAGCCAAATTTGGTATAAATCTACGTAAGAAGTTCATCTTACCGTTGAAGGCTTGGATCTCCTTTTTGTTGCATGGAAAGTCTATTTGTTGAATTTCCTCCACCCTAGAAGGATCAATGCGAATACCATATTTCGAAATTATATGCTCGAGGAGCTTATCTTCCTCCATGGCAAAAAGACTCCTCTTTGGATTTAAAGAAATCCCAAACTCACTGCATTTCTGAAAAACAATCCTTAGGTGGTGTAAATGCTCATCATCAGAACCGGAAAATACTGTCAAGTCATCTAAGTAAGCCACTAAGAAAACATCCTTCTCATTAGCAAAAGCGCTATCCATGGCTTGCTGAAAAGTAGCCCCGACATTCTTCAGCCCAAATGGCATCTTGGCATACTGAAAAGTCCCCCATGGTGTTGTGAAGGCAGTTTTGTCTTGGTCTTTTTCGTGCACTGAAATCTAATTGTAACCTGAGTAGCCATCTAGTAGTGACATTCGTGATCCTCCAACTACTCTTTGCAGAATATGGTCCATCTTAGGAAGAGGATAATTATCTTCCAGGGATACTTTATTTAGGTTCCAGAAATCAATGCACAACCCTATCTCTCTAGTCTTTTTTCATATTAGGACCAAATTTGAAACCCAATCAGAGAATCTAATTGCAACAATGATACTAGCTTTAAACAATCTATTTATCTCTTTCTCAATGGATGGCAAAAGCTTTGGGTTGATCCTCCTCGACTTTTGTCTAAAGGGTTTTTGATCCGACTTGATAGGAATGGTGTGCTAAATGATGTTCTTGTCATAGACTTTCAAATCTGAGTAATCCCACACAAAAACATCAGAAAATTTAGAAAGAAACTTAACATACTTAGCCTTTGACTCAGGAGATAATGGTTTTGATAACTTAACAAGCTTGGGCTGGTCCATTGTCCCAATGTTTACATCTTCAACTCCTTTGTCAGTAGGAACCAAGGTTGGTTTTCTCACCACATCATCTTGATCAAACAACTCCTCTAAAGGTATAAGACCTCTAGGAATAACATTATCCTTTAGCTGTAAAACATCCATCTATTTTACCTCAATGTCTTGTTCATCAGAATCACAAACATCATCAATGAAAGCATCCTTAAACTTCCCTTCATTTTGCAAAAAGGAATTAATTTCATTGTCACCCCATAAAACTTGCCAATATCTCAAATTATTGGGAGTAGTAGGCCTATGTTTGACATGAATTTCAAATTTATTTCTAGAATTCTTTCGAATTTTTAGATTGCTTGCTGTTGTAGCAAGTGAATCAGCAATGATGTTTTGAATTCTCGGCACCACTGTCAATGTGTATTCTAGAAACCTCTTCAAGATATCCAATACTACGTTCCTATAATCTCTCATCCGCGGATGCTTTGCTTGATATTCTCCTTTGACTTGTTTAATGACTAGTTCTGAGTCATCATAAATAGAAATCCCTTTCGCACCCAGCTTCTTCAAAATCTTTATGTTAGTTCCAGTCTTTGCAGGGTGTCACCGGTAATCAAGATGGGCTCTTACTATGTCTGGTTTTGTTAGATGTTTTGCACATGATATTCAATGTGAAACATGTCATAAGCATTTCCATTAGAAGTAGCTCAGAAAAATCTTTCCAACGGTATATCACACTCCCAAAACCAGCTTTTAGATCAGAAGATATGACCAAATGAATAATTGACTCAAAAATCAACCAGTGCAGAATTTCATGTATTTAATGATCCTAAGGAAGCTAGGAGATGCCAGTGGTTGGTTTTGTGGCTAGATTATGATAGAGAAGGAGAAAACATAGCATTTGAGGTCATAGATGTCTGTCGTGCTGCTAATCCTTATCTCAACATATGGCGAACTCATCTCTCTGCTTTGATTGAAAGAGATATCCATGAATCTATGCAGAGGTTGGTCCGTCCAAATCAGTTTTTTGCAGATGCAGTTGATGCCAGACAGGAAATTGATTCTAGAATTGGTGCCTCCTTCACTCGGTTTCAAACTATGCTATTGAGAGAACGAGATTATTGCAGAAGTTCTATGCCAATGCAACTAGCACCTCAGTCTCAGCATCTACAATATCTTCAAACTGGACAATCATATGGAGGTTCTTATGATGTAGGAAGGTAAATTATTACAGAATTGGAAAATATAAATAGTCACAACACACAAGTATAAACATCAAACCATGGAAGCACAAACCCTCCACTTACTCTGGTTCCTAGGAAGTGGGTTTGCAAGAAAAGTAGAACTAAAGGATGCTAGAAACTATGCAAAAGTTAATGCATGGAGCAATTCACATGAAAAAGGCAGATATTGTTGATCTGAATCTCACTGAATTTTCATAGGGTTACCAAACACTTGGATCAGAAAATCGTCAGAAATCCCTCATTGCACTTGCTACCCAGTTTGCAAGGTTCACATTCGGGAACTTATCCAGCAATATCTCAGATTGCAGAGTGATGATCATGCTCAGTAGTCTAACTTGGATGAGGAAGGGTGTGTGTCAGCTTTATATAGGATGGAGAAAAATTTGCAACATGCTTTAAAGCCATTATATATAACATTGTTTGAGTGATTGAATGCACATCCTGGTGGCTTGAAGTTCTTGGTTTATCTCCAAGTAGATGTTAGTGGAGCTAATGGAGAGGAAAACATTCCATTGCTGAGATCCTTGGAAAAGTTGGCAACATGGTTGAGTCCAACTGTGCTCGAAGTCCATCGCATTACCTGGGATGATCCTGCATCTTTACTGGGGAAGATTGTGGCATATGAAGTTGTACATCCTATTAGAAACCTCCATGATTTGAAACAGAGATTGTGAGCAGGCCATCATTGCTTTGGGTATCTACATCCTGCCATACCAACGTGGTCTAGCTGGAAATCAATCTTGGAAAGTTTTTAATCAAACGTTTCATTGAGCTAGTTCTACAAGAGATGCCACATGTTAAAAATGTTTGCCACAATTAGCCCTATCTCAAGCTTCATGCAGTGGCTCTTATCGAAACTAGCATCTCAATCAAAGTTTGCTCAATCTTCTTCCAAAAGTGGTACAGATTATGAGGAAGCTTTGGCTTCTGCACTTAGAGAGATTTTACTTCTCCAGAAGAGGAGAAGGCAATTATTGAAGCAACTATGGAAACTAATAAGAGTATTGGTCCCATGGAAGTATTGTTGAAGGCCAAGCTCAGCTCCAAATTCCATGCACCATGCAGCCACAACACACAAATCAAAACCTCAAGCCAAGCCAATCTAAGGAGGTGTATAATGTGCACAACGCGTCAAAATATGTTGTGAGTGGTAAGTATTATAAATAACTACGTTTTATTTTGCTGCTTGCATGTGGGATAAATCCCATTCAAAAAAGTGTGGTCATCTATATATGTTGCACCCTTGGACTCGTCGAAAAACATGACGGTGATCGACATGAATTGAGCGCATACTAGCTGGAGAATTTTAGTGGCAAAAAATCATCTGCAGTGACCACGAAAGGCAATAATATTAGAGCCCGTGTGGGCATCTTCCCGAAGGATTTCTTTTGTTTTGGAATGATCATCTGCTATAGAGAGTTTAGGGGCGCTGCATGTAGCCCTTTTGCACTGCACGTCTAGGGGCGTTGCATGTACCCCTTTGGTGCTGCGCGTAGGGCCATCCTTAGATTCCAAAGCAAGCTTGGTATATTCAACCCATTTTCTCAATATTAATTGGAGGCATTTTGCCTTGTGGAGCTAGTCGTGGGGCACTGCTTATGTGCCCATCATCTGCGAGAAACATTTCCATGATGTAAGAGCCATTACAGTGTGCCAAAGACATCATATGAAACCCATTACACTGCAAGAGACATTATGGTGAATGCCATTATATTTTGAGAGAGATTGTGTTTACACCTTGGCAACAAGACAAATTCTTCCTTTATGGTCAGATTGATCATTTAGCAGCTGTAGCATGTGAAGGATAACCAAAAAGAAAACATGGAGATCTTGATGAGAAGAGTCGTGTAGCAAAGTTGGTTTGTCAAAAAGAAGAACCGGTGGTCTAATAGTCAAAATGGAATGAGTGCTCGGGAAAAACGTCAGGGAAAGCATGAAGAGGCATATGAAGCATCCCTTGTTGAGGTTCTAGGTGAAGATTTCCATTTGCCTATCAATCATAGACCGATTTAAAATCTAGATACTGACAATTTGGAGTAGGCATCTGTAAACACAGTTAACATCCTCAAATACTGGATTCAGGCTATTGCAGAAAATGGGATGGAAAGGGAAATGGTTAAATTTGTTTAGATTTTCGGATGCCCAAAGGTCACAACAGCAACAAGAGGACTCATGTTCTTTCCCAACCTCTGGCACAGTAAGAACTACAACATCTCTTGCAGTGCAGGATTAGCGAAAGACATTAAAGTTTGGCATTGCAACCAAGGTTGCTCCTTCCAAGACTTCTTCAGGTGTTGCCTCCAAGAAAGCAAAAGTTATTTCCAAAGTGTCATCAGTTTTTAGGAATGATAGTGATGAAGAATCATAACTAAATGTGGCATTATTCGAATCTTTCTAGGAACTGATGGCAAGTATTTTAGCCATGAAATTAACAGCATTGATTTTTTGAAGGAAAGGTGGCAGTATTCAAAACATTCAACGAACAAAAGGCAAATATTTCAAGAACCCAAGGCATCTATAAGGTGCAGGTGGAAGATGATCGATCAGCATCTCAAAAAATCCCAGATTTCTAGCAATGACACCTTCAACAATTCGACTTGTGGTAGCAAACCTATTGTTCTGTTTTGATGTGATTTAATTCCTTAGTTATAAGTTTGATTTATTTTATTTGACCGCATAAAAACATATTTAGTTGTTTGTGTTTTCTATTTTAATTATTTTGATTCCTATCTTTAGGAAATCACAATTAATATGTAATAGGGTATATATAGGGTGATTTTTGAAGATTTAAGGCTTCAGTTTTTGTAGCAGAGTGAGGCTGCATTGGACTATGTAAAGCTTCTTCTGAATATTCTTTTAATGGAGCAGTTTTTGCCCTTTAGATTTGGTATAGATCACAGTGTTTAATGTCCAACATGTGTTCCTTGTAAACTCACTTACATACTTTGTTTTTTCTGCTAATTCTTGTTATAGTATTATCTAAGGGAAGTGTAAGGAATCCATCCACGCATGATGCTCCTTACGCAATGATTTTGTTGTTAAATGTACGGGTTATCTTTGTAGAATCCATCCTCTGTTAGATGCTCTTTTGAGTAACCCTGTGTTACGTTTTCTTCTAATGCTGCCACTGTAGATCCGTCCCTTGATTGATACTTGCAGGGCAACTAGTTTTCTCCTCTTTTCTTCTCTCATTTACATTTTTTATCTGGCTGAGCATTGCACTTACTTTGCCCCAAGTTTTCTGGCAGAAACTAGCCTCAACTCCATAACCCAATGGTCCCTTCTCTTGCTTTTCTTGACCCACAACTTTCAATCAAATCCCCGTACTTCATAGCTAGCCTAAGATTCATTTATTTCAGCCACCCTCAGTTGGAAAAGAGAGAGCCCTCTCTGGTCTGGCAGGGTTAGATGCCAAATCAAAAGCTTGTTCTGTGGTTACCTCAGAATTGCCTTCTCTCAGCCTTGAGGTTCATTCTGAGTGCTAACATATTGGGGCCATTGCCAGGAAACGAGGTGACAGATCTTCTCTGGGAAAAAGTCGTTCAAGTTTCAGTTCTGGTTGCTGATGGTGGACAGTGGTTAGACATATGAAGGCTGAAACATTCACCTGGCGACTCCAACTCAATCCAGAGATTACAGCGCTCACTGATCAATTCATGTACTAAAATAAGATGGTAGGGTATGTGGCAAATCCTGTGTTTTGTGAATTCTTAAAAGAAGTTAGAGATCAATTAGTGGATATTGAAATAGATGAGGTATTTTTCATTACCGTGCTTCAATGTTTGAGATCTCCGAAGTTTCCTCCTAAAGGTAAAATTGGTTTCTTTGAGTTAGTTGTTGAAAAATTTGAGAAGGAGATTGAGTATTTAAATGATCAGATCCAATCATATGAATTCTGAGATCCCAAAAGGTTCTTGGAAACTCTCCCTCCTTCCAAACAAGAAACAATAGGGCTACCCATGGATGTCTCATACTCTGCTTCATTATTAGAGCAATTGAAAGCTCATTTATAGGAACACACTCTAACATTACTTGGGACTTTGTCTGGTTGAAAAACAAGACTTCGAATCCAAATTCCAATACACGCACCATCCTTACCCAAAGCACCATCGAAATCCATGCTCCAAAGGTTGTCTTCATCTTCTAGATGTTGGAATTCTGCTTTTGTTTCGATCTTACCTTTGCTGGTTGCTTCATTTTTCTGTTCTTCACTGACTTTCTGCTCCTGTGGAGGCTGCTCAGAAGGAATTGCCACTTTTTTCTTTTCTTGATTAAGAACTACTCTAAAACCTTCGGAAATGTCTGGTACATCATCTACTTTTATGAATTGAATGTCTACATCATTCAATCCACTATCGGTTTACAAAACAAAAGACTCTAAATTTGTATGTACAACATTTATCAGATGATTTATGGGCTTCTCTTTACAAGTGATCATATATTTCATCTTCTTTTCTTGGTATAACTTCCTCAACTGACCGAAAACAGGGATTGTAGCATAAGAGAAGTCAAGTTGTAAAGTGCCTTTAAGTTTGGCTCCCCACGATCTAGATAACAACATACCAAATCGAGGTGGTATATCAGCTACTACCACGTCCATCAAAACATTCTTGGCTGGGATTTGATCTAAGGAAACCACCAAATCTATGATGAGACCAATGCAGCGAACTCTACCAGAATCAAATGAATACAAATCATGATATTGTCAGGTGATATCCAAGCCCAACTTTTCCATGATAGCCTTGGGCATCAAATTGTGGGAAGCTTCAGAATCAAGCATAGCATTATGAAGAATATACTCATGTAGTCTAAGGCTCAAATAAAAGGGCGGGACTTCACTATCTTCTAGCTAACCTTCTATAGCTGGACCAAAAATAAGTTCAAGATGATCATCCTCAACATTCACCATGTCAGACAAAGGTTCAATTTGCAGTATTCTAGACACATGGTGATCCAGGAGGATCTCGAGACACCAAGGGGATGGATAAAGGCTCAGAATTCGAAATGGCATAAAGGAGAATTTGATGGCATCAGTTGAGAAGGCTCGTCTTCCTAATCGCGGTGGCGCAAATGGTTTGTCAATATGAGCTCATATGCAAAAGATAGAGCTCTTCAAAGATTGGTATGGCAGAGGAAAAATGGGGTCCACAGTGCGCCACATGACATCCCAATCAGCACGTGAGACCCACATGACAGCCCATCAAACACTGACACATAAAAGCTCTTTATTAGCCTCCTAAACCTACACAAAGAAACATGAGATATTTTGATTATAACTATAATTTTATATAGTTATTCAAATTAACTATATAAATAAAAACATATATTTTACCAAACCAAAAAACTAACAATCAAAATATATATATATATATATATAACCATATAATAATATGGTATATCCCATTCAACATATGGTACAAACCAACGTAACAACACAAAAGGTGGAAGGTTATAACCAACGTGTGATATGTATATACCATATATGGTAAAGGTTTGTAACCATCAAATATATGCATGCCATATAAAACACATCCCAACAAAGGTTATGGGACCAACGAATAAGGGAGGCAATACGTGGCAGCATGGTTGTAACCAATGTAAACAAGTTATAACGTATCCAATGCATAATGGTTATGCTTGGTATATGGTAAAGATTGCAACGGAGATACATGAAGATACGGCATGGTTGGGGGCAGCCACGTGGTGGTCCCACCGCCCACACACACATCAATGTACAACACCAGATTTCCGTAGGTTGGGGATGGGATGGGTGCGGTCCCGTGGAGTACGGACCCACCCCCTAATAAAGTTTAAAAAAATAATATATATCAAATGTAAAGTGGTATATGATAAATATAAACCATAACCACATTATGGTTTAATCCGCCCTAAGTTATATAAACTTATTTTTTTACCATTTGCAAGGGAGAGATCAACGAGCACAAATTTCGAGACAAGGTGGCGGGTGGCGGAACCCTGACCACTCAGAAACATTGGTGGAATTTTGTCTGAGCAGAGTTTTCGCAGGAGGGTGATTTTGATCCAGTTTCAGAATTTGGCAAGTTTTATATCGATTTTGCACTTCTCGGCAACGGGAATCCAATGGTGGTGTCAGTTTCTGCAACAGAGCTCTCCAATTTTCTAGCATTTTTCAGCATAGAGGTATAATGCTTCATTTTTGTAACTGATGAATGTAACCTCTTTTGGTGCCATTTTTAATTAAGGTCTCCCCATTGATCGAGCAAGGCCCAGAGACGTAGTCCAGGAGGGACGAACTCTGTTATCAAGTTCTTGTCTTCTTATGCTCTTCTTCTTCTTTCTCTCACATGTGCACATTTAAAGTTTCTCTTTGGTTAAGCTACAAACTGTATATGTGATTCTTTTAATGTGTCTATAAACAAAAGATAATCCGGATCAAGTGGTATCAGAGCCTTGACCCAGGTTATCTTTTGTTTATAGATGCATTAAAAGAATCACATATACAGTTTGTAGCTTAACCAAAGAGAAACTTTAAATGTGCACACGTGAGAGAAAGAAGAAGAAGAGCATAAGAATACAAGAACTTGATAACGGAGTTCGTCCCTCCTGGACTATGTCTCCGGGCCCTGCTCGATCATTTGAGAGGCCTTAATTAAAAATGGCATCAAAAGAAGTTACATTCATTAGTTACAAAAATGGAGCATTATACCTCCATACTGAAAAATGCACGAAAATTGGAGAGCTCTGATGTAGACACTGACACCACCATTGGATTCCCGTCGCTGAGATGTACAAAATCGATATAAGACTTGCCCAATTCTGAGACTGAATTAAAATCACCCTCCTGTAAAAATTCTGCACAAACAAGATTCCACCAGTTTTTCTGAGTGCCACCTTGTCTCAAACTCTGTGCCCATCGATCTCTCCCTTGCAAATGGTAAAAAAATGAGTTTATATAACTTAGGGCGGATTAAACCACAATATGGTTATGGTTTATATTTATCATATACCACTTTACATTTGATATATATTATTTTTTTTAACTTTATTGGTCGGTGGGCTCGTACTCCACGGGACCGCACCCATCCCATCCCCAACCTACAAAAATCTGGAAACACCTATTTCCACCACTATAGAAAAGTTAATGCACCCTGACATGCAAGGGGAATAGTGGCTGCCTTGCATTTATACCTTCAAAGTTGACTTTGGCATGTTAGCCACTACCTTGCATGTCAGAGTGCATTAATCTATAGTGGTGGAAATAGGAGTTTCCCAAAAATCTAGTGTTTTACGTTGATGTGTGTGTGGGCGGCGGGACCACCACGTGGCTGCCCCCAACCATGCCGTATCTTCATGTATCTCCGTTGCAATCTTTACCATATACCAAGCATAGCCATTATGCGTTGGATACGTTATAACTTGTTTACATTGGTTACAACCATGCTACCACGTATTGCCTCCCTTATTCGTTGGTCCCATAACCTTTGTTGGGATGTGTTTTATATGGCATGCGTATATTTGATGGTTACAAACCTTTACCATATATGGTATATACATATCACACGTCGGTTATAACCTTCCACCTTTAGTGTTGTTACGTTGGTCTATACCATACGTTGAATGGGATATACCATATTATTATATGGTTTTTTATATATATATTTTGGTTGTTATTTTTTTTGATTTGGTAAAATATATGTTTTTACTTATATAGTCAAAATTGAATAACTATATAAAATTGAAGTTATAACCAAAATATTCCATGTTTCCTTGTGCAGGTTTAGGAGGTTAATAAAGGTTTGCCATGTGTTAGTGTTTGATGCGCTGCCATGTGGGTCCCACGTGTTGATTGGGATGTCATGTGGTGCACTGTGGACCCCATTTTTCCTTTGTCATACCAATTTTTGAAGAGCTCTATCTTTTGCATACGAGCTCAGATTGACAAACTGTTCGCGCCACTGTGATCAGGAAGATGAGCCCTCTCAATTGATGCCATCAAATTCTCCTTTCTTCCATTTCAAATTTTGAGCCTTTATCCATCCCCTTAGTGTCTCGAGATCCTCCTGGATCACATGGTGTTTGTAATGGCTATTCTTAACAAGCTCGATCAAAGAAATGGACACTTTCAATCTAGCAATTTCAATTTCTAAATTAAAATATGTGACTTTTTCTACCTCTTTGACACTGATGTCCCTCTTATCTATTTTCTCCTTCGTTGCACTATCCTTTTTCTGATTGTCTTTCTCTTTTGCAGTTGTACTTGTTGATGGCTGATTTACCTTGCTAGGATTTTGATCAGCATGCTCCTTTCCTTTTTTCTGATTGTTTGAGAGATCATTCTTTGACTGAACATCCTTCCTCTTTTGAATAGGACTAATCGGTACATCTCTGCTCCTCAAAGAATATTGTTTCTGTTGTGCACTCAAAGCATTCATGTAACCACGCTGATAATCATCAGATTCGGTCTCCAAAACAACATCATTTGCTAAGATGTAGTCCTCATCCTTTAGAATGTCGGAACTTTCTGCATACTCCTCATCTTCGGTCAAAAATATAGGCATACCATTTGCAGTGAAGAAGTGATTTGTTTCAATTACCGGATCTTCCTCCTCTTCTTCTTCCACTCCTTGAACATAATTTTGTTGTAACGAAGTTTTGATCTGTTGTTGTTATTGCGCTGGTTGTTCCGGTGCTTTTTTCTCTCTTTGCTTGATTCAAAATTGGGGCTACTGTTGCTCTCTAAAGTTTGGGTTACAGATCTGTGGTTTAGGTTTGTCTGTGATGGACAACTGGTTAACCATCCTTTCCATTGTTTGAATCGATGTATCCATTTTTACATTTGAAGTAGATGCCTCTTCTTTCACGGTCACTCTTTTCTCTGATCTCATTCTTGCTCTTTTGTCCAGCAAGTTTGCTTCTACGCTCACAACATTCTTTTGCATGTCTTCTAGAGTTGTAGGATCACGTTCACGCAACTAATATGCCATATCGGCATCAAATCCATCTGGAAACTTAAGCAAAGTCAATCCCTCTGGTGGTTTGATATTTGTAGGGATAGCATTGTATACTACATTAAATCTCACACAATAGTCTTGCACACTCTCACCAACATTTCTTTTGATGTTCTCATATTCAGACAAAATTTGAAGGGGATTCTTCTTCACCTCCCACCAATCTAGGAACTGCCTCTGGAGGACAAGTAGAGTAGTGATAGAAGCTGCCCATAGGCCTCTGAACCATTTTCGAACTTCTCCTCCAAAACTTTGTACAAATAGCCTCATCATCAAATCTACAATTTCAATCTCATGGAGGTCAAAGAAATCATTCATCTTGTCTACGTGTTTTTGAGCTGTAATAGTTTTAGTGTCGTCGAAGAAAGGTATTTTGGTTTGATAATCAGGGGGCATGGCACCAGGATTTTGAGGAAAAACAAGGGGTGCATATCGGGCAACCATAGCTAGAGGTGGGGGAGGTGGAGGATTTAAAACAAGGATTGGGATATTCGGTATAATCAAAGGGGGATTAACTATAGCTTGAGTTGTGTGAACAATCTGTGAAGAAGAAGGTAGAGGATGAGAGATAGCTTGAGTGGTAGTATATGCAATGGAATTATTTCGAAAATCGAAAGATGGCCTATGAATCTTATTTTGCACCCAAGTGTTTAAGTTTGAAGAGAGGTTCTGCAAATGATCAAGAGTGTGAATAAGTTGTGACCCTGATTTATTGTGTGAAAAGAAGTCTTCAATAGGGTTATGAAGAGATATAGAGGAATCAACAACTGTTTGATCAATCCAACTTAAAGATTTACTACGAAATAAACTCTGCTCAAAATTAATATCAAAGTCAATGTCTTGTAAAGTGTCTAACCTTCCCGGGAGTGAATTAACTCAAGGAATGAAATCCTCACTTGATTTTTCTCCAGCTAAACTAGATTTCTCTGCAGATTTCTTACATTTCGCCCAATTTTATGAGGATCACTGACAATGGTCGGAGGATTCGGATCTGGATTGGACCTGGTGTACTTTTGGGAAGCCAGTATGTCTAATTTTGAAAATTAAGATATTGCTTTACAACTTTCCAATTCAACCTATGATTAAATTCTAAAAGTCATCATCCACAAGCTTAAGAATTCAAATAAAACATCTTACTAGGGTGATTAATTTATGATCTTTCATTCCTTAGTATGGTCGGCACTATGTTAGCACCTGGATTGAACCTCAGACTGAAGGAAGGCAATGCCAGGGTAACCAAAAACCATGCTTAACCAAGTAGGTAGCCCTACTAGGCTAGGAGAGGGCTCTCTTCGTAAGGATCTCAGCCAAATTGACTAGATCTAGAAACTGATATTAGGCTAGGTATAGTAGCACAAGGTTGGATTTGATTTTGAAGGGTTTTGCTGGATTAGGAGGGGCCAAACAGTTAGGGCAAGGATTAGGTCAAAATTGTAGGGTGTTCAATGGGGCAAGGTAGGCGCAACAATCAAAACCTTAGGGTTTGATGGATGAGGTGAAAAGATAGGTGAGTAGCTGGGAAGAGCATGTAAACCTCATGGGTTCTTCCTAAACTAAAGAAAACACAAACTGTGAAATCTCTACCCAAAATAGAGCATAAAATTTATGGATTCTGCCTTTCAGACTTGTATACATTCACATAAAGAGCATGAAATGATGAAATGGAATCAATAATACATTTTAACACATGAAAACATAAGAAAAACTGAACTGAGCATCATACCACATGGATCCCAAAGAAATAGCTGCAATTTTTCATTAATCTCCTCTTGTAACTGATACAAAATGATGTCTATCAAATCCTTAGCATCCCACTGAATCCAACCCTTTACATTGAGAAAGAAAAAGAAGATATAGACATCAATTCAACCTCCTCCCATCCTTAGGGGTCGAATCCCTAAGATGAGGAACTAATCCATCAAAAGCTGAACAAGAAACTGGAATCTAGGCAACCCTAACAACTTGCCTCTAAAAGGGAGGGAACTGATTCATTTGTCCTCAAGATAGCTTTTGATCTAATGAATCTACCCTCAAGTAACCAATATCCATCCTATTTACATGCTTAGTCACCATTTACATCAGTAAAAACATCATCCATGAGAGAAAACACAAAAGTTACAGTCATGGCACAGTAAAGTGAAAATTCACCATAAAATTGTCCTATGCACAGCGCCCAAGCTCCATGCGCAACACTTTTTGCAGGACCATTGTGGAGGCATTCTTGGTGTCCAAATTGAGCTCTTGATAGCTCATTGGAAATCGTGTCCTGTCTACTTTCCAAATCTACCTTTATTTTCCCATTTGGAGTTGATTTGACCCCTCAAGAACTTATTCTCCCAAGACTGCTTCTATGCGCAACACCATGGTCAAAAAGAGGGTAGAAAGGTCATTTTTTAGGTGTTTTTGACCTTTTGGCTGACCATTTTTGCTCCAAAAGCTTAGAAAATGCACAGGGTGCATGTACTCATCATTGTGAATCCAAAAATTCTGACCATTTCCTGATTGGGTGCCCCTAGGAAAAGAGTAGCGCCACCAAGCCAATTTTCCTGAGTAAAAACTGCTAAGTTCTTCAAAAATACAAAAATTGTCAAAACTTACTCAAAATTTGTGGAGAACACCACCATCAAGTGTCTGGGTCAGCCAAGGAAGCTTCAGCAAGCAACCTAAGCCTATCACCCTCCTTTTTGCCTTTGAGTGCTTGTTTTAGCCTTGTCTTCATTTACTTGACTCTTATGTTACAAATCTTGTTTCGGGTCCTGTAATGGCGAGCCATGTGCCTAATGATTTGATTGTCCCTGTTGGCACTTTGTAGCAGCTTCTCCAAATGAAAATTGACCTTGTTAAGCCATGTTTCTCTATCCTCTTCAATCTCCTTTTTAAGCCTTTGTTTTGTAGTCAAGGTGGCTAGGGTTTCTTCCTCTTGCATTACTGATTTGCCTTTGTCACCTTGCCTCTTTGCCTTGAGAAGTTCCAACTCCATGACGACTTCTTTGTCACTTAGCTCCTTGTTCTCTTGCTCAAGGTATGAAATGACATACTTAGCTCTCGCCAAGTTGTCCATCAGTGCTTGGACCTGTGCATCTTTTTTCCTTATGGTTATATTTTCATTTGTTGCTTCATCTTGAACCTCGAAGTCGATTATCTCAATGCCATGATGAATGTGTGGCTATTCTGGCCCATCATGTTCCATCAAATCAATTTCCCTTTCCTCTTCATCATTGAGGCTTTCCTCTAGTATCTTTTCTTTCCCTTTATGCACTTGCTGCATATGTTGTACTTGTTGTGTTGATGAAGAAGGAAAATCCCCTTCCACAGTTTGTGGAGCAAGCATTTGCCTATGAGCTGATGAAGAAGGCAAGGCCCCTTCCACATCAGGTTGAGTAAACACTTTCCTATCCACTGCAAACAACTTTCTAGCCCCTCTTTGATATGTTTTGTAGGTTTCTGGCTTCTCAACAACTTTAGTCTCTTTAGCATTCTTACTTTTCTTTACTTTGGCAATGATGGAAGGCCTTTCTTCTTCTTGAGGCACTGGTGGAGGAATTTGAGGACCATTGAAGATGTCATTGGCAATAAATGTATCCCAGGAGATGTTGAGGAGGTTGAGATGATGTAGCACAATCATCTTAATCAAGGAATAGTGATTAATACTATTCATCTGTTGGGGTTATGGCCTTTTCTGTACAGTGTAGGTCATATTCTCAATGTTCCTGAATAAGAAGTATGAGATGTTCATCATTTTCACTCTTGTGAAGTGCATAAGAAGCCTAATATGATAGGTTTACAATCTGGAAAATCTTCCCTCACATGTAAAATACTTCATAATGATCCTCATCATAGGGGCATACTTGTCGTGAAGGAACCTGAAAGGAAAGGTCCTCTTCTTTTCATTCCTATACATGGATTTGATGTATGGCTCATAGTAGTGTTCATCCAAATCTTATGCTTTATACCATTTTTGCCCCACATTCGGAATCCTCGTAGCATCAACAATGATGGAGGAGGAAACTGTAAATGTCACCCCAACAAGAATTACCTTGTTATCACGGAGATTGGCTACAAAAAGCCTGGTCAGCTCAGGATCATGTTGAACGCTTTTTACCTGCTCATAAAACTCATAACACCCCAGATGCCTGAAATAAGAGATAGTCATAGGGGAAGCCTCTAACTCTCTGATGTTTGATGGTTCCTCTCTGATAATTCTACCTCCCTTATGTGGTTTTCTCTGATGTTGAGGTTCATCTCCCATGCTTTCACTGCCACTGTTTTCCTCCTTCTCATAATCTTTCTCCTCTTTATCCATGTTTTTGAGTTTGGAGCTTTAGAAACACTAGAGATGGTAATCAGGAAGTGAGTTATGGTGAATAGGGATAAGGGAAGGGGAGAGGAGTTTGTGTGATGTAGGATGAGATATGTATGATGTGAGAGTGAGAAGGGGGTATTGTTTAGTAGGGACTGTTTTGTAAGTAAGGGTTTAGGGATTTTGTTTGGGGGATTAGGGTATAGGGGATAGGTGTATTTGATAGTAGGAAATAGGGAATAGGGATGATATTTAGGGATATGACAACAGGATGTGGGAATGAGGGATATGACAACAAGATGTGAGAATGAAGGAAAATGGTAAGCAGGGAGGGTTTTTAGACAACCTAGGGTTTGAAAATTTAAATAGCAAACAAACTTAAAAATAATGAAATGAGTGCTGGGAGGATGGTTTAAGGAGTGTACTTACTTGCTTAGAGGCTCTAGGTAGCAAAAGAGTGATTTAGATGGTTGTTAGGGTAGTCTTAGTGTTTGTTGGCCCTATGTGCGGTGCCTTGTACAGGTGCGCAATGCCCTGTTGTATGCACAGCACCGTGAAAAATACACTAGCACACAGGCTCTATGGATAGCACTTTGGTTGTATGCGCAACACTCCCTGCTCTATGTGCAACGCCTCCACAATTTTTCCCTATGTGCAGCGCTCCTTGCTCAATGCGCAACGCCCATGGTTTGCTCAGCCACCAATTCGTTTCAACTCCCTTCTCTCTCTTTATCAAATGAGTAGGATGAAGTTTGAAAAATGATTTTGAAATCTTGTATAGAGGGTGATTTTGATTTTTCCTTAGAAAAACCCCACTTTATAATGTTTTTTGAAACTTTTACTTTGTCTTCAAATATTTGTTTAATTCTTTTCTTTCTTTGTCTCTTTTCAGGTGTATGATGCTTTGATTGAACTGATTTCTTTAATGGCTCATTTCTTGTAGTAAGGAGAAATTCTTGGGCAGCTTATGGGAACACTTATTACATGAAATGATTTGAATTACATAAAAAAAAATATGAATCAACTAAAATACTTTGTTTTCATCTCAAAAACATGTTTTTGAGATGAAAATTACATCAGTGAAATAAGATCTTTGTACAATAACCATGACTTACAACCAATCAATATTTGTTTATTGGTCTTCCTCATACCTTTGCTGCCCTTTATTTACACTGAAACTATGCTTTTGATCTTGGAAATGAACCCTAAGACCTAATGGAAACATGACTGCCTTGACTCTAAAAATAACATAACTGAAACCATAACTGAATGCAACATGGAGATGGGTTAGGAAATGTACCTCATGAAGGAAAATTTGATTTTCTGAGAAGAAGACAACCATCAGTGGACCATTTATGCATGACCTAGTGGAATGATCAAAAATTCAGTGTGAGACACCTAAAATAAAAATGCAAAGAGAAGATTTGATCCCTGATGGAAGTATGCATATACTGATACTAACACACATGAGGACATAAGATATTAGGTGGAAAACCTTTTGAGATAAAAACCACCACATGCATTCTCCTCTTCTCATTATTCTTATTGATATCTTTTGTTACGTCAATGCACTAGCACCCATCAGTGTGCATGCATCGACTATAATACGCGAGAAACCACTTGCTATAGGATACTACCTGATGGAAGAACCCACTTCTATAACTATATGCTGACGCCCATATTCTAGAGGTATTGACCCCAAAATAGTTTCTCAAGCCACTACCTGAAGGAAGCCAAGTTATTGCCTAGTTTAACAAGCCACCATTTTTCCTGAAGGCCCCAACCTTTAATAATTTCTTTTGGAATTCATTTGATGCATTTTCACACTAGATCCACATTTTCTCAATAAAAACATAGAAACCTCTTTACATTATAATTACTTTCTCAACCACCAAATCTTCTAAAAAATACATCAAACCCTAGCTCTTCCCAATACCCCAACACTGTCAAATACTGGCAGAAATAAGACTCAACAAGGACATACTCTCAATGTCAACCCCAGTAGAAACATACATGCATACATCAAATATTCATACCAACGACATTTTAAACTCACTCTCTATGCAAAACCTAACAATGAACCAATATCATCATAATATATACATGGAAATAGTAGGTATACAAGCCTTACATACATAGCCAACACTCTTTTCTCACAAATATATGTCTATGTCAAACCAAGCCAGAAAAATACAACACAATAGTCCCTCAATCATTTTCAGTGGTATAATTTACAAGTCTCATGCCTAAAATCCTAACAACATACCAATTCCATCATACTAGCTCAACCATGCACACTAATGTTGGTCAACATAAACAATTCTTCTATAATAGACCCTATTAATGCCACACCCTCAAATCCTCTTAAAACCCTCTTCCATATGCCAATATAATATAGAAACAATGTGAATCAAGTAATGGTACCCTAGCAGTAGCAACATATCTCATCCAATACTATCATAACCTCAATAGTGCAATAATAGTAGAAACATATTCAAATCTCAAACAATACATCAGCTATAGAAATTGCATGGGAATATAAACTCTCACGAAAATGCATTAGCTACAATAGCCTAGAAACATAAGCACAACAAATTCATAATTGGCCCTATGAAATCACCGTCAACACTATAGATACACTTTGTTCTCCATAGAAAACATTAGCTACACATTGTCAATAATAGCATATACATATTCACTTAGCCAACTAGCATACACAAAGTACATTTGCAATTTATATAACATAGTGTGTTGGCTAGCAACAACCCCCTTCTTATTTAGTTTTATTACTAATACTAAATAAGTGGAGAACCTTTATCGAAAAATTTTAAAAAATAAATTAGTATTTGTATTCCCTTTTTAAATAAATCTTACTATCATAAACTTAGGAGAATACCCGAAAAATCCAAAAAGAATTAACATTTATGATAAGTTCGAACAAAACCGTTCTCTCAATAATAAAGCATCGCATCGCATCGCAAAAATGTAATGGATAACATCCTATAAACAAACTCCTAATATTGCGAAATTGTGATGCGAGATCACGCATTGAAGACACTCATCGCATTACAGTTTTCATATGCCTCAAATATCACTTAAAGTGAAATACCTCAAACCATCGATATGTGATGACACGTCTCACAAATCGCATTTCACAAGAACATATGGTAATAGATGATTGTCACACGCAATGGATCAACGATATTGCAATATGTGATATTGCAAAGCAAATCGCAAAATCGCTTTATCACAAATCTGCAGGGCTCATCGTTTGAAAAAGTTTTTCCGTAAACCAATGCCCAGTTATGCACATTAATGTTAATTTAATGAGTTAGTTGATGATCATTAATGAAATATGGTTTTGATCTAATCGAAGGGCCATTTCACGTAGGGTGGTATATATTTATATGATTTCGGCATTTAAAGCTTTCCTGTCACCTTTTTCTTATCATTACTCTTTCCTCATTTGTAAATTGCAGGAGCGAAGAATAGAGAGGTATACATAGCAGTGTTCAGAATATTATGGGAAAGAAGGGAAAAGCTCTGAGTTCTGAAGGCAAAGAAATGACGCCCTTATACACAGACACCACCTGTAACAGAGATGCCGACATTACTACTTGGGAAGGCATGCACAATCTACTCGAGGAAGAAAATCCCAGAGTAATGGAGGTTACAACAACTGTAGACTCACGCGGGTCATCTGAGGCATCAATTACAGAACTGGCATGCTCGTTCTTGCACCGGATAGTGGCGAGGCCCAAGATTCTTCCATACATGGACATGGTCAAATGGGTACTGGATAGTGCTGAGATAACAAACAGACAGTTTAAGACTCAAAGCCAAGGACTCACTGGGTCATTCATTTCACAAAATTTAAGGTATATATACCCTCTAACAGAAATGCGCAAGAGGTGAAAAATAGCACCATGGAATCCCAGATCGAGAAACAGAGGCAGTTTCCGAAGCGTGATTAGCCAGGCAAAACCCCTTGAAATGGAAAGCCTCTAATTATTCAGTTGCCTGTGAGCCCGGAAAATTGTAGGAAAGAGTGCTAAAGGCTAAAGGCAAAACCTGAACTTAAAAAACTAGTGGATTTACCAGAGATATCCTTAAAATGGTATGTAAATATCTGATCATTTACACAGCATCTACAGACAAGCTGGAGACAAAAGGCTCAAGAAAAAGTAGAATCCATCAAAAGGTTAACCAAGTTGAATTGGGATTCTTACTGGAAATACTTGGTAAAACCACACAGCCAGTGTATGACTCTCAAATGCATCACTAACTCTACCGAGAAGATGGCGCCAGCACTTGCCAATTCCGTTTTCGTAGGATAGCTAAAGTCGGAGGTCGGCCAACCAACTCTCCTCAAACAAATGTTGGATGCTTGCGACTACAAGGAACAGATACATAGATAGTTAATTGCCAGATTCAATTTTATTTTTAGTTTTAGTTTTAGTTTTGCTTTATTTTTGCCTGAAATGAGGACGGTCATTTAAACCTCCTCCTATATTTTTGTAATAAACTATTTTTAGATTTAGCTAGTAGTATTTAAACCCTTCTCATGCATTTAGAGAAGGGTCTTGAAATTTGTCAAAAACTTGTCCACAGAACATGCACTTTTGCATCCTTCGAGGAGGTTTTGATGAATGAATGGAACAAGATTTATTGATATCTGTGTTTAATATGTACTACTGAAATTGCACTTTTGTACTCTTAGTAGATGTTGAATTTGGAAGAGATAAATCATCATTGCTGAAGCTCATGAGTAGAACTTGTTATAAATGGTACTTTTATCTCTTAACGATTACTGCTTATGTGTTAAGGTGATATTCATGTTTAGTTATTTATGTATGAATGCTTGAATGCTTGAGTTAACATTTGGCACTTCTGTACGATGATAGCTATTTTATTTATGCTTAATACATGAGTGACTTATTATGTGATATGCTTTTCACAAATTTTTCATCTAACTTTTTATACGAAATGGTTTATCTTTATTGAATTCTTTTCTCATAGAAATTGAATGATCTTTATTACCAATTGCCATTAGAAATTATTTTAGATCGCATAGCTGAAAGATTAAATCCCAGGTTAGTTTTTAGAATTAGATATTTCTATTTATTAGAATACAATTGCACGTTGTTAAGTTAGATTTAGAATAAAAGCATTTTACTTAGAAATTATTAGAAAGGAAATATCAATTCTCAACACACACACATAAATTGGGAAACTTGTCCCATATCTCCAGTCGGACCCACCATCCCAAACAAAAAAGGAGCTGCTTCCAAGGTCCGTACCGGGTGGGTATCCCCCTTGTTGTAGACCTGATTTTTGGGGCTTCAACATATTTGGCACTAGAAGGAGGGCCCCGAACTGTGAATGGCAAGTAAATCTAAATCTAAATACCACTCTGAGAGTAAATCACCCTCACCATCTCCCCCGACTTCTCCGTCGCATTTAGAATCTTTGAATCTTGAGCGATAAGTCAATAAAACAACAACCACTGCCACAAACCCGAACATTTCAGAGAAATCTACTATTTAACCTCTTGAAGTTGAAACTTTGATCCATAAGCTTCAGCGATTTTCGATATCACCCCAAAAACCTGAAAAATCTCAAGGTAGTGTGACTTCACAATATAACCCTTCTCACCTCTCACCAGATTGCAGAGTGAAAAGTTTGGTATCGAACCAAATCAATTACCTCTACCTACAAGGAAAAGAGCAAGGAAATCACCTAAAGGGTCTGATAGCGAGACTCTTTCGTCATCATCATCCATCTCAACCTCTCCATCGCGAAGTCAACCATCCACCCCTCCACTTCAAATTATCGTCCACAAAACCACTGGAACTTCAACATCTCCTTCTCAATCATCTGGAACTGTAGTATCCTCATCTTCCCAATCACAAGTAACATCGTCTACGCTTTCCTCTGTTAGTAGTTCAAAGATGGCCCAAACCCCATGGAATAACTTAGGGGCAGTCTTAATGCCTGCGCCCTTGAGTCAAATACTGGCCCATCCTGAAAAATGGTTGCCTAAGTTCAATCCTGAAATAGACATGCTAGCAGAAGAACACATAAACAACTTTATGTTATCTATATATCTCAATGGAGTTACTAATGAAGACGCTGTTGTCCGACTCTTTCTTACACTTTGCAAGGAACAACTGGATCATGGTATTTTTCATTACCATCCAGATCTGTCACTAGTTGGGATATATTCCAAGAGCAATTCTTGACTAAGTTTGGTGATGACAAGTCTACTGCGACACTGATCAATGACTTGTCTAATCTTAGAGTTGAATCGAGGGAACCTATCAAAGATTTTAACTCTTGTTTCAATAAACTTTTGAATAAAATTCCTACCGCTTCAAAGCCTAGCGAAGAGGTTCGAAGTGAATGGTACATATCTGCTCTACCATCAAACATAACAATCTTCGTAGATAGGGCTGCCAAAACAACTTTAGCCGAAAACATGAAGGAAGCAATAGCGGTAGAGAAACGTATCATAGCCTTAGAAAAGAAAAATGCTGTTGATGAACGAAAATCTAAGAAGGTTACTTTTAAAGAAGATCCCAAGAAAAAACAATCGAAAGACCCATTTGATTTAGAAGGATTGCAGAAAGTTTTGAAAACCATGTCTAACGAAATGGTTGATATCAAGAAACAAGTAGCAGAGACTTCTTCAAAAAAGCCTTACAGGCCTTATAGGAAAAATCCTTCAACTAATTCTAAACCTCCCAATGCGATTACAAATGCAGAATCAGAAAATGAAGAAGAGGAAGTTTCTAACGAGGAGCCTACTAATGAAGAAGAAGTTGTAGAAGTACAGGGAATATGGGATTTCATCCTCCTAGATGAAAAGGATCAAGAGGCATCACCAGTCAGTACTAGAAGTCGAAATCAACTCAATCCTCCACAACCTACTCCTAAACCGAAGAGCACAAGCTCAATGTCTAAGGATAAAGTCGCAGGTAAGAAAACGTCACCCAAAGCGACTCAAACAAGCCTAGTCCAAACAGATTCACCAACTCCATCTAAAAAATTGATTGTTTCTGATGAGATGGAATATAATATTATAGAAGATATGAAGAAAACTAGGGCTAACATTACTTTTTATGAATTGAGCAAGTTAAAAAATCAACAAAAGCTACTTTTGAAAGAGTTACACACAATACCTGTTGCATCTCTGCATGCCGCTATGATCTCGCAAGCTTCTCACGAGATGGGAAGACCTCCAACAACTATGACTAATAAAGTCGATCCAAACGATATCGCTCTAATTGGAGGAAGGTCAAGATCTCATACTCCCCCATTTCTTCTTACTTATGACGTTTTCAACAAAAAATTGCATAATTGTTTAGTAGATTCAGGAGCTTCATCTAATACCCTACCTAAATCAATATGTGCAAAGTTGAATGTTCAACCTCAAAAATCTACAGTACATATAGTTTAGCTGGACCGGTCGCAAGTTGAAGTGATCGGTGAACTAAATCAAGTTCCCATAAGGCTGTCATCTAACCCAAAAGTATGTCAAGTTATTGATATTTTAGTTGCAGACATTCCAGAATTTTATGGCTTAATTCTTAGCAAAGATTGGTTTGAAAATCTTCATGGATACTTTGCAACTAATTGGTCACATATGTGGCTCCCTTACAATGGTAAGCCAAATCAGATAAAGGTTGAGCGAGAAAGACATCAAAAATACGTAGTAACAGAACTGGAAAGAGAAAACGAACCTGTAGCATACATCAACAATATAATTGACAGCTATTCTGTTGACTCTTTCTTAGAAAATTTTAATGCTCATACTTCGCCTTACTTAGAACATTTTGTTTTATCTCAAGTAGAAATTTTTTCTCAAATGGATAGTTCTAAATGTATCAATTTTATGGATAGTCCTGTAAATAAATCTTTATTTTGGAAGTTATTTTTTGACAGTTCTAATTCTAACAAAGGAGCAGGAGCAGGATGGGTATTAGTTAGTCCATAGGGAAACAAAACTACGCTAACTTGTAGACTCGAGTTTGATTGCACCAATAACACTGCATAAGATGAGGCATTAGTCCAAGGATTATACAAGGCAATCGGATTAGATATTAAATATCTACAAGTCTTCAGAGATTCTGAAATTGTCATTAGACAGGTACGAAATACTATACATTGTCTATCAGGTCATTTAAAGCATTATCAATCTTTAGTGCAAGATCTGACTGAACATTTTATAGCATTCAATATTTCATCAATTCCCAGAATCCAAAATGCTAGTGCTGACCTCTTGGTAAACGTAGCTTCCAAGCTCATCCCCTCAGAAGACTATAGCCCAGACAGATTCTCAATCGAATTGATCTTTAGACCCTCGATTCCTGATAACATTACCAATTGGAGAATTTTCAACGACGATCCTAATATTGTAGGCTTCCTCACATCAGAGGGATCTTACACTAATCAGATAATTGATGAGGACCAACATGAAAAACAGTTGCAACAAGATAGTACTAATAATGCTATGCCAAAATCAACAGTCAGATTAGAAGACCTGTATGATTTGAAAGACCGATTCAAAAGATATACTAATTCAAAACTTCAAACTTCAACTATGAACTATGAATTAGTAAATCTAGGACCTGATACTAAGCCGTAGAATATCAACCTAGGTCTTGGCCTAACTCCTGAAGAAAGATTAGCATATGTTCGTCTCCTGAAACAATACAAAAATGTCTTTGCCTGGAATTATGATGACCTTAAGACTTACGACACTTCTATCATTCAGCATACTATCCTAATGATAAACGATGAAAAACCTGTCTAGCAAAAGCTGAGAAAGATCCATCCTAATCGGGAAAATTAGATTAAGTCTGAACTCAATAAATTATTGAAAGCCAAAAACTTTTTTCCCGTTCGACATTCTAGATGGGTTTCCAATATGGTTCCTGTTAGAAAGAAAAACGGAGACATTAGAATTTGCATTGACTTTCGAAGTCTTAACAAAGCCTGCCAAAAAGATAATTTTCCTTTGCCTCCCATGGAGCAAAATATTGCAAGCAATTGTAGGATCAGATTTAATGTCCTTCTTGGATGGTTTCTCTAGCTACAACCAAGTTTTGGTCCATCCTGACGATCAATTAAAGACCATGTTCAGAACCAAATGGGGTACTTATGCATATCAAAAGATGCCTTTTGGACTGATCAACGCTGGCACCACATTTCAAAGGGCCATGGACATCGCATTTAAGGGATTAGTGAAAAAATCAGTAGTAATCTACTTGGATGATATAACTGTATATTCAAAAAAACATGGTAATCATCTCAGAGACA
The DNA here is from genome assembly GCA_031772625.1 of Pinus tabuliformis. Taxonomy (NCBI): domain Eukaryota; kingdom Viridiplantae; phylum Streptophyta; class Pinopsida; order Pinales; family Pinaceae; genus Pinus; species Pinus tabuliformis. The sequence continues at coordinate 328,163,230 of CM062804.1, read as the reverse complement.
TAAAGAAGATCTTCCAACGTTGCCTAAAGTATGGGATTTCGCTTAATCTAAAAAAATCCTTTTTTGCATTAAGTGAAGGAAAACTTCTTGGATTTATAGTGTCAAAATCTGGAATCCATATTGATCCCGATAGAATCAAGGAGATTTCTAAAATACCCTTACCACACAACAAGAAAGCCATGCAATCCTTCCTTGGCCAAATTAATTTTGTTAAGAGATTTGTTCCGGACTTCTCAAGGATTGTATCTCCCTTGCAAGCAATGATTAAAAAGAATTCAACCTCCAAATGGGGCCAAGAGGAATATGAAGCATTCAATCTGATTAAACAAGCGATTGTAAACACCCCATCTTTAGCGACTCCAAATTTCTCTGATCCTTTCATTTTGTACACATTTGCCTCTGATAAATCATATGTTGCTATACTCACTCAAGAAAATCAAGACAAGGCAGAAGCCCCAATTGCCTTTTTCAGTTCAAATCTGCAAGGGGCCGAACTAAGTTATTCTGATGTAGAGAAACAAGCTTAGGCTGTTTTCAAAGCGATCAAACATTTCAGACCTTCCTACTTAAAACCCATACAAAAATCATATTACCATTTCCAGTAGTAAGAAATCAGTACAGAAAGACGCGGGTGAGAAAAGAGCAAATTGGGTTACTGCCTTACAGGGATATGGCGCTGAAATTAAACCAGCAAATATTGTAAAAGGTCAAGGCTTTTACAAAATGCTGGCTTGAGCATCGATGTTTTCCAAAATACCATCTTCAGAAGTGCAAATGTATGAGGTAAGCCTAAACGATATTGAATCATTATACACTGATATCATATTTTATCTAAAAAATGGATATGCTCCTTCAAACCTAGATTACACAAAGAAAAGAGCCCTAAGATTGAAGGCTAAGAAATATCAGCTCGTGAACGATGTACTTTTTAGGATGAATTATGATTCTAGCCTCCTTATATGTCTTGAGAATTCTGAAGCTGAAAAGGTGTTGCAGGAACTCCATGATGGACCAGCAGGTGGACATTATGCTGGAGATGCTACAGCACATAAAATCTTGCATGCAGGATACTATTGGCCTACACTATTCAAAGATGCACATAGCTATGTAAGGAAATGCCAAGTTTGTCAAACTGCTACAGGAAGACAAAAGAAACCATCGTTGCCCTTGCAACCAGTCAATATCGATCAACCTTTTGATCAATGGGGATTGGATATAATAGGTGAGATCATTCCTCACCCTTCTAAACAGCATAGGTATATCCTTACAGCTACAGATTATTTTACTAAATGGGTAGAAGCAGTTCCTCTCAAAACAACTAATGCCGAACACATCATTGATTTCATATATCAGTTCATAATCACCAGGATTGGTTTACCCTTGGCATTAATGTTCGATAATGCATCGTATTTTTCTGGCAATGCTATGATTGAATTCACGCTCAAAAGAGGTTTTAAGCTTAAATACTCTGCCAATTATTACCCATAGGGGAATGGGTTAGCTGAATCAACAAATAAAAACTTAATCAGAATCATTAAGCGAACCATCGATCAAAATCATAAGAATTGGCACAAATCCTTAATATATGCTCTATGGGCAGACTGAATAACGCAGAAAGCCTCTATTGGCACTTCTCCCTTTAATTTAGTTTATGGAAAAGAAGTGGTACTTCCAACTCATCTAGTGATTCCCTCTTTAGCCTTAGTTCAACTTATTGATGAAACACCAACTTCTTCCTTACAACTAAGGCAGCTGCAAATCCTTAAGCTAGAAGAGCAACGAGAACAGGCTAAAATAACTCATGCTCATCACCAAGCATTGGTAAAGGCTTCTTTTGATTCAAACATGATATCCAGAAATGACTTTCAAATTGGAGATCAAGTTTTAAAATGGGATAAGGCTCACGAGGAAAAGGGAAAACATACGAAATTCCAATGAATGTGGCTTGGCCCTTTCCAAATTGCAGAAATCATAGGTCCATCTACTTTTATGTTATAGGATTTAACAGGAAAAGGAGAATCTTTACCTCTTAACGGGTATATCCTCAAAACATCCTTTCCATAGGGGATCATTCTTCTATTTTTGTAAATTAGCTTTTCCTTTATTTTGATAATAAAACCAGTTGTAAATGGTTACATTTGGAATTCACGAAAAAGACAAGTATTTCTTTAGATTTTGTTTTTCTGTTTGTATAAATAGAACTGATTTTGAAAATTGGGCATTATTATTGAAAGGTACAATCAAAGGCTATAAACCTGAAAATGATACTAGTTTCAATCTTACAAATTTTGATAAAAAGAAACCTTTAGTGGGAACTTGTTTTATATTAGTCAAATGAAAGGCATAAAAAAAAAACGAAGATTCTCTGTAGAAAAGCTCTTCCCAAAAACTCTACAATTGTTGTCCAGAGCTATTCTTAAGGAAACAATGACTTCCTCCCCACCTAGAGAACTACGAGCTTCAAGGAATAATCCAATGATACACTTTGAACTTAAAGAATAAGAGGTCTCATTACGAGCCGACTTATCATGATCATATGATATTATAGCTTGCTGACTTTGCCAAAACTGCATACCACAACAGGGCAATTACTCAAGATTGTTGCAATCAAAAGACAGGGGGTCTCACCACGAGCCAGCTTGTTCAGCAAAGTTATAAATCAAGTGAGTGGCATTGTCATAATTTGGCTACCAAACCAAGGCATTGTTCTTTAAGAATTAAAAGAAAATAAAAGCAATAAGTGTGGATATGGATTTCCCTTTGAAAATCGTATATTTCTCCAAGTAGGATACAGGATCATTGCTGGGTAATAGGTAACCCTGTCAAGGCTATAAATGCCTGCTGGCAGCAGAGGCTCTACCTACAACAAATGAGCATATTTAAAACTAATTTACAGAGAGAAATTTGTTTTTATCTTTACAAACTAAGTAGTGGTTGATGTAAATACAATGACTAGCTCTAGGAAGTGAAAAATCAAAGTTAACATAGAAGAAACAAACTATCATTAACAGCTGAAAGCATGGTGTACTTTAGATTTATATAATAAAGTTTGATTTTCTTAAAAAACCTTCTGTTTTGGAAGTTTAGAAAATCAAAAGAAAAACAGAGATAACTGGTTCTTCCAAGTGAATCGCCAATTATTGTGGCCAGCAACAACCCCCTTCTTATTTAGTTTTATTACTAATACTAAATAAGTGGAGGCCCTTTATCGAAAATTTTTAAAAAATAAATTAGTATTTGTATTCCATTTTTGAATAAATCTTACTATCATAAACTTAGGAGAATACCCGAAAAATTCAAAAAGACTTAAGTTTTATGATAAGTTCGAACAAAACTGTTCTCTCAATAATAAAGCGTCGCATCGCATCGAAAAAAGGTAATGGATAACATCCTATAAACAGATTCCTAAGATTGTGAAATCGCGATGTGAGATCTCGCACTGAAGACACTCATCGCATCGCAGTTTTCATATGCCTCAAATATCACTTAAAGTGAAATACCTCAATCGTCGATATGCGATGACGCGTCTTGCAAATCGCATTTCGCAAGAACATATGGTAATAGATGATTGTCACATGCAACGGATCAGAAATATTGTGATTTGCGATATTGCGATCTGTGATATTGTGAAGCAAATCACGAAATCACTTTATTGCAGATCTGTAGGGCTCGTCGTTCGAAAAAGTTTTTCTGCAAACTGATGCCCAGTTATGCGCATTAATGTTAATTTAATGAGTTAGTTGATGATCATTAATGAAATATGGTTTTGATCTAATCGAAGGGCCATTTCACGTAGGGTGGTATATTTTATATGATTTCGGCATTTAAAGCTTTCCCGTCACCTTTTTCTTATCATTACTCTTTCCTCATTTGCAAATTGCAGGAGCGAAGAATAGAGAGGTATACATAGCAGTGTTTAGAATATTATGGGAAAGAATGGAAAAGCTACGAGTTCTGAAGACAAAGAAATGACACCCTTATACACAGACACCACCTGTAACAGGGACGCTGGCATTACTACTTGGGAAGGCATGCACAGTCTACTCGAGGAAGAAAATCCCAGAGTAATGGAGGTTGCAGCAACTGCATACTCACGCGGGTCATCTGAGGCATCAATTACAGAACTAGCATGCTCATTCTTGCACCAAATAGCAGCGAGGCCCAAGATTCTTCCATACATAGACATGGTCAAATGGGTACTGGATAGTGCTGAGATAATAGACAGACAGTTTAAGACTCGGAGTCAAGGACTCACTGGGTTGCTCATTTCACAAAATTTAAGGTATATATACCCTCTAACAGAAACGTGCAAGAGGCAAAAAGATGTGCAAGAGGCGAAAAATAGCACAAGGGAAGCTCGGATTGAGAAATAGAGGTAGTTTCCGATGCGCGATCCCCTCTGCTAAGCATTAATCGCGCATTGCCAGACAAAAACCCCTTGAAATGGAAAGCCTCTAATTATTCAGTCGCCTGCAAGCCTGGAAATTGTAGGAAAGAGTGCTAAAAGCTAAAGGCAAAACCCGAACTCAAAAAACTAGTGGATTTACAAGAGATATCCTTAAAATGGTATGTAAATATCTGATCATTTACACAGCATCTATAGACAAGCTGGAGACAAAAGGCTCAAGAAAAAGCAGAATCCATCAAAAGGTTAACCACGTTGAATTGGGATTCTTACTGGAAATACTTATTAAAACTAGACAACTAGTGTATGACTCTTAAATGCATCACTAACTCTGTCGAGAAGATGGCGCTAGCACTTGCCAATTCTGTTTTCGCATGACAGCTAAAGTTGGAGGTCAGCCAGCTAACTCTCCTCAAACCAATGCTGGATGCTTGCGACTACAAGGAACACATACATAGATTGTTAATTGCCAGATTCAATTTTAGTTTTAGTTTTGCTTTATTTTTGCCTGAAATGAGGACGGTCATTTAAACCTCCTCCCATATTTTTGTAATAAACTATTTTTAGATTTAGCTAGTAGTATTTAGAACCTTCTCATGCATTTAGAGAAGGGTCCTGAAATTTGTCAAAAACTTGTCCTCAGAACATGCACTTCTGCACCCTCCGAGGAGGTTTTGATGAATGAATGGAACAAGATTTATTGATATCTGTGTTTAATATCTACTACTGAAATTGCACTTTTGTACTCTTAGTAGATGTTGAATTAGGAAGAGATAAATCATTATTGCTGAAGCTCATGAGTAGAACTTGTTATAAATGGTACTTTTATCTCTTAACGATTTCTGCTTATGTGTTAAGGTGATATTCATGTTCAGTTATTTATGTATGAATGCTTGAATGCTTGAGTTATCATTTGGCACTTCTGTACGGTGATAGCTATTCTATTTATGCTTAATACATGAGTGACTTATTATGCAATATGCTTTTCACATTTGTTTCATCTAACTTTTTATATGAAACGGTTTATCTTTATTGAATTCTTTTCTCATAGCAATTGAATGATCTTTATTACCAATTTCCATTAGAAATTATTTTAGATCGCATAGCTGAAAGATTAAATCCTGGGTTAGTTTTTAGAATTAGATATTTCTATTCATTAGAATACAATTGCATGTTGTTAAATTAGATTTAGAATAAAAGCATTTTACTTAGAAATTATTAGAAAGGAAATATCAATTCTCAACACACACACACATAAATTGGGAAATTGGTCCCATATCCCCAGTCGAACCCACCATCCCAAACGGAAAAGGAGCTGCTTCCAAGGTCCGGACCGGGTGGGTATCCCCCTTGTTGTAGACTCTATTTTCGGGGCTTCAACACAGAGTAGCTACAAAAGTATACCAACTCTCTACAAAGGAAAGCAATTTAAGCTCTAAACCTCAGCAACTTGAGTCCACTTTAACACGACTAGATCTTTTTCAATCACATCACTATCTCTAGTTACAAACATTTCTCACATTATGGATTTCATCTCCAGACAATTTGCACTTACTAGCATCAAATCACATTGTATTTATGCCTCCTTACATAGAGGTTAAACACACACATTACAACCACATTAATATGCCTATATTGGAAATGCGATGCATAGATACACATTATAAATATCACTCAGGGTAATGTATGCACTGGTAAGTATCACTGACACTTTAAATGTTCCATGACTCGCACTGCATTACTCATTTGGCCTCCAAAAGAACACTATGCATAAATTATGTCAAAAACACAACCATATGTGCTCTGACAATATGAAACATCATCATTCATATCCAAGTCATCACTCCATTCTGACTCAACCAATCTACCATATCAATTCATAGACACCCATGCACACTAGATTATGTACATGATCCAATGAACACAACAATTACATATTAGTAGCTACAATAATTAAAGCAATTCACACTCCATCGTAGGTTCCACAATTTTACATAGGAGTGTAACATGTCTAAACTCTAATTGATTCATATAATGACACTTTTAAAATTATTTCCTAAATAATTAAATTGAACCTCATCAATGCATTAACTTAATGACTCATTGCATTCCAATTTTCCTCTCAAGACCTAATCAATCAAAGCCTAATTCAATCCGTTCCAAAACATGAACAATGCATAGACTAACATACTAATGGCTTCAATCACACTAAGTGTGTAACCATATTTTAGTCCACGAACAAGACCATTTAACACAATTACCCAAATCACTAAATTAGACCACATCAATGCCCATGATAATGACATTACACTTCTTCGATGATCATATCAAATGATCAAAACATGACCAAATCATTAAAAATACATCAACCACATCACAAACTAGATTGAACAATTAATGATGTTCCAAATCTCCTTTATGATCAAATCAATTTCTACATAGAAGACTAGATCAAATTGCTTCAAAACGACGCAAATTCATTCGTAAAAGTCTGAGGTTTATTTTTGCATCATA